>CAMZMU010000074.1:26333000-26744243 GCA_947311845.1 Poa pratensis
CGTTCAAGTCTTTGGTAAAACTGGGGTTGGGGCACTTGAGGTTGGGAAGGTGTTCCAAGGTAACAATAGAAGTTTAGCTACGAGAAGCTAACCAAAAAGTTTTACCAAGGTGCAATTTTTATGGCTGGGAGACCAAAGAAAATGGTTGTTGAAGAAAAAAGTACAGTAATTCACGGGGTAGGCAAAAGTTATACCCCACTTGTTCAGAAGCCAAGAGCTCAGAATGATGAAGAAACGGCAATTTCGCGGATCCATTAAAACTGACACAGAACCTTTATACGCTCTTGCCAAGTCTGTAATTAACATTTCAAAGATAATCTAGAGTATGCACTAATAGTAAGGCAGAGAAGAATTGCAAACTAAAGAAGAGACAAATCTCAAAAAGATCTCTAAGGCCTGCCCTGCTGAGAGTGGGAGTATCAGCCTCCCCACACCCTTGCTTCCAATGGGCTTGTGGCATCTGCATGTAGTTCTGAAACAACCCACTTCGTCTTACTGCGGCGCTCCGTCATCAAACTCATTCATGTGGTCTAACAGGTAGTTTGCAGCCAATGTCTCATCCTTGTTGCAGGCGAAGTACACCTCCAAAACAAGCGCCCGGTCAAAGCCCATTCCTTCAAGCTGCATATGCAAAACACAGTGAGGTCGTATCTTGGTGCGACAAACAAATATGAAATTGCCATGACAAGGTACATGAAAATGCAAATGTGGGCAGTTATGGAGAAACTGTTCTCAAGATCTATGAACTTACACGAATTATAGCTTCATTCTCCTCAGGAGTAATAGCTATGGTCTGAGGCACTCCCTCTGCAAACTGGTCTAGGAGATTCCTGGTTCAGCAAGTATAAGATTGTCAAACAACATGCCAAGCTCAAAGTAAATTGTCACCAAGATGGAAAGATTTATTACTCGTCTTCGTCGCCCTCAGCTGGTTCATTGATTAAACGAAGGAACTCAGCTTGGTTGTCCTGGATCAGCTGCAAAATCTGTGGGTTCTGTTTTCCCAACTCCTGAAGCAAGGGCTGTCAGAAAATGATACATTAGTCAACTGTAATAAGCAGACTATTTGACAAAGGGAAAAAATAGCATCCCAAAAAGTACCTGTAAGATTTGAGGGTTAGCCTGCACTAAAGAAAGTAAGCTTCGGAACTGCGCATTATTACGCAAAACATCAAGATTTCCCTCACCAGCAGCATTTGCAGAAGCATTTGGAAGGGCCTGCAAGTTACAAAGGTCATTAGAAGTATCCATAAGAGGAAACTGCAGACCACAAGAGGAAGGGAGGGAGGGTATAGTACTTGAGGAAAGAGATCCAAGGGACTAGCATTAGGTCCAGTAGAGGCAACTGCAGGTTGAGTTGCTTGTGAAGCCGGGGCAGGATCAGCTGGTTGGGCACTTGGTGGTGGTGCAGGAATCTCCATCGGCTCAGGGATACCCTACATTAAAGATCAAAGGGCATCAGTTATTGTAGCTAAGTGATCTGCAATATAAATTGTAGAAGACAGCTAAACTGTAGAAGACATAAAATCATCCTAAAATAGAATCCAACTAAGCATATAATTTAGTCATTACTCATTTTGTAGCTTTATGCAATGTACTGTAAGCAAGACATGATATGTTCACTGCTATAGTTACTTGTGTAAATTGAGGATATCTTCTTACAGAATATAAATATTCAACAGCCCTCTCCGGATTGTTGAATGCAGCCCGTAGGGCACGCAGCACAGTGTCTCTGTCCCATGTTCCACCACCCATTTCAAGAATTGACTGAATTGTTGCCTCTAGGTTGCCCCCCGCAACAAGGGTTGAGGCAGCCTGACCATATGTTTCTGCTTCAGTGCTGTACAAATGACGGTAGTATGTCAGATGGGCTTAACAGGAAGTAGTATAACTTCTTGAAACAGGAAATGTATTTTCTATAATAAGATTAAATGAAGAAAAGATATTGACTCACGAGACAGCGACAGCAGGAGCTGGGGAGGCTGTGGCAGCTGGAGCAGGAGCACTGACAGGTACGCTAGTTCAGTAAAGATAAGGATAGGGTTATATAGCTGGCAAAAACCACTAGCCATATATAACACAAAATAATAATAGCATTTACCAACAACCTTTTGGAGCTTTTCTATGCAAGTGAAAAAAGAAGTATGCCTCGTTTAAAAAAAAGTATGCCCAAGATATAAAATCCATGTTTACAACTGACAAAATGATGAGAAATATAGGTGTGTGTCTCTTATGGCATGTCATTAAAATGCCAAAACAACAGTATTCGAATTGCATAGTTTCTGTTTCTCTCAAATAATATCTTTACATAATCGGATTTCTTATTTTTCTAATATGGGTAAACTCACATAGGTGCTGGTGCAGCCACTGCTTGAGGTGCTGGCGTAGCTGGTGCTTGAGAGGCAGGAGTAGCAGACACTGTCTGAGTAGGGGGTGCCTGCGAAATATATGCAAGTTCAAATTGTAATCTCACGAATAGAAGAAGATACAGTCAGGTCACTGTAACATATATTACATATTCGAGCATAATTATTTTGTGAAGAATAAGAAAGTAATGACTTTACAAGAAGAATAACACGAACAGGTGCCAAAATACATCCAATCAACAGCTCATGGTTGATAATTGATAATTATAAAATATGACAATTCTAATGTAACTATAGTTGGCTCGGAGCGGAACTAAGTCAAGAAAACAACAACTTAAATCCATACCGTAGTTTCAGTGGCTAAATGGTACTGTTTGCAAATAACTTCAAAAGCTTCAGATATATGGTATGGGTGAAGAATTTTTTGTGCCAAATGAACATAAAGGCACATTAGTGATGAAAATCACATATCAGTGTAATCAAGTTTCATCTCACCTGATTTGAGGGTTCCTTGGATTTAGCTGGAGCTGCACTTGATGAGCCCTTATTCTGTGAAAGGGCCAGGAAAGCGATAATAACAATAATCTATCTTATGATCAGTTAGTATAAAGAAGTCTGAAGCAATTCTAGGCTGTAGCCGTTCCAGATCAAGGTATACACCACAATTAGGCAATTCCGAATTTCCAATACATACTCAAGTTCTTTCATAGACTTCAAGATCTTGATATCCAAATTAAATATTTAGTGATGCAAAGATAAAGCATTGTAATGGAGTTTCTTTCATTCTGCGTTGCTATGCTTATGACATCTATTACCTAGTATCAAGCAGGCTACATACCTGTCTAAGCATTATCACAAGAAAGCTGTTTTCAAGAACTTTGTTTTCTTCCAACGTAGTCTCATCCTTAAGCACCGTCCCTTGGTGTATAAGCATTTGTTGTTCAGCTGGGTACACATTTTGTCCTTGTGAACTCTCAATGAGCTTCTTCACATCAAAAACCTGCATGAATGAACCAACCATATAAGTTGTGGTGTTCCCATTACAAACAGATGGAATTTAAGGCTACACAATCTATGCCGTTAAAAAACATGGCAAACACCCCAATATATTTACACCTATGTCGAAACAACTATGTGTTGATAGAATATTCACGTGACCCTGCACTAACCCCTACACCCACGTGCTCACGATTAGATCTGGCTTGAGCAATCTGACAAGAAACCGATATGGATAATTGGTTCAGAATTTTTTGGAGTAGCGACCCATTGGAGTTGGATGGTGGTTAGGAAATGAACAGATCAACAAATGATTTTGGATGTATAACATGAGAAGCCCTGACTAAAGTTGTGATGGACCATCATGGTCATAGAACTAATGGCTTGATTTGGTATTTCAGGCGTTTCATAAATCAATATTTTTTGCTGATAGCATGTCTACAACTGTAGTCACTTATTACTCCTGTAAATCGTGCAGGCACATGGGACCACTTACATTTTTTTCACAATTTCGGTAACCAAAGAGGCCTGGGATGACCTCAATAGGATAATGTGTTAATTCTTTATCGCTTAGTGCCAACGGTTACACGAGTATGGAGGGCTCTCTTAACAGATATAGATAAGATCAGCCTAAGAGTATCTTACCTAACTAACAGATAAGATGCCAACTACTGCATCTTACCTTCATCGCTAAGTTTTTGCTTCTCAAGTGATACACAGTATGTGAGTAACACTACAGTAATAATTAAGGACGTCCTTCTCCTTCTTGTTGCTAACCTATGTACTGCAATTGCACACTACAGATAAGAAAACTGTGGCCAGCCCAAACTAGGGCTGTCAACGAGCCGAGCTCGAGCGAATATACCTGGGCTCGACTCGAGCTCGACATCCTCTCCGAGCTAATAAATTAGCTCGAGCTCGGCTCGCGAGCTTGAAAACATGTTCGAGCTCGACTCGCCAAACGTTCGCGAGCTCTGAAAAGCTCGTTAGTTTATACACTAATTAAAATAAATTAAATTATGTGTCCAACGCGATTCAGCATTTGGCGTTAGGAGCTGTGGAAGGCTGGTAGCTGACAACTGCCTTACGAGAGCCTCTTTATAGCAGGAGTTCCTCCTCCACTCTCCATCCACGATCGAGGTGGGACTAAAGAAGTGCACACCATACATGGTACATGTACTAGCAGTGGGCCGTACTGTACTGGGCTGTAAAAACAATTACTGTCTCAAGAGATGGGCTTGTTTCTGCGTGACATGAAATGCCACTGACGTGTAGCCTAGGCTAAGAGAAAGAAAAATGATTGTGTACGTGCTGCATACGGCCTAAAATTTCCTGGAAATAAGACGGACTGTGCAATGGCGTGGACTAACGAGCTTATACGAACTGTTCGAGCTCGAGCTCGTCCAGCTCGCGAGCCTCACATCAGGCTTGAGTTTGGCTTGTCTAGCTCTCGAGCCGAACTCGAGTCGAGCCTATAGCGAATCGAACTCAAACTGTTTGTCGAGCTCGAATATTTTTGACAGCCCTAGCCCAAACCCAGCCTCCAACATTGATCCTTTAACTTTGTAACATTGCTTTTTCTCTTATCGTTGCCAGCATATTATTTTGTTTTGATTTTTAAAATACAATAAAGACTGATAACCCCTACGCATGTAGAATCTATTTTGGCAGCAAACTTAAAGGTTACGAATTAACAAGTTCATATATTCTAAAGAAAGTTTGTTTTCGAGGAGCCAACAAATGTATGTATTTCTAAAGCTTCAATTTCTCCTATCAGATTCAGATCACATTAGCAAACACACAAAGTCCAGCATTACATCATGAAATAATTCTCTGCAATTATCAAAACATAGCCCATATTAACGAGACCTCCAGCTCCCCAAAACAAAACAAAAAACATCAATAGATGCCACTTGTAACCTGGAAGGAGAAAGTCCAGGCAGAACAACCCTTAAAGGCTGCACTTCGGTTTATGGTCAGGATTCAAGTCGATTCCGCATCTGGTAAACACACCAAGCAATCTCTAACCTCGGAAATTCTACAGCCGCCAAACAATCATAACCTACTAATCGAAACGACCATAAACCTAGACGAACTCGCCATCTGCTCTCCGCTCCACACACACGGTAGAGCCCAAACAACAAACCATAGATTGGATTCACAGTAACACCGTTCCGGGCCTCGCGCCCCACCGGTTAGTTCCCCGCGCACCCTACCAATCCCTCGGCGCGAAAACCTTACCCGGTAACCCAGCCCCGCGAGAATCCTCTCTCTAAATCTCGCCCAGATACGCCGACCCTCGCAACGACGACAGACGGACAGATCGGGGGGCTGGGCGGTACCTTGTCGGCGGGGTTCACTTCGATCTGGAAGCTGGAGCCCTTGAGCGTCTTCACGGAGACCTTCATCTCGCCGCCCGCGGCGCTCGTCGAGTTCGATCGAGGGGTAGGAGGAGGAGGCGGCGGAGGGGAAGAGGACGGGGAGGCGGCGACTTTTCTCCTCGGTTTTTGTTTTTTATTTGGGCCCCTGGACCTGGAGGGAGCAGCGTGGGCGGGTTGTTTTGTAGGTTAACCCCTCTGGTCTGTTGGATTTTTTTGCATCCATTCTGATTCAGCATTACCCTTCCTGCTATTAGTTAGAGGACTTATTCAAAAAGTGTTGGCACATCGTTAAAAATGAGTTCATTCGGCCATATGGTTTCCACGATGAAGCTTTTCTAGAAAGCATCAATTGCTCATTCATCACACTAGTTTCTAAGAAACAATGTTCAAAGACTGTAAATGATTTCTCTCGCAAATACTCCCTCCGTATCAAAGTATAACTCTTTCCACCAACTTTTCACACACATGTATCAAGTCAATTGCATTAAAATATGTCTAGATACATGTGTATAGAAAGTTGGTGGAAAGACTTATATTTTGATACTGAGGGAGTACATGTTTAAAGTTACTCACAAAGCTTGCTGGCAACAAATTTTAGGAAGTGATCACAAGAAACATACATGATAATCGGTATAGTTTTATTAAGGACAGAACAATCCATGACAGTTTGGGTTGGCCCTTTGAATTCATCCACGAATGTCAGCAATCTAAGACGAAGATTGTAATCCTTAAAATAGATATTGTGAAGGCTTTTAACACTCTAGATCACACAACTATTATTTAGGTTATGAGAGGAAAAGGATTCCCTGAGAAATTCTTGGAATGGGTTAAGGAAGTGATATCGTTTGGTTCTTCTTCTATCTTGCTTAATAGAGTACATCGTAAATCCTATGTCTATAGAAGAGGAGTAAGGTAGGGGGGCTTTGCCCCCTCTTGATGCAAGGAGCTGATTTATTGTAGAGTTGGGTCAATAGATCTTACCAGGGAGCTGAAGGCAGGCAGCGGCCCAGCCAAGTTATTGCTCGAGAGATCGAGATTGTCGAGTTTCTTCAGCCCGGTTAGGCTTTCATGCACATTGCTGCTGAGGTTGTTGTCGCTCAGTCTGATGTTGGAGAGCATTGAGAGATTGTTGAGGCTGATGTTGATCGTGTCGTTGAGTCCGTACCTCGGCAGGTTCAACAAGGACACCTTCCCTTCGTAGCAGACGACTTTAACCCATTCGCATGGATCATTTCCTGACCACCCAGCAGCCAACTTCTCTGGATAGTTGACATCCGCGTGGAAACCGAGGAGCGCCATGACCTCCGGCGCGCACACGACGCCGCAGAAGCCATTGTTGGAGAATCTCCTACAAGTTTAGTAGTTTCCGCCCCATCTTGATGCAGTATGGCTGCGGTTGGGATACAACGGATCTAAGAGTTACAACACAAGAGGGATACATTGGTGGATGCTTGTGTTATGGCTAGCAGTGCAGGGTTTTTGAATGTTTTGAGTTTTGTCATAATACAAGTGTCTGTCAGGCTTCAAGTCAACGAATGAGTGCATATGCTACTTGTGCAGGACTAACCCTAGTATTTGTTGTATATGTGGGTTGGGTAGTGTACGTTTGCGTGTAACACGAGGGCAACATGTTGAGTTATAGGCATTTTTTGGGTGAGTTTAATTAGTGAAAACAACGATGCAAGTGCACTACAAACTTAATCACATACGACATACTGGACAAATCTAGCATATCTACATATGGCGCAGAGATAGGAGCACAACATACATGTTAAACGGGAAGGTCTCCGCCAGGCATTGTTGTTGTCGACCGTGGCGATTAAGGAAGTAGATGTACAACCGACTTCCGAGTTGGAGTCGGCTCTGCTGGAGTCGAATAGTTGGCGCGGATGGAGCCGGACCGAAGAGAGTAGTTGACGCTCACGAAAAAACTTACCGTCCATCTCCCCGTGTAGGATTTCAACGGAAGGGATTTTGAATGCCTACTCTCCCGGGCAGCCATGTCACCATCTCCGGGATAGAGACTTCACTACAAAAAGGAAAGAGAGTGTGGACTGGAAGTGAGCTAGCACTCTTTCCACCCACCCTTATGTCCCCGCGTTATATATTATAAGTTGAGTGTGCCACGTGTTACAAGTGTTGGACAAGTGTCCTCCATGCAGGATAAGACTCGGCCCCCTGTCCGCTGCTAGGTCTGAGAATGGCGCCATACGAGGGTGCCTATGGTGTCGAGTACACTGGCCACACGGTGAAAGAGGACTGCACACATGCACTTTGACATATCACACTTGTGTGTGACACATACACGTGGAGGTGATGACCCCATACAAAAAATTAACCGTTCACAAAATGGGCTCTAATTCGAACCCGATTCACGAAATCCATGCAGGAATGTGCGAGGACTCTCCTATTCTCATTCTCTTACTAGTGGGAAAATGGTTGCTCTTATAAAGTGGTGCCCAACTCCGCAAACTAGTAATGTGGTACTAAACTTTAGTCCGAGTAACCACAAAATTACACAATCTGAATGAGACTTTCAGATTTTAGAATTTGTTGGGTTCAGTTAAAGGGCTAATCCAAGGGGCATACCCTAGAAAGCACTTGTAGTGTACAACTCATTGTATAAGATAAAATGTGTATCACTATTGGTATTGTATTCGTTTAGACCTAGGAAGAAAATAAAATCACATCTAACATGAGGAATTCTCTTTACAACGTTAGAAAACATCCGAGGTGTCTAACTTATTTAGATATATTCAAACCGGTCTTAAGATCAAAAGCACACTAAAACCTCGCCAACAAACCCATCGAAGCCAATCTCTAACGGATGGCTCTTCCACACATAGGTAGAAGTAGGCATAGCTATATTTAACGAGGGCAACATATCGTGTGCATCCCGGGTCTCCCGTGTATCCGTGTATCCCTCCATCTATGGCCATTTGATCGAAATCGAACGCATAATAGCAAAATGCGTCTAATTTGCATTTACACGCCCGCCCGAAAATTTAAGTCCGTATATAATTCTAATCAACCCCCTCCGATCGTTTCCGTCCTTCATAGGGTCACTTCTTTTGAGCTTATGCTTATGCTTATGCATAAGCTAGCTTATGGATTCCGGTGGGGAGAAACTGTTGTGGGGAGAAGCTCCTAGAAACTGGTCGGGACACTTCTTTTGGGCTTGTGCAGTTTTGGCATCTTCGGCGTGTTGGGATGTGAGATGTCTATAACGCCCCTAAATTTGATTTCACGCATAGTAAAAGCAATGATATATTACATATTACATAATAATAGGTAGAAGTAAAAGAAAAGGTAGATGATAATAAAAACATTGTTTCGTAGTATAATTTCAGTACATGCCAAAATAAAAGAAATGTCATAGTAATTGAAAATTACAATAACCATAACTTCTCAACACCAATTCCTTCGGCCATGCTCTGTCAGAGTGTTGCCATGGCGCTATTAGATGAGGAGGGAGCGGGTCCACCGACATAAGATGCGCTCTCCTCGTGGACATATGCGCATCGCTCAAACTGCTCGGAGTGTTGATCATAAAGCTTACTGTCACGGATGAAGCTTACTATTCTTCTGGAAAAATAGGAGCTCCAGGATGTTTTTCGGTGATTTTCCCGAAACTTGACTTTCTGCACAAAAACAAGACACCAGGGCAATTCTGCTGAAAACGGCGTTAGTCCGTATTAGTTGCGTTCAAAACACACAAATTAAAGGTAAAACAACAACAAAAGTGTTCGGTAAAGTAGATACGTTTTGGACGTATCAATGGCCGGTGAGGGGATTTATGGCGCGTGTTCCCGAAGGGACGCGACGTCTCCCGCCCCTGCCAGTGCATGCAGGACGGCCCGATTTTTTGCCTACGCGAGGGTGGCTCAGTGGAAACGGCTGAATCGACCGTTCCTGCTGGCCCTGGCCCGACGCTGCTTCAAGTTCCGCGTTGTGCAGGAAAACGATGCAACCCAGTCAATCAAATAGGCGGAAAACAACTCTCCAGAGACTGCACGGGCTATCCGTGGGCAACCAAACACGCCCCTGATGTATCCCAGAAGAGGACAAATTCATTTGCACTGGGAAGGATTGGTTGCTTTTACTGCTTTCCCATTCCCCAAAATCGCAAGATGGCCTCATCTTGCTGCTACTTTGTGAAAGATCGATATGTCGACTAGAGGGGGGTGATTAGGAGACTACCAAATTTTAATTCTTTTTCGATTAATTAAGGCTTGAGCAAGTATAACAAAGGTTGACTAGATGTGCACTAGAGGATGGCAACCTATGTGATACAAACAAGGTAGATAACGTAGCGGAAGCAACAAGTAAAGGATAGAAATAACCGCAAAGTGGAGACACAGAGATGTTTCCCGTAGTTCCTTCCCAAGGGAAGTACGTCTACGTTGGAAGAGTGTGGAGCCACCTAGGCGCTCCAATAGCACGGATGTGCTCACTCTATTCTCCGTGAGCTTTACCCGTGGGGATTTGGCTCATCCACTATGAGTCACCTTGAAGGCGTTGACCAAGCCGGTACACAAAGGTCGGGGAACTCCACAATGAGTTGGAACCTCCCAACAATGCCTCGGACTCCCTCCGAGACTCACAAAGACACCTAGGGTTACAAGCAACCCAAGATGTAGAATCCACATGTGAAGTGTGGGGGGGAAAGGAAATTCCTTCGATGGAGATGTAGATCTAGACCTCCTCCTTCACTCCTCAAAGAATCAAGACGATTGGGTGGATGGAGTGGGAGATCTAGGAGTTTGAAGCTTTGGCAATAATGGGGATTTAATTCTAGTAGCTCAAGTTGTCCCAAGGTAGGTGGAGGGGTATAAATACTCCCTCCCATCTGCCCGTTGGGGGACAGAATCCCACGCTAGCGGTAGTACCGCTGGCTTAGCCGGTACTACCGCTACGGTCTTCACAGTGACTCCAAGTGGAGTCAATGGTCTTCCTCTTCGCTTGCTCCCACCTCGCCGGTACCACGCGGTACCGGGACCGCGCCCAGAGCTCCGAATCGACGGCACCCACGGCGGTACCGCGTCTTCAGCTTCTCTTCCAAGAACTGGTGGTACCAGGTGGTGTCGCTGGCGGTACCGCTGGCGGTACCGGGACCGCGCGCAGAACGCCGAAACGGCAGTACCCGCGACGGTACCCACATCGGTACTGCCCTTAGCGGTGAGTCCTAGGGAGCTGGCGGTACTACCGCCTATCCCAGCGGTACTACCGCCCTGGCAATTTTCACATCTTTGGATCCTTTTCACCGCGCATATACAATGGAGACATATATAAAACATGTTTAAGCTTACATAAACTTGTTAGATGCAACCTTTGTATTATCATCAACATCAAAACATGATTAAGAGCAACAATGCTCTTTCAATCTCCCCATTTTTGATGATTGATGACAATACAATGATTTGCTACAAAATGATTCGAAAAATTTAGACCGAGCTCCCCCTAGATATGTGCACTACTCAAGAGTAGTCTTTGAAGTTCAAAAATGCACATCGACTAGGATCAACACTCCCCCTAGATTTTTCAAACCATGCAAGATATAGATAAAGCATAAACGCACAAATCTTGCAACTAACATAAGAAGAATAACACAAACAGCCAGTTTAAACATGTCTTACACCATGCATAATAAGGTACTTGAAGCGATAAAAACAAAGTTCACAAGCTCATACGAATCAAAGAGAACAACGAAAGCTTGTGACTTAACCCATGCAAATCCCTCAATAACCTAATAGACGTCTCTCCCCCTTTGGCATCAAGACACCAAAAAGGGAGAAACCATAGCTAGCGCCCCAAAGCCTAGTAGGAGAGGTCATCGTTGCTTGCGGGGCGAGGACGGCGACGTGAAGAGACTTCGGGTTCACCCTCATAATCGGACCAAGTGAAGATGTTGCTCTCTTCATCCTTAGCTTGCTAATTGCTCCAAGTGGTGATGTTCTTCTCCGAACCGGAACGCACATCTTCTTCTCCAACATCACGGCGACGTTGAATGTCGCGGCGACGAGCCATCTTGTCCTCCTTGTGATTTTCCCAAGTGCGCAACTCCACGGCCTTGGACATACAGAAAATCTTCTTCATTTGTCGTGCCATTCATGCAAAACCTTCTTCCTTCATAGGAGCCCGTGAGGGGCCAACAGTGTCTTCAACTGTCTTGTCCTTAGCCTTGTCATCCTTATGCTTCTCGGTATGATCCTTGATGAGCAGCTTCTTGGGCTTGTGTTCAATACACATCTTGGGATCTCCAAGACCTTCGGTGGAAAAGCGATGATTCCAAGCCCACAAGATGATCTTCATGACAAGAGGCCCGTGACAAGCATTCTTCTTATTCATGATGACAACAAACAACTCATTCCAAGTGAAATCCGCAATATCAAGCTTCCTCCCGGTAGTCTTCAATTGATGAGTTTTGACCAACAAGGTGCGGAGATAGCCATGAACTTCATCCAAGTTGCCAACCTTGGGGTTAAGAACCATGCGATAGATGCGATGCATGATATCATAGGGAGGATAGAGCCCCTCAGACTTCCCGACCTCAAACCGCTTCCAAGAATAAAGAGGACGAAGCGATTCCTTTTCCAATGGTTTTGGGTCTTCATGAACTCGGAACCACGTGCTTGACAAGTGAGCTGGGAGCAAGGATTGAGTACCATGGTTTTCAAAACCAAGCATAGCGGTGATATCCTTCCAATTCTCACAAAAAAGTGATCTTTGGTCATCCAAGAGAGATAAGGGATTTGATCTTCGGTGCCAAAATGAACGGTGGCAAAGAATTGGCAAACAATCTGCTCATCATAGTCTTGCTTGAGTGACAAAAGAGGAAGAAGCCCTTTCTCTTGACAAATGGCCATAGCTTCTCCAAAATACTCCGGGTGCCTTGACATGTGATCTATATCAATCCAACGCCGAGGCACCACATTCTTCTCCGGCTTCCTATAGAGCAACTCTGAGTAGCATTGGGCTTGGAAGATGTTGTGGAAGAAAGGATCGTCGCCTCTAAACTCGGGGAGAAGGTTGTGCCGGGCAGCCACGGTGGGCGTTCGGGTTACCCGAAAAATTCGGGTCAGGTAATTCGGGTTTTTAGAATTTCGGGTTTTCGAAACTGACACCTGAAAAATGCCCGTAAAAAGAGAAACCCGAAAATTCGGGTACCGATAATTCGGGTTCGGGTTCGGGTAATCCCGAATTGCCTGAAATACAACACACAGAACAAAAAATCAAGGGAAGATTCAACGGTGTCGCGTGGAAGCCAGCGTCGTCGGCATCCAGATTGCGTCGCGTCGTCCTTGCACAGCTCGTCGTCGTCCCCGTACGGCTCACCGAAGTCGCATCGGGGGAAGGTGTGAGCGCCGGCCTGCATCGGAGGAGATGGAGAAGAGCGTCGGCGCGTCGCCGCATCGGGGAAGACAGGGACGTCGTCGACGGCTAGGGTAGAACGAGGAGGACGCCGCCGTGGTGGAGACCATCGACGCCGTTTTGCTGTTCCCGGCCCTCCTCCTCGCCGTTGTGGCCGTGGACATGGTAGTGGTGGTGGTGGCCCTTCCTCTTGATGCCGGCGCGTACGATGCGGCCGCGGGTGCAAGACGAAGGCTGCAGCCTGCAGTCCTGCACGATGGAGGCATGGGCTACGAGGCTGGCCGCCTGGCCGCGATCTTGCTCCTATCGCCGTTGCGGCTGGGAACGAGAGGTGGATTCGTGGGTGAGAACGAGATTGGGGATTGGGGATGGGGTCATTGACGTGAGGAAGTGGCATACGATGCTCTATAGTGGGCCTTTGGCCTGCTGGGCTGGGGCAAAGAGCAGTACGGGAGGTTAATTTCCTGGATTGGGCCAACATATCCTTTGTATTTCGGGTAATTCGGGTACCCGCAGTGTACACCCGAAATTCTCTAATAAAATTCGGGTTTCCAAATGTAATACCCGATGTAGTGATCGGGTTTGTCGGGTTCGGGTTTTTCGGGTTCGGGCTCGGGTTTTTCGGGTTCGGGATTCGGGTTTCGGGTTTTATGCCCACCGTGACCGGGCAGTGGCATAGGCATCAAGCTTCCTTGTGGCAAGATACTGCGGTTCTGGCATTTGGCTTGCAGTGAGATACTTGTTCTTGGCCTTCGGCACTTTCCTGGACTTGGGCTTGGCCTTGCGGGAAGAGGAAGCCGGATGATACTCCTCCATCTCATCAACTTGCTCAACTTGTTCCTTGCCCCGAGCTTTCTTGGGAGCTCGACCTCTCCGACCTCCTGTGAATAGCAATGGATAGGAAGCATGGGGATAAGTGAATGCAAAATGATTTCATGATTTGGGAAGCAAGAGCACGAGTAAACGAGAGTGAAAGAATTTAATGGCTAGAGATGTAGTCAAACACTTGGAGTAGAGGTATCACAAAGAGATGATGAACTAATTGCAATGAAGAACAAGAATATCATCTCTAGGTGACTCCTATAATCCTAGATGAAGAACTACAAAAATAGCCAAGGAATCCTAACAAAACTCATGCACAAGGTTCTAGGTTCCCTAAATTGCATCTCTACAAAACCAATTTGTCAAGAACACTAGAGGATACACCATCTATACATCTCCACCCAGCCACTAGGTGATAGAGAGGGAGAGGGCATACCGGTGCTCATGGTGAGGGTCAAGGTTGAGGAAGAGGTGCCGGAGCGTCCCCGGGGCATGGGAGGGAAAGCCATTGGCCGGGGCACTCCTTCCCGGCGGCGAAGATGGTCGGCGGCGGCGGAGAGGAGAGAGAACCGTCGGGTGGGTGTGGGGAAAGAGAGGTTTGACTTTCCCCATGCCTGCCCGATCCAGATCTATCTCGACCCCGCTCCAGCGGTACTACCGCTTAACCCAGCGGTAGTACCGCCAGCCGGTTTTTGCGCAGCCCAAAGACAGGGTTATGCACTATATCAAAATGCTTGCGCATTATGGTGTAGTGGATGACCATGAATGGGATGCCAGTACCGGCGCCTGGGGGCACCACGTTGTGTAAGCCCAAGAAAAAGGGCGAACACAATGTCATGTCGCCGGGTCCGACCTTCTGAGCGCTAGGAGCATGAAACCAAAAAGCATTTTAGAAGGGAATGTCTTTTGAGATAGATTTTTGGCTTAGGATAGATCACAAACCGATAGGGGTGGGAGAACATTCAACCTTGCAAGATGCAAAAGTATCCCTCAAGAAGAGGAGGGTGGTGGCTGAGGCCACCATGTATGAGCTATTATCAACCTAGAACCGCGAAGATGTATCTAGGGTTCAAGACCGATACTCATCGTTTGAGCCCAAATTGTCACCGTAGTGACCAAATGAAGCACGGATTGTCTATGTGCGCATAATAGAGATAGTGTTGACTCATGAATTGAGTTACACTCCCCCTATGTCCATGCATGCATCTAAACTAGTTACGATGTCTACTATGGGTACTTGTGCAAGGCGATCAAGCAAAGTTACTCGCATCAATAACATTTAGTTCATTCCTCAACTCTCAAAATCTTGGTTCATCAAGGGCCTTGGTGAAGATGTCCGCGAGTTGATCCTTGGTACCTACAAATAAGAGGTCAATGTTGCCCCTCTCCACGTGCTCCCGGATGAAATGATGACGAACTTCAATGTGCTTCGTCTTGGCATGTTGCACAGGGTTGTGGGCGATCTTGATGGCACTCTCATTGTCACAAAGAAGAGGCACCTTGGTGAAGTTGACACCATAGTCCTTCATTGTTTGCACCATACATAGGAGTTGAGCACAACAACTTGCGGCGGAGATGTACTCGGACTCGGTGGTGGAGAGAGCAACACAATTTTGCTTCTTGGAAGACCAACACACCAAAGAGCGGCCAAGAAATTGACAACTCCTGGATGTGGACTTCCTATCCTTCTTCTCTCTGGCATAATCCGCATCCGAGTACCCCATGAGATGAAAGCTTGAACCCTTGGGATACCAAATACCAAGGTTTGGGGTATGAAGCAAATATCGAAAGATGTGCTTAACCGACATCATGTGGCTCTCCTTAGGAGCCGCTTGATACCTTGCACCCTTACCCACACTAAACATAATATCCGGTCTAGATGCACAAAGATAAAGCAAAGAACCAATCATCGAGCGATAGAGTTTTTGATCAACATCGTTACCCTCGGTGTCGGTGTGGAGATCGACGGTGGTAGACATGGGTGTCTTGTATGGTTTGAGCTCCATCATCTTGAACCTCTTGAGCATGTCTTGGGTATATTTGGGTTGATTGATGAAGGTACCTTCCCTAAATTGCTTCACTTCAAACCCTAGGAAGTACTTCAACTCCCCCATCATGGACATCTCAAACTTGCTTGTCATTAGCTTTGCAAACTCATCATTGAAATCAATGTTAGTAGAACCAAATATGATGTCGTCTACATAGAGTTGGCATATGAAAAGATTGCCGCCCACCTTCTTGGTAAAGAAAGTGGGGTCAATAACACCAACTTGGAATCCACGGTCTACTAGAAACTCTCGAAGGTGCTCATACCACGCACGTGGGGCTTGTTTAAGGCCATAGAGCGCCTTGTCAAGCTTGTAAACATGGTCCGGATGGTTGGGATCCTCAAACCCGAGAGGTCGCTTAACATATACCAACTCATTAATAGGACCATTAAGGAAAGCACTTTTAACATCCATTTGTTGTAGTTTAAAATTATGATGAGATGCGTATGCAAGCAAGATGTGAACAGATTCAAGACGAGCAATGGGGGCATAGGTTTCACCGAAGTCAACACCTTCGACTTGAGAGTAGTCTTGTGCCACCAATCTCGCCTTGTTTCGAATGACGATGCCGTTCACGTCTTGCTTGTTCTTGAAAACCCACTTGGTGCCGATGACGTTCTTGCACCCGTTTGGCCTTGGCACCAACTTCCACACCTTGTTGCGCTTGAAGTTATTGAGTTCTTCATGCATGGCATCAATCCAATCATGATCTTCAAGAGCTTCATACACCTTCTTGGGCTCAATGAAGGACACAAAAGCATGGTGAGTGCTAAAGCTTGCCAATTGACTTCTTGTGACGACCTTGCTTTGGATGCCACCAAGAACATTGTCAAAATGGCAATCCAAGAGCTCTAGGTTTTGCTCTCATCGTGAGTCTCTCCTATTCTTGAGCTCCTCCGAGGTTTCTTGAGATATAACTTGATCATTTCCTTCATCATCGGAGTCATGTGCATGGTCTTGATCTTGAACTTGATCTCGATGTGGATTATCTTGAGCTTATTCTTGATCATTTGCTTGCGAAGCACCTTCTTGAGTTTGGTCTTGAACATCAAGTTGTGGAGAGGAACCACTAGGTTTATCTCGTTCTTGACCTTGCTCACTTGATTGAGGGCTCGGAGTTTGTTCTTGGTTACATGGAGGATCTTGAGTAGGAGATGGTATGACTTGAGGAGGAGCTTGTGGAGGATCTTGAACTTGAGGAGGATCCTCTTCAATAGGATGAATGTCCCCAATTGCCATCCTTCTTAGAAAAAGCTTCATGGGTATATCACCTACAACACTAGAATCAACTTGCCCCACTTGGGAGCCATTATCCTCATCAAACTTCACGTCACTAGATTCTTCAACTTGACCGGTGGTCTTGTTGTAGACTCTATAGCCGTGAGAGCTTGTGGAGTAACCAACAAAGATACCCTCTATTGATCTAGTCTCAAACTTAGAAAACCGGTTACCTTTCTTGCGAAGGAAGCACTTGCATCCAAAGACGCGGAAATAAGAGAGGTCCGATTTCTTCCCAAGAAGAATCTCATATGGGGTGTTGTTCAAGAGCTTGCGGAGATAGAGCCGGTTTGTTGCATGACACGCGGTGGAGATGGTTTCGGCCCAAAAGTTAAACGGAGAAGCATACTCCGCAATCATGGTCCTAGCCGCATCCATAAGAGTCTAGTTCTTCCTCTCCACAACACTATTTTGTTGAGGGGTATAAGGAGTGGAATATTGATGAGCAATCCCTTCTTCACTAAGAAATCCCTCCACGGTGTAGTTCTTGAATTCAGACCCATTATCACTTCGAATTGTCTTGATCTTCTCTTGATATTGACGTTGAGCCATGTTGATGAAGTCAATAACTCTTTGTTGGGTCTCACTCTTCTTCTTGAAGAAATAGACCCATGTTTATCTTGAATAGTCATCAACAATCACCAAGCAATACTTCTTCCCACCAAGACTATCATAGGATAGGCGACCGAAGAGGTCCAAGTGAATGAGCTCAAGAATCTTGTCGGTGGTGATCTTGGTCTTTGATGGATGAGCTTCTCCATGTTGTTTGCCTAGAACACAAGACCTACACACATGATCTTTGGAGAACTTAATATCGGTTAGTCCAAGAATGTGATCACCACTTTGAAGATCATGGAGTGTTCTCATATTGGTGTGGGCTAGTCGGCGGTGCCAAAGCCAACCCACATCAATTTTAGCCATTAGACAAGTCGCGGCCGACCTGCTCTCTTTTGAGAAATCAAGCACATACATGCCGTGCTCGACATGTCCAATAAAGACTACTTTAAGAGAACCCTTCATGGTGATGATCACACTCTCGTCATCAAAATAGCACCCATAACCACATTTTGTGAGTTGATAGACGGAGAGAAGGTTGTAACCAAGGGACTCAACAATAAGTACATTTTTGATAGAGACTTCTCTAGCAACAACGACCTTACCTCGTCCCAATACCTTAAGCTCGCGGTTGTCACCAATTTTGACTCGTGAATATTGAGGTAGAGGAGGTTCAATATCATCCACCAAGTCAATGTGTCCGATCATATGTTGGGATGCGCCACTATCCACCGTCCATCGACCCGCACTGGACGCCACACCCTACAAGAGATCAAGTCTTTGACTTAGGTACCCATTTTTGGATGGGTCCTTTCTTGTTAGTCACAAGGGTCTTTGGAACCCCAATAGCCCAATGATAATCATCACCATATGAAGTACCAACATATTTAGAATAGACATTACCTTCTTTTCCAACTTGATCCTTTTGGCTACCCAAAAGGTCAATGAGGTTCTTCTCTCCTTGGACACAAGACAAAATGCCCTTCTCAAGTTGAGATTTCAACTTAGCATTTTCTTCAACAAGGTTAGCATGCTCACAACAAATAATAGATTGATCAACAAGTTCATTTGATGTAGAAACAATAGCTAATATTACTTGTTAACCTAGGAATTGATCATGAGACTTTTCAAGTTTGGAAAACGACTCTCTGAGGGTTTTGAGTTCCTCTTCAAGTCTCTTGTTTTCCTCCACAAGTCTAGCATGGTCAATGCCTAGCTCATTCTTCTCATTTTTATAGACTTTGGAAGTAGCAAGAGCATGTTCATGGTCCTTTTTAACTCTAGACATGTCAATAGCATAGGATTCCTCTAAGTTAGATAGAGCCTCCTCAAGAGACGCTCTACGAGTTTGATCTTTTCCAAGAGCGATAGAGAAATCTGCTATCTCATTCGCATAGTCCATTTCCCGAATTGCCATGCCCGAGATGATCTCCTCCTTTTGATCTACAAGAGAGTTAGTTTCCTCAAGTTGCTCTAAAAGAGCATCAACATGAACTTTATCATCTCCCTTAAGATTAGTTAGCCACAAGTCCACCTCATTTGGACTTTGGGGCTCCTTCACAACATTCTCAACACAATCCAATAAGGAAGGAGGTGTAGAGGAGATTGGTTTAGTCGAAGGAGTTAGCGAGGTGGCTTTTGCCATGAGACATGTGTAGGGAATGGGCTCATTCTCATTGGGAGATTCAAATAGGGATGACGATGTAGAGGAAGGAGTGACTACGGCAATGCGCGTGGTAGCTCCGACTTCATCTCCATCGTCATCACCGGACATGTATTCTTCCAACACCTTTCTATCTTGAACAACAAGGCATTGGGAACCCTCTTCTTCACATAGTTCTTGTTTATGGTGACCTTGGTGTTGTCTTTCCTCACAAGCTTGCCATTGTGATCCTCTCTATTTTCCCAAGGGCATTGGGCAATATGGTGGTTGAGGTTGCTACAATTATAGCAAGTCTTTGGACGCCCCCCTCTTGGTTTGCCAAATTTCTTCTTGTTGGAAGATCGACCTTCTCGGGAGCGGTTGCTCCAAAAGGATCTTGCGGCAAAAGCCATGTGATCATATTAGTCATCCTTGGTGTCTTGCGCATCATCTTCTTCACCTTCTTGTTCACACTCATTTTCACAAGTGATGGCCTTGGACTTCAATGCAACATTTGGAGAGTGTCCCGCGAGTCCTCTTTGTCAAGCATGAGCATGAATAGAACTCTTCACAACCATTCCGATGGAGACAAACTCATTGAGAATGGTGTTGGAGTCAAGTGTTGAGAAATCTGGTCTTGATCGAATGGTTTGAGCCAAGCTTTGATTTGAAGGAGTGATTGCCTTGAGGAACTTGCGCTTGATCCAACTATCTTCAATCTTCTCAAAGCCAAAATCATTCAAGGTGATGGCAAGAGCGGAGAGCCTTCGTTAAAGATCTTCGGGTGTATCATCCTCATTCATCACAAACTCTTCGGCTTCATCTAGAACTGCTTCATACTTGCAAAGTTGAATGCTTGCGCTTGATGCATGTAAAATGCATACATGAACTTTGCACTATATCACTTATATTCCAATCATATTTGCATCATATAAGGGTTATACCACTGTTACATAATGATTTTAGGCAATAACATATTTATTTCCTATTTTTATGGAATTAACCCTGCGCAGGCAGAAAACCCTATTTCTTTCATTTTAAGTTTGAGGGACCCAAACGACGTCCAAATGACCTGGAAAATTACGAGCGTCAATATTTTGGAAGGAAGAAGACTTCGGAGCGAAGGAAGCAAGCAAACGGAGGCCGGAGGCCCAAAAGAGGGTGGCCCACGTGGCCACTGTACCTGGCCGCGTGGGGCCCACTCTTTTGGCCCTCGTGGCTCCGCTGTCGTCGATCTTTTCTCCACCGACATCGTCTTGACCCAAAAACGCCTATAAAAGAAGTCCCTCGACGTTCTCTGGAAGGAGCGCCGCTGAAACACAGAAACACCGAAAGAGAGATCTGGAGCTGCAGATTAGAGGGGGAAAACTCCGGCGGGGCGCTGCCGGCGTGGTCTCCATCTTCTCCATCGACATCTCCACCGTCTCCATGATGAAGAGGGAGTAGTCCACCTCTGGACTATGGGTTTGTGGAAGTAACTTATGTATCTGCCCTCTCTTTGAGCTTCACTAATTAGTACCGTATGAGCTGCTGAACATGATTACGGTCATCGTTGTAATTCCTATGTGGTGGATCTTTTTATGAGTTAATATATGTTTGAGATTGCAATGTTTGTTTCAGTTATGAATATAGATGCATATTATGTACCCCTCTTATTCACTTGTTATGATCAAGCATGTTTATGAGAGCGTGTGTGGGGGTGACGTGTGCATTAGTTGGAGTAACGGGGGGGGGGGTGAGTGCGGTAAGTTGACAACTGTAATATCACGATCCACTTGGGTGTTTACCTTACTTTGTTGCCTCACTAGGAATAAACAAATATACCATGCTACAAGGGTTGTGGGTGATTTGCCACTTCTCCGTGACTAGATCTAGCATGTTCTTATTTTAACTTCATGTCATGATACTTAAAGCTATACTCTGAGTTATCTTAATTACCGAGGTGTTATGATTTGGTTTGCATCTTGGTGGAGTATAAGTGAGATTAATAACCAAAATATCTCTATGTTAGGACGTGATGCCCATATAATTAGTAACTTGTTATCAAACTTTGTGTTGCAATCTCATATGTCAACTCTAGTGTTCCATTGTCTACCACTTTATTAAAGAGAGAGTGCATTCGTGAAACCATGAACCCCGATCCATTTTTAATCATAAGAAACACCTTTCCAACAACTTTTACCACTTTTCTATTTTCTGCATTTATTAAATCCAAAATACAAAAACACTTTTACATCTTGCATTCATCATAAAAAACCCAAAAATATCACTCATCATTGTTATCATCATCCTTGCACATTTATTCACCACCATTGCATATTTATTTCTTGTTTGCATTGCATAATTATCTTGATATCATTCATACACCTTGTGCTTGACAACCACAGGTGAGGTTGAGGACCAAAACAATTAACCTTGTTTTGTAGGTAACCAAAAGAAGGATAGGAAGATAAATCTTTCACTACTGATTCCCCGAGAGTTCGATATTAAACCCTCGAGTCACCCTCGTGGGGAAAACACGTCTTCCACTTACTACATACTCTGCACTTGGAGGCTCAACCTAACCCCGTATACTTTTCATTGCAGGTAGCTACTGAAGGCTATCACTTCTACGGGTATCAAGACTGTTTTCTGGCGCTGTTGCGGGGAGTCATAGCTGAAAAGATTTATCCAAGGGTGCACTTGCTTCCCTTGCACCAGCTCTGTTTACTGCGCCGGATTCATCACAACAAAGTCAACTTCATCACCAACTTGTGCTAACACCTAAGCTTGGGGAGGTTGCACCTACGTGAGCATCATCTTATCCATCTTTACCTTCAAAGCAAAATTATTTGTTTTGTCATTGTCTTGCATTGTCTTGCATTTGTAATTCGGTTTGCATTTGTGAGACTCATTTTATTTTCAGTTTTGCATAAAAAAAAAAATACATAAAAACTTGCTAAAATGGGAGAAAGAACTAAATTGTGTGACTACACAAACACTCCTAATGATCAATTCATCTCTAGAGCTATTGCCACACCTGAGATTAAAGCTGATAGCTATGAAGTAAGTCCTAGTTTGTTGAACTTGATAACTAGGGAACAATTTGGTGGTAGTGCTATGGAGGATGCCTCTATGCATCTTCATGATTTTGTTGAAATATGTGACATGCAAAAGTTTAAGAATGTTGAAAGTGATATCCTAAAATTGAAGCTATTTCCTTTTTCACTTAGAGGGAAAGCTAAAGAGTGGTTGCATTCATTGCCATCCGGTAGTATTAATTCATGGGATGATCTAAAAGAGCTTTTATTAAGAAATACTATCCTCCTGTTAAAATTTTGCAAAATAGAAACAACATCCTTTCTTTTAGGCAAAATGAAAATGAACATGTTGCTATGGCTTGGGATAGGATTAAACTTATGCTTGAACTTGTCCATCACATGGGGTTAATGAATGGACCATATTACACTCTTTCTACAATGGTTTAAACTACATGTCTAGAAACATACTTGATTCTGCTGCTGGAGGTGCTTTTATGAGTAAGACTATAGTAGAAGCTAAAAATATATTGGAAAGCATTTTGCAAAACTATAGTCAATGGCATACTGATAGGGCACCAATCCTTCTAAGAAAGTGAACTCTATTGAGAAACTAATGATTTGTCATCTAAATGGATACTATTCTTGCTTTGCTTAATAAACCTAGTGTTGAAAATGTTCCTTTGCAAGAACTAGTTGGAAATAATTCTGAAAATGTTGATGTCAACTTCATTAGGAATTATGGTAATAATGGGTATGGGAACAACAATATAACTCTTATAATAAACCCCCATATGTGCCAAATAAATATGCTTCTAGTGGTAATGTTTCTAGTGATTTGGAAAACACCATTAGATCTTTATATCTACTCAAAAAGAGCTTAATAAGGAATTTATCTTAAGTTTGAAAAACAAGATGCTTTGTTTGAAAGGGTAGATCAGCTTGCTAAGGAAGTCTCATCATTAAAGAGTATCATTACAGCCCAAAAACATGAGGAAACAATTAAATATTGCCAAGAAGTTATCAATAAGTCTTGGGAACACATTCATGAGCAAGAGAGAGTTGCTAAAGAATCTATTGGGGTAATGAAAGAGAGAGAAGTTGAGGAAGTTAAAATGCTTAGTGAAGTCAAGGATCCTTTGCTTGACTTAGAAAATTGTAGCTTGCATGAATTAATCTCTATCTTACAAAAGTTTGCAAGTGATCCTTCCATCAACACTAACCAAGCTGGTTTTGGTTCTTATATTGCTAATCATGTCTTGAAAGAAAAGATTGCTAGGTACAACCAAGAGGCCATGATACCACCTAAGCTTGGGGATATATGGATTCCCAAGGTACTAGTAACTATTGGAAAAGAGACACATCATGCCATACTTGATCTAGGATCTAGTGTCTCTGTCTTGTCTAAAGAACTATATGAAGTACTTGAATTGAAAAATCTTGAAAAATGCTCTATTGAACTTGCACTTGCTGATGATTCCATTAAACATGCTTTAGGGAAAGTAAGTGATGTTATGGTAGAGTTACATATGACTTTTGTGCCTGTGGATTTTCTAATCATGGACATGGGGAATAAAACCTCTAGTCCTATTATTCTTGGAAGACCTTTTCTTCGTACTACAGGTGCCATCATTGATTCAAAAGAGGGGAACGTGAAGTTTCAGTTTCCACACAAGAAGTGCATGGAACACTTCCCAAGAAAGAGGGTAACATCAAAGTTCAAGCTCCCTCATGAGCTTCATCTTCAATAACAACAAGTAAGAAGCCTAGCTATATGGCTATAAAGAAAGCGCTTTGCGGGAGGCAACCCGGTTATTTTTATGTGTGATTTTCTTTGTGTCCTCTTGCTGTAACAAGAGAGTTTGTTTTTATTTAGTTTCTGGAATTTTGAATAAAGTGCCAAGTTTTACCCATATTGGTTTGAAAAGTTGCTTATAGCGTTCGGAGATTTTATTCCTGCACGAATCTGTGCACGGTATGATTTTTAATTCTTATTCTGTAACTCCGAATGAGCTCATATTTGAACTGTAGTTGCAACTTTTCATCCTCTGTATGCATGAATGTTTTATGAATTTTTGGCAAAGTTTGTAGGGTAGAAAAATACGTTTTGCTGCTGCTGTTTTTCTGGACAGATTCTGTCCCATTTTGTTTTATGCATGTTTTGAACTTTTAACTTGAATCTTTTTGATTCAATTGAGTTTATGAGTAGGCATACAATATTATATACTTTCTGGATATTCATATGATGTTTTGTTTAAGGATTATATGCAGCAAGAAACCTATTTGTTTATCACTACTAATGCACCCCACAGAAAAGAAAATGGGAGAAACGGTGTTTTGAAGTTTTTTCACAGGGATTGGAGGAGATGCACCAAGAGCTATCCAAGGATGGTGAAGACCATAAGCTTGGGGATGTGAAGACAACCCCACTGGACCTACACACTCTCGGTTTGCACACGTCTAACTTATGTTTTTCGATCGAAACACTTTATCGCATAAACTTGGAGCGTCGTTTTTTTTGTTTTTGGTTTGATTGTTATTTTGTGAGACCACCACACTATCATTTATATGTGAAAGAGCTACTGGAAATATGGGTTGAAATATGTTGGATGCTTTTATTGTATTGGAAAAGGGATGTTTGAGTTGATTTTTAATGATACATATAGTTGCATGATTCATGAGCTTGTTTATGAGTAATAATTTGCAAATGCTTTATCAAGAGCTATCACTTATTCATGTTTTGATGCTGAAAGTTATTTTACTTTGTTTAACATGGATTAGTTAGTTCTATGGACACTCATGCATGCATATAATGGTCAACTTTCTCCCTCTTGCTAGCCCAAAATTCCAACAAGTAAAAACTTGTTTCCAACACCTTCAACCAAAGTTATTCCAGTGAGTCCACCATATCTACCTATTGGATTTATGCTATTCCGAGTATGTTTATCATGATATTTTGTGTTATCTATACCTCTGAATGAAAATGTTTATTTTATTGATTGTGATGGGAAAAGTTGGTTATATAGCTCTCTCGAACTTGATGCACAACTTTATTTTTATTGCTAAATAAAACATGACCCATTGTGATTAAGATTATGATGTTAGTGGCTTGATAAATGTCCGAGGTTGGGAGTTAGCCCATATGTGCTGTCACATGCAAGCTTTCAACATGCTCCTTCATCATTTAGTTGATATCATGTACTTTTGTTTATGGATGCCTATCATGGTGAAATGAGGTGTAAATGAAGTAGTTTAAATGAGTTTGTATAAATGGTTAGAGAGACGCCTGGCCGCTAATATAAGCCATGCATCATTCATGGTGGAAATTTACTTACATGCTATGGTGAACCGTCTGTGATACACCTTATAATAAAAAGCTTTCCAATGGTAAATAAAAAGGGTGTTGAGGTTGTTCATCTTGTTTGTTTGTCTTGTCATTTTGATATGGGCTTGTTCCATATCCTGGGACAAGAGGTACCTGATAATCCCCAAGAGCAAGGAATCACTGTAGCACTATTCGATAAGTATTTGAGTGTCGAACCCACGAGGAGCTGAAGGTAAACTATCTATTCTCTAAAGCCCTATAACCCTCTTATACGGCCTTTTATGCAAATCAATAAATTTGAATATGAAAGGAACTAACTAATGGAAGCAAGTGATATAGAATGGGTTTATCTAGTAACAAGTTTCTTAGAGCAAGTTTCTTTCGGCAGTTTTCTCAAGCAAGTTTCTCAAAGTAGCAAGTAGCAAAGATCTCAAGTAGCAAATATCTCAAGGGAGTAAATGTACTGGCAATTGTTTTTTCATTCGTGTGGTTGTCACAATTAGTGAAGCACATGTTTCAGTCTTAATTGTTTCTTCTAAGAGGGAGCCATAAATAGGTGTAGCCAAGTAAATGAGCAAATTACACAACTCTTATGATGGATATTGATACGTCCAAAACGTATCTATAATTTTTGATTGTTTCATGCCATTTTTATGCTTTTAGCACTTGTTTTTATATTAAGTTTATTATTTATTTGGACTAACCTACTAATAGTTGCAAAAGTGCACAATGTTCTTGTTTTACTATTTGATGTGTAGAAATTATCAAGAATACAAGAGGAAACCTTGTTGGAGTCGAATTGGGACTTTCCTGAAATCTGTCTGAGAACTTTTTACGAAGATTGCCAGTTTGACCCTCGAAGATGACGTTATCTGGAGACCTGGCTGTTACGAAAGTTGTCACAATTTTCCATACGAAGATTTTAAGCCCGAGATCAGCCCAATCGGAGTTCGGACGCGGCCTGGAGGCCCGTTTTGGTGGAACCCTAAAAGGGGGTGACGGAAATCCGAGAAGATATATAAAGGGAGGAAACCTAACTCGTGGAGGACTCCTCCACCCACGAATTTCAGCCACCAAAAGCCACGTTTTTGCCTCCCCCATGGATCCCATCTCCATGGGGGAGGGCTCCCAAGAAGCCATGAAGGAGGGAGGCTAAGGGGCGGCGCTCCCCAAGCTTGCCGGCGGGGGGAAAGGAGTTCCCCGCACCGCCGGCGCCGCCGCCGCCCTGCGCCCGCGCTGCCCTCTCCGCCGTCTTCACCGCCATCTCCATCACCATCTCCTCCTTGTATTCAGTGGTTCATCCTCCCACAAACCTCTGTACCGTCCTATGTAAACATGGTGTTTGATGCTATAATATTTATCCTATGATCTATGTCATGTTTATGTAGTTTATTTGTCTTTTGATTGCTTTGTTGAATGTCTATGGTTCATTAGAGTTGTATGTTGATATGGTACTGTCCTTTGGTGTCCATTATACTTGTGCGCGCATGGATCAACACCATAGGGTTAGTAGTATGTGCAAAGGAAGGGGGTAGTCCTGCCGGAGTGACAGAAACCTGAGGGCTCAAACCGGTTAGTTGCATGTATGGGAGTAAGAGGACCATAAACTTAAGGCTATGGTTGGGGAAACCTTAATGCATTGTTAGTATTTACGGATGTTTGCTAACAATCCAATCATATAGTACTTGTAATCCCAAGTAGTGGAGTGCATGTATATTTAGCCTCTCCCACATTGAAAACTGCATCAAAGACAATGAACTAATGTCTTCACTAATTAATCTTGGACAAAGCCACCACAATTACCACCACTTTTCCACACTCATGGTACTGTTAGTATATGGTTACTTAGTGTACTTTATTGCTGCAGCACTAACATTTACTTTCTTGTATTTATTATCTTGCAAAACTATCTCTCATACCCGTATTGCTACCGTAGTTTTTAGATAATGCAAACGTTTAGTGTGCGTAGAGTTGTATCAGTGGTTGATAGAACTTGAGAGATACTTATCCTACCTTTAGCTCCTCGTTGGGTTCGACACTCTTACTTATCGAAAAGGCTACACGCGATCCCCTATACTTGTGGGTTATCAAGACCTTTTCTGGCGCCGTTGCCGGGGAGCCATAGCGTAGGTTAATGTTCTTGTGTGCACTTGTTTGCTTTATCTCTAAGTAGTTTTTATTTTCAGTATTAAGTTGTTCTTTATCTTACTATGGATAGGGAATGCGAATTACAAAAAAAATTAGGTGTAGTTGTTATCTAAAAACGTTTTCAAAAAGAAAAGTGATTGGAAAGATGAGTAATGGTTAAATGGGGGTCGACCTTGAACACTTGTGTTCATGCCTATGAAACCAAAACAAATCTTTCCATGGAAGCTTTTCATTAAAAACATGTAAATATTGTAAATATTGTGTATATACCTCTGTACATAAAAATAAAATGCTAATTATAGTCTTAGTTAATTGAAAGTTGATAGTTTTACTTTGCTGTCCAGAAACAGATTTTCTGTGCTCCACCGTATTAAATGTTTAAAATCACCAGAACGTGATCTTGATCTGAAATTTCTTGAGTGCAAAGTGATGCTTATTAGCTTTCTTTCATTAGACTAACTTTTTCTGATTTAAGGTACGTAGATAGGTCGAAAAATTCGATCTTTACTGACTGTTCTGTTTAGACAGATTTTGTGCTTCTCTGTAAATAAAATCGTGATAAATCTCAGAATAGTATTTTGACTTGAAAATTTTTGTGCATAAACCTGAGATTATTATCTTTCTTTCATTAGACTAAAGTTTTTCGATTTGAGCTACTTAACTATCTCGTTGAATGCCATCTTTACGGACTGTTCAGTTTTGACAGATTTCTTTGTTTATTCAATATTGTACTTGGTGTTGTTAGTTTCATTAGTTTTTCGACGGACAACGGAAATCATGAACACCTTAGTATATACAGTGGCTAATGTTGAGTAAAAATTATAAAACTTGTCAATGCTTGAACATGAGTGGATTTTATTTAATGAGTACTAACCCTACTAATGAGTTTTGTGAAGTTTTATGTGGATGTAGCTTATAAGATCTAATCAATATGGTGATATGAGATGAATAAGAAGACGCAAGAGCTCAAGCTTGGGGATGTGTAGGTGCATCCCAAGAACATATTCAAGAAGATACAATCATCTAAGCTTGGGGATGCCCGAGTCATCCCCCTATTCATCAACTAACATGAGGTTGTCTCGTTCATACTCTATATTACCCGTCCACATGATATGTATTGTCTTAACTTGTATTATAATTGTTTTATATGTCTTGGTTTTACCTTCTTTAGTTTTATTAGCTTTATTTGGTTTCGATTGCTTCTTTACTTTCACTTATAAATTCAAAACAACAAAAATATTTTCTTTTGTTTTGCTTCTTTGTTTGGTTCTTTATTTGGGTTTTACTTTTGATTTTTTTTAGAGTTTTCCTTGCTGTAGCTAGCATGTTTAGGTCTTGCTTAGCCTCTGGTTTCTTAGTTTATCAAAAATAAAGTACCAAGTTTTATCCATTTAGCTTAGTTGATACATATGTAAAAAGTGATTTTCTGTTTTCGGTATCTACTGCTTATTGCGCGATTTTTCATATTTTACTGGAAGCTCTAAAAATCACGAAAAAATTACTGATTGTAGCACCTAATCCTCTGCATGTACAAAAATTGGCTAAAATTTCGGGCATGTTTAAGTGCACCTAAAAATTGCGTTTTCCAGCTGCTGTTTTTCTGGACAGATTCTGACTTTTGTTGCAAGAGTGGCCTCTTTTCGTTTTCATTTGATTTTTAATGGTTCTTACCTTTCATTTATAAGTTGGCCATTTAAGCAACCTTTCTGTAACTTAAAAACAAAATTTTATTTGGTTTAATAGCAGCACTTGGAAATATTATCTATTGTACTAATGTCTAACCGCAGAAAAGAATGGGAAAGTTTTTGTGTTGAAGTTTTTTCACAGAGAATGAAGGAACACCAAACTATGAAATTGAAGAATGGCCAAAGTCATAAGCTTGGGGATGTCCCCACATCCCTCTTCATCAATAACCCCTCGGTTTGCAAACCTTCAAACTTTGTTTTTTGAGCAACATATGAACTTACTAAACTTGAAGCGGCTGTATTTATTATCTATTTATCTTAGCATCAAACACCAGTTACATTAATAAGTGGATCTCACATATTTTATTTATCTCTGTTTTCAATTTACTTGGTTAATGGATTATTGTTGAAACTTAAAAATGATGTGTGAATGATATTGTTTAGTAGTTATATTTTCTTATGGTTAGTCTCAACTAGCTAATAGTGTATATTATGTTATTTTGATGTTAACATGCATTGTTGTTCATAAGATGGTATGGTATTGTGGTATCCTCCTCTGAATAATTCATTGAATTGACTTGGCACATGCTCACGCATGTATGACTGAAAAACAAAAGTCAATTAAGCCTTGATGATTTATTTTGCTCAGAGTTCTTGTATCACTTTTATGCCTTATTAATTTTGTTTTGTCGCAAGCATGATTATGACGGTTATTGCTCTCTTGATTGTCGCTTCCCAGTCTATTGCTAGCCTCACTTGTACTGAGCGGGAATGCTGCTCGTGCTTCCAAATCCATGAAAACCAAGTTATCCAAAGTGTCCACCATAAATACCTATGCATGGCATTTCAAACCATTCAAGTAAATTTTCATGTGCTACCTTTAAAACCTTCAAATTACTTCTCATTTGTGTCAATGTTTTATAGCTCATGAGGAAGTATGTGGTGTTTTCTCTTTCAATCTTGTCATTTACTTATGACAGACTTTCACCAATGGACTAGTGGCATATACATCCGCTTATCCAATAATTTGCAAAAAGAGCTGGCAATGGGGTGCCCAGTCCCAATTAATTACAACTTTCATTAATAATTCTCTTCACATGTTTTGCCCTGATTTATCAGTAAGCAACTTAATTTGCAAATAGACACTCCTCCATGGTATGTGAATGTTGGAAGGCACCCGAGGATTCGGTTAGCCATGGCTTGTGCAAGCAAAGGTTGGGAGGAGTGTCATCCATAATGAAACTAAAATACATGTGTAAACAAAAGAGAAGAGGGATGATCTACCTTGCTGGTAGAAATAACGTCCTTCATGGGAGCCGCTCTTGAAAGTCTGGTTGACAAGGGGGTTAGAGTGCCCACTGCCATTCGTTGACAACAACAAACACTTCCCAAAACAATTTTGCTTCTGTTTTAAAAATGAAAAGCTCTAGCACATGATAATCCCTGCTTCCCTCTGCGAAGGGCCAATCTTTTATTTTCATGTTGAGTCACCATCCTTTCTTTGAGCACCTTCTCGAGAGCATAGTTGTCATTCTTAGTGTAATGTGCTTGTCCCAAATGCGGTTAATTGTGGTATAACTTTGATGCTTTTATCTTTGATATCTTTACTTCTAGTCTTCACTTGAACTTCAGAGGTGCCTGGGCATTTATGTTTTGCTGTACAAATACGGGCAAGCGAGATACCACTCTACCATGCTTTATTATGGTCATTACAATCTTGTTGATGTTTATAAATTTCATGTTATAAGCTCTTAGTTCGTTGATACTTTTCATTAGGTAACATGTTGCTAAGTTTTATTATCCATACATCATGCAATTGTTAAAGACCTGATCATAGCATTTACAATCAAAAATTATTTTGTTATCATTTACCTACTCGAGGACGAGCAGGAATTAAGCTTGGGGATGTTGATACGTCCAAAACGTATCTATAATTTTTGATTGTTTCATGCCATTTTTATGCTTTTAGCACTTGTTTTATATTAAGTTTATTATTTATTTGGACTAACCTACTAATAGTTGCAAAAGTGCACAATGTTCTTGTTTTACTCTTTGATGTGTAGAAATTATCAAGAATACAAGAGGAAACCTTGTTGGAGTCGAATTGGGACTTTCCTGAAATCTGTCTGAGAACTTTTTACGAAGATTGCCAGTTTGACCCTCGAAGATGACGTTATCTGGAGACCTGGCTGTTACGAAAGTTGTCACAATTTTCCATACGAAGATTTTAAGCCCGAGATCAGCCCAATCGGAGTTCGGACGCGGCCTGGAGGCCCGTTTTGGTGGAACCCTAAAAGGGGGTGACGGAAATCCGAGAAGATATATAAAGGGAGGAAACCTAAGTGGAGGACTCCTCCACCCACGAATTTCAGCCACCAAAAGCCACGTTTTTGCCTCCCCCATGGATCCCATCTCCATGGGGGAGGGCTCCCAAGAAGCCATGAAGGAGGGAGGCTAAGGGGCGGCGCTCCCCATGCCGGCGGCGGGAGGAGTTCCCCGCACCGCCGGCGCCGCGCGCCCTGCGCCGCCGCGCTGCCCTCTCCGCCGTCTTCACCGCCATCTCCATCACCATCTCCTCCTTGTATTCAGTGGTTCATCCTCCCACAAACCTCTGTACCGTCCTATGTAAACATGGTGTTTGATGCTATAATATTTATCCTATGATCTATGTCATGTTTATGTAGTTATTTGTCTTTTGATTGCTTTGTTGAATGTCTATGGTTCATTAGAGTTGTATGTTGATATGGTACTGTCCTTTGGTGTCCATTATACTTGTGCGCGCATGGATCAACACCATAGGGTTAGTAGTATGTGCAAAGGAAGGGGGTAGTCCTGCCGGAGTGACAGAAACCTGAGGGCTCAAACCGGTTAGTTGCATGTATGGGAGTAAGAGGACCATAAACTTAAGGCTATGGTTGGGGAAACCTTAATGCATTGTTAGTATTTACGGATGTTTGCTAACAATCCAATCATATAGTACTTGTAATCCCAAGTAGTGGAGTGCATGTATATTTAGCCTCTCCCACATTGAAAACTGCATCAAAGACAATGAACTAAATGTCTTCACTAATTAATCTTGGACAAAGCCACCACAATTACCACCACTTTTCCACACTCATGGTACTGTTAGTATATGGTTACTTAGTGTACTTTATTGCTGCAGCACTAACATTTACTTTCTTGTATTTATTATCTGCAAAACTATCTCTCATACCCGTATTGCTACCGTAGTTTAGATAATGCAAACGTTTAGTGTGCGTAGAGTTGTATCAGTGGTTGATAGAACTTGAGAGATACTTATCCTACCTTTAGCTCCTCGTTGGGTTCGACACTCTTACTTATCGAAAAGGCTACACGCGATCCCCTATACTTGTGGGTTATCATATCTCATGGCCAAATAAATGTGCAGCACAAGAATTATTAAGACATAATTGTCCCACCATAGCCTTATGTTCTAGGGTCCCCCATATATATCCCCATAAAGTAACTTCAAGTCTCAGACCACAGTTTCTCTCTACTCCGACCCGTCCTACTCAATCCATTACACTACGGTGATCACCTTACATGCATTCCCCAACATATGCGTGTACTCATACATTGTACATCAAGACAATCATAAAAGATAACAAAACTTGTATGCAACCAATCAACGAACTATTTCACTATTGCTATTAACAAATCACTTCTCAAACATAGATGGGGAGACACAATAGATCAAGGGAAAAGTATATTGCATCATACATCATGTTTGCCAAGAGTTTACAGTGGGGAGATGGAGATGATCTTGCTGTAGATGTTGATGATGAACACGCCGGAGGGGGGTGGAGCCCTCCGGAGGTGATTCCTACGGCGTTTACCCCCTCCGATCTTCTCCGGCGGCAGCCTTCTGACTCTCTGTTTCGTGGTTTTCTGTTTCTCCGCCGCCTCCTCTCGAAACTCCTCGGGGGACTATTTTTATAGGCATTTTTAGGTCACGACTAGGTCGGCGGAGCAAAGATCGATGACAACGGAGCTCCGAGGCCCAAAAGAGGCGGGCCCACGCGCCCAGGTACAATGGCCGCGTGGGACCCTCTCATTTCCAGATGGTTGGGCTTCTGGTCTTCATTTTAAGCCCATTGTGTTCGTCTCGAAAATTCTGAACCGTGCTATTTGGCCTTGCCCTTTTTGGAGTCCCGAAGCTCCCGGAAAGTCCGAAACACTAAAAAAGACGTTTTTTTTGGAAAACAGGGTTAATTCCAAATAAATGGGAAAACTATGAAATATTCCCAAAATCATTATAAAATATTGATATAACCCTTATATGATGCAAATATGATTGGAATATAAGTAAAATAATGCAAAGTTCATGTATGCATTTTACATGCATCAGTACCCCAGTTGACGCTCTTGATGATACTATTATTACTTACAATAATATATAACTTGAACTTGCTTTGTTTCCTAAGTTGAGTAACTCATGGTGTAGGTACTTGTATTCAAGGGGCATGAGACACCTAACCTTTACTTTGTCAAGCACACTACTCATATTTGCTTTCACATTAAACTTTAATCATTTAAGATGCTATGATAGGGAATGAGAGCTTGACACCAAGGATTACCACATTGCAATCATTAACTTAAGTAGAAGAGTTTGGAAGTTGGATGAAACTTATGCATGCTTTACCTCTACTCACATATACATCTTTCCAAAGTGTCCACCTTTTATATTCAGATTTTCATCTACACTCTATGACCAATGTAGGATGTTCTTACTTATCATTATGCATACATGTGGTTCATATTACTATCTACTATGTTACACTTTGTGAACTATCATTGAACATCCTTGCATTGAATACTTGATATCACTTCATAAACTATCTTGCATATTGCTACTCCTTTGAAGAATGAATCATTTGACTCTATGTAGCAGTAGCAATCATATTTGATATCCATTGTTAGTGTTATATTGCAAAGTCCATGTTAGTTTTATCACCTTCATACTCGAGGACGAGTATTGGTTAAGCTTGGGGATGTTGATGCATGTAAAATGCATACATGAACTTTGCACTATATCACTTATATTCCAATCATATTTGCATCATATAAGGGTTATACCACTGTTATATAATGATTTTAGGCAATAAAATATTTATTTCCTATTTTTATGGAATTAACCCTGCGCGGGCAGAAAACCCTATTTCTTTCATTTTAAGTTTGAGGGACCCAAACGACGTCCAAATGACCTGTAAAATTACGAGCGTCAATATTTTGGAAGGAAGAAGACTTGGGAGTGAAGGAAGCAAGCAAACGGAGGCCGGAGGCCCAAAAGAGGGTGGCCCACGTGGCCACTGTACCTGGCCGCGTGGGGCCCACTCTTTTGGCCCTCGTGGCTCCGCTGCCGTCGATGTTTTCTCCACCGACATCGTCTTGACCCAAAAACGCCTATAAAAGAAGTCCCCCGACGTTCTCTGGAAGAAGCGCCGCTGAAACACAGAAACACCGAAAGAGAGATCTGGAGCTGCAGATTGGAGGGGGAAAACTCCGGCGGGGCGCTGCCGGCATGGTCTCCATCTTCTCCATCGACATCTCCACCGTCTCCATGATGAAGAGGGAGTAGTCCACCTCTGGACTATGGGTTTGTGGAAGTAACTTATGTATTTGTCCTCTCTTTGAGCTTCACTAATTAGTACCGTATGAGCTGCTGAACATGATTACGGTCATCGTTGTAATTCCTATGTGGTGGATCTTTTTATGAGTTAATATATGTTTGAGATTGCAATGTTTGTTTCAGTTATGAATATAGATGCATATTATGTACCCCGCTCTTATTCACTTGTTATGATCAAGGATGTTTATGAGAGCGTGTGTGGGGTGACGTGTGCATTGGTTTGAGTAACGGGGGGTGGTGAGTGCGGTAAGTTGACAACTGTAATATCACGATCCACTTGGGTGTTTACCTTACTTTGTTGCCTCACTAGGGATAAACAAAAATACCATGCTACAAGGGTTGTGGGTGATTTGCCACTTCTCCGTGACTAGATCTAGCATGTTCTTATTTTAACTTCATGTCATGATACTTAAAGCTATACTCTGAGTTATCTTAATTACTGAGGTGCTATGATTTGGTTCGCATCTTGGTGGAGTATAAGTGAGATTAATAACCAAAAGATCTCTATGTTAGGACGTGATGCCCATATAATTAGTAACTTGTTATCAAACTTTGTGTTGCAATCTCATATGTCAACTCTAGTGTTCCATTGTCTACCACTTTATTAAAGAGAGAGTGCATTTGTGAAACCATGAACCCCGGTCCATTTTTAATCATAAGAAACACCTTTCCAACAACTTTTACCACTTTTCTGTATTTATTAAATCCGAAAACACAAAAACACTTTTACATCTTGCATTCATCATAAAAAACCCAAAAATATCACTCATCATTGTTATCATCATCCTTGCACATTTATTCACCACCATTGCATATTTATTTCTTGTTTGCATTGCATAATTATCTTGATATCATTCATACACCTTGTGCTTGACAACCACATGTGAGGTTGAGGACCAAAACATTTAACCTTGTTTTGTAGGTTACCAAAAAGAAGGATAGGAAGATAAATCTTTCACTACTGATTCCCCGAGAATTCGATATTAAACCCTCGAGTCACCCTCGTGGGGAAAACACGTCTTCCACTTACTACATACTCTGCACTTGGAGGCTCAACCTAACCCCGTATACTTTTCATTATAGGTAGCTACTGAAGGCTATCACTTCTACGGGTATCAGCGCTACCCAAGAACAAGTTGTGGAGATTGTCCCAACATTGCGACAATCTCCACAACTACCCGGATATGAGTGGTGTAGGTTGGGCGGGCGGCCGTTTGAATCATGCGCATGGCAGTGGCGTTGAGTTGGTGATTGACCTTTTCCGTTGCAGTCATGTTGAGTGGGTCTTGAGGATGAAAGCCTTGCTCTATAATGTCAATCAAGAAGACACAACAACTAGACATGTGTGATAGCATATTAAATTGCCAATTAGGAAAGTCTTTTGGGTCAAGCATAGGTGGTGCGCCCATATTGGCGATGTGTGGCGGGTTGACATGTTGGTGGTTTGCATTGTACAATTGTCCCAGTGGAACATTTGCATACACCCCCGGTAACCTTGGGGTTGAGCTAACACCCGAGGCAAGAGATGTAGTGGCTTGCCCAAGTGGTGGGGTGTCCTTCGCCGTTCCATCCACATTGAAAAGATCCGTAGACGGAGAAGTATCCGGCTTCGTTCCACTATCCGTTGCCGCGAGGTTGTATCAACCTTAGATGCCGGGTCCCCTAGGAATTCCTTGAGCATCTCACGCATCGATTCCTTCATGCTTAGGTTGAGTTTGGTGGTGAGCTCGGTGTTGAGATTTGATATCTCATCTTTGATCTCACCAACAACCACACCAAAGCATTCATTAGTAACCGATGCGAGAGGGTCCAAGTCCGACATATTCTCTTAGGCGGTGAAGCCTTAGATAAGAGCCGAGTCTCTGATACCAATTGAAAGATCGATATGTCGACTAGAGGGGGGGGGGGTGATTAGGAGACTACCAAATTTTATTTTTTTTCGATTAATTAAGGCTTGAGAAAGTATAACAAAGGTTGACTAGATGTGCACTAGAGGATGGCAACCTATGTGATACAAACAAGGTAGATAACGTAGCGGAAGCAACAAGTAAAGGATAGAAATAACCGCAAAGTGGAGACACAGAGATGTTTCCCGTAGTTCCTTCCCAAGGGAAGTACGTCTACGTTGGATGAGTGTGGAGCCACCTAGGCGCTCCAATAGCACGGATGTGCTCACTCTATTCTCCGTGAGCTTTACCCGTGGGGGTTTGGCTCATCCACTATGAGGTCACCTTGAAGGCGTTGACCAAGCCGGTACACAAAGGTCGGGGAACTCCACAATGAGTTGGAGCCTCCCAACAATGCCTCAGACTCCCTCCGAGACTCACAAAGGCACCTAGGGTTACAAGCAACCCAAGATGTAGAATCCACACGTGAAGTGTGGGGGGAAAGGAAATTCCTTCGATGGAGATGTAGATCTAGACCTCCTCCTTCACTCCTCAAAGAATCAAGACGATTGGGTGGATGGAGTGGGAGATCTAGGAGTTTGAAGCTTTGGCAATAATGGGGATTTAATTCTAGTAGCTCAAGTTGTCCCAAGGTAGGTGGAGGGGTATAAATACTCCCTCCCATCTGCCCGTTGGGGGACAGAATCCCACGCTAGCGGTAGTACCGCTGGCTTAGCCGGTACTACCGCTACGGTCTTCACAACGACTCCAAGTGCAGTCAACGGTCTTCCTCCTCGTCGCTTGCTCCCACCTCGCCGGTACCACGCGGTACCGTTCGAGGTACCTCTGGAGGTACCGGGACTGCGCCTAGAGCTCCGAAACGGCGATACCCGCGGCGGTACCCACGGCGGTACCGCGTCTTCAGCTTCTCTTCCAAGAACTGGCGGTGCTAGGCGGTGCCGCTAGCGGTGCCGCTGGCAGTACCACTGGCGGTACCGGGACCGCGCGCTGAACGCCGAAACGGCGTTACCCGCGACGGTACCCACAACGGTACTGCCCTTAGCGGCGAGTCCCAGGGAGCTGGCGGTACTACCGCCTATCCCAGCGGTACTACCGCCCCCTGGCAATTTTCACATCTTTGGATCCTTTTCACCGCGCGGATACAATGGAGACATATATAAAACCTGTTTAAGCTTACATAAACTTGTTAGATGCAACCTTTGTATTATCATCAACATCAAAACATGATTAAGAGCAATAATGCTCTTTCACTTTGGCGTGCCTGGCACCTTCGCAACGACAACATCCATGACAAGGGCAATGCCACATTTGCAAGTTCTGTTTCTTTCCTTAGCGTCCATGCAGAATCCCTAAACATGAGCACCGTTTGGGGTCATTATATTAAAGGAAAAAAAGCCTGCTCTTCGGGCTGACTCAGTAATTTTGTTTTTTGAGAAACACGGTATAAACACAGACACTCACATACACGCGCATAAACTTCACCCCTAGTACGAGCTGACTCTGTAAACTTGACAGTGGATCCTGCATAAAGCTATCTCTTTAATCTAAAAAAGGGCTTAAAAGAAGAAATAAAAGAAAGAAGAAAAAACAGAAAAGGATGGGCCACGTTGTCTCGTTTGCCGCACGAGCGGCAGATAGGGTTCGCGCTTCTAGCACCTACAGCCCTGCGTCGTCGTCGCCGATCCGCTAACAGTAAGGGGCCGCCCGTCAAGGCCCAGCCAAACAACGCCCGGTCGCATACCTACCGCGAAGAAGCGCCACCCCCTGCTTCCCTCGGCCCTCCTCCCGTCTCGCTGCTCTCTCCGCTTCCGCCCCACCGCTGCCGCCAGATCATTCTCCAGCCACCGACGCGGTGAGTTCTCCCCTCTTCCTCCATTTCCTCCGTTTTCCAGAGCCGCCCCCTCGTCCGCTCGGTGAGCTCCAGCCCGTGATCGATCCCCCGCCAGCCAGGGTTCAGGGTTTTGCGAGATTTGTTCCTGACATTTTCCTCTCTCTGTGGTTGGATAGATGGAGAGGGTGCTCAGGGATGACGCCGTCCAGGAGAAGGGCGAGCGCGCCAGGATGGTGAGACAACCCCCTCTGATCCGCTTGCGTGGTTCCCTTCTTTCTCTGGGTTGCTTACCCGACTGAATAATGGTTAGGAAGAGTACCAGATCAGGAACCTAGTGGTTCCGCTTGCTATGATCTGTTTGGTACACAGGCGTACCGATGCTTACTTCTTGGGCTTGCTTTCGAAACCGTGTGCATTGAGTTCGATTCTTCTGTGGTCGCGAGGATGTGATGTAGTTCTGTGAACTTAGGGCAGGATAGTTTGCAGTGTAGGCGTGCAGGTTACTGATCCGCGGTATAGTCTCATTAGACTACAAACGATGTAGATTGCTTTGTGGAATTGTATTTTTTTTTTGTTATATGGGGTTCTCATTCAGTCAGTTTCGTTTCCTGGCAGGCATCTTTTGTAGGTGCCATGGCGATCGCCGACCTAGTCAAGACCACACTGGGACCAAAAGGAATGGTATGTACTTAATTTCTGTTCACACAGAGAATTTGCACTTTGGAGTTTTGACAGAGGACCTTAGTTGCTACTGTATTTTCCTTACATGTTTCCTTATTTATATTCAGGACAAGATCCTTCAGTCCACTGGCAGAGGGCGGAGTGTCACTGTCACAAATGACGGGGCTACCATTTTGAAGTCCCTGCATATCGACAACCCTGCTGCCAAGGTCCTTGTTGGTATCCTTTTGTTTGGACTTGCTTGATGATTTTACTGCTCAGGTGGTGGTTATTTCTGGATCTTGCAATTTATGCTTGTTCTAGCTTCTCCTAACCCCATTTGATTACTTGATTGTATAAATAATATTGTCCCTCTTGAAGAAAAGTTAGTCCTTAATGATTGTTAGACATCTCGAAAGTTCAAGATGATGAAGTTGGTGATGGGACAACATCTGTTGTTGTTTTGGCTGGAGAATTTTTGAGGGAGGCTGAAAAGTTGGTCAACATGAAAATTCATCCAATGACTATTATTGCAGGTAATCCTCATTTCGAAGTCACTCTTTGGCATAGTTTATTCAGTATGTTATTGTTATCCCTAGCCTAGTATTTGAAAATCATGTAACTCTTAAATCTTACCATTTCAACACCTGTTACCAAGTCTCTAGTTATTTATGATACAATAACAAATTTTGTAGATCAGTCAGACATTTGTAATCTGAAAAGGTGTATTTCAGCATCATTCTTTGAATTATTCATGCTCAAATAATTAAAGAGCAGCTCCCGTCAATCTGGGTAACCTGTTGTTTTTTCATACATAAGAAAAATAAAATGAAACCAAAAGTACTTCCGCGTTGATGCCATAGTGGCAACTGGCAGTGGACAAATATGTCCCTTTGCTTTATGTTCTGTATTCATGTTAGCTTTTTCATTTCTTATGTAGTTTGGTTTTCTTGTTTATATAGAAAGGATATCCATGATATTTGCAAAAAATAAATAAAAATAAAGATACCCATGATGGAACTGTTTGTGAATCTGTAAATAATCATTTGATTGCAATTGAACATCTCTAATGCTCCATTGTCTCCCTGAACTATCAGGTTACAGAATGGCTGCTGAGTGTGCCAGAAATGCTCTTCTACAGAAGACCATGGACAACAAAGGAGATACAGGTTACCTATTTATTTACTTTCTCAGATATGATTTGTCACTATATTCAACACTCTAATCTTCTGTTAGTAGTTGATGACGTGGAGCAAAAAATATGCTTGGGTGGAGACTCAGTTTGCTTTTTTGTCCTCTGCACAACACGTCCTGGAATACTAGTTTATAGGATCTGTTATCTTTATATTTCATGGTTGAGACTTGGGAGTAATTTTCAGTCAAATGTATAAATTTGATTCACTCATTATGCTTTATGTTTCATCTCAAGAGCATGCCACCAGGAATGTTTGCTGACAATAAACCTCCATTGGTGCTGCAGATAAATTCAGATCAGATCTCATGAACATTGCCATGACTACACTTAGTTCAAAAATTCTCTCCCAGGACAAGGAATACTTTGCTGAACTTGCAGTTGATGCTGTCCTAAGGCTTAAGGTAAAAATGTTTTGGGGGTAGTTGCTCATAACAATCTGTGGGATGTTGCTTCAAGTCTAGTTCATAATTATTCATTCATATTATTACGTGCTGTTGGTAAAACTTTCATTTGATATGCGCCACACTGGTCACTGCTGGCAGGGTAGCACCAACTTGGAATCAATCCAAATTCTGAAGAAACCTGGAGGATCTCTCAAGGATTCCTTTTTGGACGAAGGGTATGTTCTTTCACAAACTATCTGTTCTTTTTTATCCCAACTACATGATGACAAAGCTTCTGAGGTTCCAAGACAACCATGATCATAATACTGCTATCTATTTAACCTTCTGATTCTGTTTTGTAGGTTCATTCTTGATAAGAAATTGGCCTTGGTCAGCCAAAGAGAATTGAAAATGCTAATATTCTGGTTGCAAATACTGCTATGGACACAGATAAAGTTAAGATCTATGGAGCACGTGTCCGAGTGGATTCGATGTCCAAGGTTGCAGACATCGAAGCTGCTGAAAAGCAGAAGATGAGAGAGAAAGTTAATAAGATCATTGGCCATGGAATCAACTGCTTTGTCAACAGGCAGTTGATCTATAACTTCCCTGAAGAACTTTTGCTGATGCTGGTATACTTGCAGTCGAGCATGCTGACTTTGAGGGCATCGAACGGCTAGCTCTTGTCACTGGTGGTGATATTGCATCAACTTTTGACAACCCAGAGTCCGTTAAGCTTGGGCACTGCAAACTCATTGAAGAGATTATGATTGGGGAGGACAGGCTAATACACTTTTCCGGGGTTGCAATGGGGCAAGCTTGCACCATTGTCCTGAGAGGAGCAAGGTATGTCTTATTTGTGTAGCTCCTTATCATTGAGGATAATATTATACTGTATTTAGGCAATTTAATTTATACTAGGAAACGTGCCCGTGCGTTGCAACGGGAGAGAATAAAAATCATCTAAAAATCATCAATTTTAGAATAAAACACCTGAACGACCAAATTTTGCCCAAAGGCAGATCCACCCGTCTAACCTAGCGTTAGTTCGCCGCTTCAAAGTGCATATGCGTTGCAACAAAGGTAAAATATGTCAAACACATCAACGTAGCACAAATCGAAAAGGTATGTAGTATTTCTGAATTGCGACATCGATTTTTAAACATTTGTATAAAAACTTGAAAATTATAGCAGGACAGAAAACAAAATGTCGGTTTCAAAAAAGTTCACTGTTCGAAAAGTGTTCGTAATTATATATTCATGTCTTACCAAAAAAGGAAAAATAAAAAATGAAACAAAGAAAGGAAGAAAAGAAACAAAAAAGAACATGACAAAGCTAAAAAAAGGATTGACCCGCCCATGCATGCGACCTCTGCGGGCGAGGCAACGCTAGCGCTCGCAAAAAAGGATATATAGCGTCTGCGAGTCAGATCATGGAAAAAAAGCCGACAATCAGGAGTTGATCGAATGCTATGTAAGAATCTGGGCCCAAAGGTTTTTTCAGCCAGTATAAAATGTTCCCCTCTTCCGTTATAAATGAAATTTAAACATTGATCCAATTCTGCTAAGTTTCAAAAAAAAAAGAAGTTCCGTATCTCTTTGTATTTGTGTAAGCTTCTACCACTGTCGTCAAATTGACTTGAGGCTCTACATCCTGGTGATGTTTACAGGTTAAGCAACAAGTCTGCATCAGTTTTGAGAAAGAAAAACAGTTTGCAACGCCGAAACTTACTGAACTTTAGCTGACGATAGGCAGTGAATTTACACAGAAACATACTTGGTGTTTTACTCAGCAACAACACACAACACTACTCCAGGTAGCGAACATCATTATTATCAACCGATCGAAGCAATCGCAATCCGCCGATCAGCATCACTTCCTCAGACGTTGCAGGTAAGCCACAGCGGCTCGTCGAACTGGCCAAGCGAATCGTCCGCGGCGGCAGGGCCCAGCGACGGCGACTCCACACCCAGGGCCGGGCCCCACACCGGCGTGCCGTTCTCCTAGGCATTGCAGGTGAGCCTGAGCAGTCCGGACCCGTCGAGCCGGCACACGTACAGGTCGCCGTACGGCTGGAACATGTTCGGGCCCGAGACGGGCTCGGCGTTGACAGCGCTGAGGTTGCCCGTGAAGAGCAGCCACCAGCAGTCCGGCTGAAGCACACGTGGTTGATCCGCTCCTTGTCCGCCTCCGCGCTCCCGGGCGGCCCGGCCACGTGCACGCGCCGCAACCCCGTCCCGTTCGGCCGCACCAGGTAGATGCTGAACACGGCGGGGTTGGCCGCGTTGTGCCGGTTGGAGGAGAACGCGATCAGGCTCCCGTCCGGCGACCAGCTCGGCATCGTGTCGATCCACTCGCCGTCGGTGAGCCTCCGTATCGTGTCCTCGCCGCGCGCCGCGTCGACGATGTACAGGTTCTTCTGGCCCGACCGGCCGGACCGGAAGACCACCCACTGGCCACAGTCCGCACGGCGACGCCGCCGGGAATGCGTCGTTGCCGGCCTCGGGACGGGTGAGCTCGTTAGCGCCGCGTCGACGCCATCATCATTGCTGTCCGTGAGCTCGCTCAGGTCGAACTCTGGCTTTGTGCGTCTCGAAGATGGGCCTCCAGGCGCAGTCGCGAGGGGTCGACAGCCGTTGACGCGGGGGGCTCCAGCTTGCCGTCTCGCGGGGCCTTCGTTCTGTATGGGGCTTCGTTTGCGGGTCGCGAGGGAGACGACGACACCGGCTGTAGCGTTTTCCAAAAAATATTCGTAAGATCCTTACCTGCTGTTGTGGATTCAGAAGGATGAGCTCATTCGGGACGCAGGGCGGCGCCGCCTCGAAGACGGAGAGGGGGAAGTGCTTGAAGACGTCGCCGACGTCGAAGTAGATGACGCCCGAGGACGGCACGTCGACGCGGATGCTGCGGACGGCGAACCACAGGAAGAGGTCCTGCGCGGAGATCCTCGACACCGCGCTGATCCGGCCGTAGCTGATCTCCCCGGCGTCGGGGCCGCGCCCGAACCGGTACATATGAATCGATCCGAGCCGTGTCGTTGTTGGAGATGGGAGAGTATTCGAATCCATCCTGGAGTTGGGGTCGGAGCAGAGCGCAACAAGGTGAACGGCGAGGCAATCCATGAGATCGTGCTTGAGTAGGAGTGGATCGTGAGCAAGGGGATCATGTTTCTTTTTGGATGAAAGGAAAGGATCGTGCTGTAGTAGTTGACTTGGAGGTGGGCTCTGTTTTTTTTCTGACTTGACGTGGGCTTTGTTGAGCGAGAAGGTTGATGGGCTGGGCCGGACGGACGTGAGCAGCGCTGCGAAAAAAAACGAAACGTTTTTCTGACTTATGGGTGGCAGTGGTGGGTAATATTTCTGAGAACACATGGGTAAAATCGGAAAAAACGAAACGTTTTTCTGACTTATGGGTGGCAGTGGTGGGTAATATTTCTGAGAACACAGGGGTAAAATCGGGAATAAAAATGACGTACGAGAGAAGCCTTACGTACGAGAGAAGCCTTAATGCTTTTATTATTATAATATATAGGTATAGATTTGGCCACACATTGAATACATGTGTTTATTGTCTACAGTGAGCATGTGCTTGATGAGGCCGAGAGGTCCTTGCATGATGCCTTGTGTGTGCTTTCTCAGACAGTAACTGACACACGAGTCATATATGGTGGTGGATGACCTGAGATGGTGATGGCCAAAGAGGTGGATGAACTTGCAAGGAAGACCCCTGGGAAGAAATCTCATGCGATAGATGCTTTTTCGCGTGCCTTGCAAGCCATCCCAACAATCATAGCTGACAATGCTGGTCTGGACAGTGCTGAGCTGATCTCCCAGCTCCGAGCTGAGCACCACAAAGAGAACAGCACTTCTGGAATCGATGTCATCAGTGGCGGCGTAAGCTCAAGAAATACCTTCTTTTCTATGTAACCTGTACCTGAGTTTTGATACTAATATGGTCTACTGTTCTGCAGCTGGGAGACATGCAAAAGCGCGGGATCTGCGAGGCGTTCAAGGTGAAGCAAGCCATCATCCTTTCCGCGACTGAGGCTGCGGAGATGATCCTCAGGGTCGACGAGATCATCACCTGCGCCCCACGCAGGAGAGAGGACAGGATGTGATGGATCCCGCGAGCTGTTCTGATGCTGCAGGACTGTATGTTTGCCAAGTTTTGGCTCGGGGTATTGTGTGTGGTCCATCACTGTTTTGAGTTGGACTCCATTTTGACTGTTGTTGGCCGACCCCAGTAAGCAGCTGGAACTTGTTGTGGAACTACGGCTGATGTTCCGTAGGCTTATGTTGTAATGCCGTAGCCTTCGGTTTATTTTTGATGTGCTGCTATCTTGTTTACGATGTTGGCTTAATAGGAGGATATCTTGGTATCATGAGGCCCCGGTTATCTGGGCAACTCTTCAGTGTGCAATCAGTTTTAATCTATATTCTAGTGAGGGCATGATGTAATTTTTCCCTCTTATGTGTGGCATTGTTTTGCAAGGAAAGATCTGTGATGTGGTTTTACAGGACTTTGGTTATTCCATAAGGGTCCGCCGGAAGCTTTGTAAACCTCATCCCAGCGAGAGAACTCAATATGAAATATGTCCAGGTTTCTGCGCATCCTACTTTCTGTCGTCAATGGCGTCGCCTACTTTCTGTCGCACTACATCGTGTCCATCGTGTTCAAAGATAGGTGTGCACACCAGATTATGGCGTTTGACATCAACAAGGAGACCTGGCGACTGGCTGTGTCTTCGCTCCGGCATCCTGAAAGCCTCTTCTGTGGCCATTCTTGGCCTCTGAAACCCGGCATTTGTATTTGCTACTAATTCAGAACTTCCCTCGTTGTGTCCTCGTTTATGCATATTGTTGTTGTTGTTGTGAAGATATATGCATGTCTTCTCCATTGAGGATATCGCATCCTTGGGCTCAATCCCGATGAAGAGTGAAGAATTTCTGTAACCCGGCCCATCAAGTGTCATGCTGATTCGCCCTTCTTCTGCACGCAACGATCAAGATCTTCAATTGAAAACAAAAACTTGCATGTACCTTGGAAATACTTGATGAATACTGCTTTTAACTCGTCCCAGGTGTTGATAGATTTCTCCGGTAAATTTTTGAACCATAGCTTCGCTGCTCCATCACTCATCATCAAATACATATACTTTGCACAAACATTCTCCGTGGTGTTGCGTATGCACATGGCCATCTCATAACTACTCAACCAACTTGACGGGTCCATGCTCGGCTCATAGTTGGATATCTTGCTAGGCTCCTTGAATTTCTCAGGGAAAGGCTCAGCTCTAATGGCCTCTGAAAGACACTTTGGCCCGGCCAAACTAGAAGAATTTGCCATAAAGTTACCTGGTGAATGGATGCAACTGCTGCTACAGCGGCCCCGGGTCCTGCCTGTGGTGCTCCTGCAACAGGTGCCGCTGGGTTTGCATTTACTGCTCTCCTTGCACCCGATCCATTCACTATCTGTTGTGCCACCGATACTCCAGGTGCGGGATGATGCTGCTGGTGATGTTTCTGATTGTTTTGATTCTTTTGAGGTTGATTCTGTTGTCCTGCCGCGGATGACCCGGCATGGGGCGGGTCTCGCCTTGGCGGCTCTTGGTATGCTTGTTGTTGTTGTATGTTGTAGTGTTGTGCACTCTTTTCCTGTGAATACTGAACTTGTTGAACTACTATAGTCCGTAACATGTCTATAGCACGACGGGCCTCAATCTCTGTGGGCGAGTCTCCAAGGGGAATACGATCAAGCGCTAATGTCGTAGCATACACGTTATCCACTGGATTGGAATAGTGACCCGTCGGAGTATGGAATCTCGACGTTCATGGTGGCAGACCTGGATTTCTCCCCGCTCCCCCGGCGAGTAAACCCGGTGTTCCTACAGCTGCGAGGCCGACTCTTCCAGTGACTCATTGACTAGTGGAAGATTTGCTTCTGGAAATCTCTCACATGCTAATAACTTGATGGAAAATTTGTTTGGGAATTCTATAGAATCCAAAGATGAAACTGGGATCGAACAACTAAAAATTTCTATGGAGAGGTCAACATTATGTCTACAAACTTATATGGAAGATATCCACTAAAAATGAGATGCATTCATTTATCCTTCATACAAAATCTAGCATGAAAAGACAAATAACACTCTTTCTGGAATTTCTTTGAAAATGGAAACAATATTGAATTATGCCAAGTCTAAAAAGAAGTTGACTAGGGAATTAAATGAAAGAATATCTTCTATGTTAGAACCTTAGACATGATATTAAGAATTATGTTGAAGAGGAGGATGACCTCCAAATAGCCTTAATCTGCTTTAAAAAAAGGAATGAGAATCTTGTTTGGGTGAAGTTGAGGAAGTTAAAATGCTTAGTGAAGTCAAGGATCCTTTGCTTGACTTAAAAATTGTAGCTTGCATGAATTAATATCTATCTTACAAAAATTTGCAAGTGATCCTTCCATCAACACTAACCAAGCTGGTTTTGGTTCTTATATTGCTAATCATGTCTTGAAAGAAAAGATTGCTAGGTACAACCAAGAGGCTATGATACCACCTAAGCTTGGGGATATATGGATTCCCAAGGTACTAGTAACTATTGGAAAAGAGACACACCATGCCATACTTGATCTAGGATCTAGTGTCTCTGTTTTCTAAAGAACTATATGAAGTACTTGAATTGAAAAATCTTGAAAAATGCTCTATTGAACTTGCACTTGCTGATGATTCCATTAAACATGCTTTAGGAAAAGTAAGTGATGTTATGGTAGAGTTACATATGACTTTTGTGCCTGTGGATTTTCTAATCATGGATATGGGGAATAAAACCTCTAGTCCTATTATTCTTGGAAGACCTTTTCTTCGTACTACAGGTGCTATCATTGATTCAAAAGAAGGGAATGAAGTTTCAGTTTCCACACAAGAAGTGCATGGAACACTTCCCAAGGAAGAGGGAACATCAAAGTTCAAGCTCCCTCATGAGCTTCGTCCAAAACAACAAGTAAGAAGCCTAGCTATATGGCTATAAAGAAAGCGCTTTGCGGGAGGCAACCCGGTTATTTTTATGTGTGATTTTCTTTGTGTCCTCTTGCTGTAACAAGAGATTTGTTTTAGTTTAGTTTCTGGAATTTTTAATAAAGTGCCAAGTTTTACCATTTTGGTTTGAAAAGTTGCTTATAGCGTTCGGAGATTTTATTCCTGCACGAATCTGTGCACGGTATGATTTTTAATTCTTATTCTGTAACTCCGAATGAGCTCATATTTGAACTGTAGTTGCAACTTTTCATCCTCTGTATGCATGAATTTTTCGGAATTTTTCGACAAAGTTTGGTAGGGTAGAAAAATACGTTTTGCTGCTGCTGTTTTTCTGGACAGATTCTGTCCCATTTTGTTTGATGCATGCTTTGAACTTTTAAGTTGAATCTTTTTGATCCAATTGAGTTTATGAGTAGGCATACAACATATACTTTCTGGACATTCATATGAATTTTTGTTAAGGATTATATGCAGCAAGAAACTATTTGTTTATCACTATTAATGCACCCCACAGAAAAGAAATGGGAGAAACGGTGTTTTGAAGTTTTTTCACAGGGATTGGAGGAGATGCACCAAGAGCTATCCAAGGATGGTGAAGACCATAAGCTTGGGGATGTGAAGACAACCCCACTGGACCTACACACTCTCGGTTTGCACACGTCTAACTTCTGTTTTTCGATCGAAACACTTTATCGCATAAACTTGGAGCGTCTTTTTGTTTGTTTTGGTTTGATTTTTTTTGTGAGACCACCACACTATCATTTATATATGAGAGAGCTACTGGAAATATGGGTTGAAATATGTTGGATGCTATTATAAGATTGGGAAAAGGGATGTTTGAGTTGATTTTTAAATACATATAGTTGCATGATTCATGAGCTTGTTAATGAGTAATAATTTGCAAATCTTTATCAAGAGCTATCACTTATTCATGTTTTGATGCTGAATGTTATTTTACTTGTTTAACATGGATTAGTTAGTTCTATGGACACTCATGCATGCATTAGATGGTCAACTTTCTCCTCTTGCTAGCCCAAAAATTCCAACAAGCAAAAACTTGTTTCCAACACCTTCAACCAAAGTTATTCCAGTGAGTCCACCATATCTACCTATTGCTTTATGCTATTCCGAGTATGTTTATCATGATATTTGTGTTATCTATACCTCTGAATGAAAATGTTTATGTTATTGATTGTTATGGGAAAAGTTGGTTATATAGCTCTCACGAACTTGATGCACACTTTCTTTTATTGCATAAATAAAACATGACCCATTGTGATTAAGATTATGATGTTGTGGCTTGATAAATGTCGGGTTGGAGTTAGCCCATATGTGCTGTCACATGCAAGCTTTCAACATGCTCTTCATCATTTAGTTGATATCATGTACTTTTGTTTATGGATGCTTATCATGGTGAAATAAATGTGGAAATGAAGTAGTTTAAATGAGTTTGTATAAATGGTTAGAGAGACGCCTGGGCCGCTAATCTAAGCCATGCATCATTCATGGTGGAAATTTACTTACATGCTATGGTGAACCTTCTGTGATACACCTTACAATAAAAAGCTATTCCAATGGTAAATAAAAAGGGTGTTGAGATTGTTCATTTGTTTGTTTGTCTTGTCATTTTGATATGGGCTTGTTCCATATCCTGGGACAAGAGGTACCCCAGTTGACGCTCTTGATGATACTATTATTACTTACAATGATATTTAACTTGAACTTGCTTTGTTTCCAAGTTGAGTAACACATGGTGTAGGTACTTGTATTCAAGGGGCATGAGACACCAACCTTACTTTGTCAAGCACACTACTCATATTTGCTTTCACTTTAAACTTAATCATTCAAGATGCTATGATAGGGGAATGAGAGCTTGACACCAAGATTCCACATTGCAATCATTAACTTAAGTAGAAGAGTTTGGAAGTTAGATGAAACTTATGCATGCTTTACCTCTACTCACATATATATCTTTCCAAAGTGTCCACCTTTTATATTCAGATTTTCATCTACACTCTATGACCATTGTAGGATGTTCTTACTTATCATTATGCATACATGTGGTCCATATTACTTCTTCTATGTTACACTTTGTGAACTATCATTGAACATCCTTGCTTGAATACTTGATATCACTTCATAAACTATCTTGCATATTGCTACTCCTTTGAAGAATGAATCATTTGACTCTATGTAGCAATAATAATCATCTTTGATATCCATTGTTAGTATTAAATTGCAAAGTCCATGTTAGTTTTATCACCTTCATACTCGAGGACGAGTATGGTTAAGCTTGGGGATGTTGATGCATGTAAAATGCATACATGAACTTTGCACTTATTACTTATATTCCAATCATATTTGCATCATATAAGGGTTATATCCTGTTTTATAATGATTTTGGGAATATTGTATTTCCTATTTTTATGGAATTAACCCTGCGCAGGCAGAAAACCCTATTTTTTCCTTTTAATGTTTCAGGGACCCAAACGTCGTCCAAATCACCTGCAAATTTACGAGCATCATTTTTGGAAGGAACAAGACTTGGGGGCAAAGGAAGCGAACAAGCGGAGCCCCGAGGCCCAAAAGAGGGGGCCCACGTGACCTCTGTACCTTGCTGCATGGGCCCACCAATTTGGCCCTCGACGCTCCGTTGTCGTCGATCTTTTCTCCACCGACATCGTCTTGACCTAAAACCGACTATAAAAAATAGCTCCCCGACGTTCTCTGGAAGAAGCGCCGCCGAAACACAGAAACACCGAAAGAGACACTAGTACAGAATACCCTATTAGTGGCGCACCCTTTATGGATTCTGTGGCGCACCAGCAAGTTTGCTGGGTGCGCCACAGAACCCTCGCCACTAAAATTATTTCTGTGGCGCACTGTCTGGGTGAGCCACAGAAAGACCAACTTTCTGTGGCGCACCCAGACAGTGCGCCACAGAAATATCTGGGCAGCACAAAGAGCAGAGGCATTCTGTGGCGCACCAACGCCAGGTGCGCCACAAAAAAGCGTGCGCCACAGAAATATGAAACAATAATACATGTATTTTTACATTTTGCTGTACAAATACATGTATATACATGATTTATACAGAAATACAGGTATATTTGACAGGTATATGAACAGATAAACACATTAATCACTATGTCATCACACATATTACTTAGTGTCCGAGATACATACACATAGTCACAAAAGTGCCGAATGTTTACACAATTAGTCATGATACATACAAAAGTTCGTCATTTCACACTACACATTACAAATCAAGTGTTCACCGCCTAACTAGGATCAAATGTAGTACACATCGGCGATGATGGTGAGCAAGAGCGCGTGGGAGCATGCATGATCATGGAGTCCTCTTCTTGAGCGGCATCGGGAACGGTAGAAAGCCCTTTAACGTCCTCCACTCCCTGGTGTCATTTTGCGCCTCTAGTCGTTCTTCGATAGCCCTCTGATTCAACCCTGAAGATGGATTGGGATATATATTGGTTAGCGATATACATAGAGTATAATTTATTCATCTAAGTAGAGAGGCAAGACGATCAATCAATTGTCATGGTTGGAAATCATATGGCTATCCTATTTGAGTTTCATAGCATAGCATATATAATATATAACCCTACACATGCACTTCTACAAAAAAGTACACAGTAGTAATGCTTAGCAAGGCTTTCTTTTATAATACATCCTACCTCTGGGGTAGTGGAAGGACCCTGATTTGTGAATGACATCGTCGAGGATGATCGTTGATAACTGCAAAATGATGCGATGGAAGTCTTGTCTATAATCAGCATCGGTGAGAGCATCCACGCTTTTGGTGTATTCTATGAGACCAGATAGATCTTCGTTTTCTCGCAATCCCGGACAATCGCTTTAAGGTGATGGAGGGCGTAGTAGGCCTCCTTCACGCTGACATCCAGTTGCTTGATGCAATGGAATCCGATCCCATGCTGGAACTTGTGTGTGTTGTCCTCCGTGAAAAATTCCGACTTCTTATGGAAGGGGCCGCCCTTTTGGGTATAGGGCTCGAGAGCGTCATCGAGAACACCCTTTATTCTGGTGTATCGCCTCGGCGTGGATTTATTCCCCGAGTCCAACTAAGTGGCAATGGACCACCTCGGGGATACGTAGATGAGTGCGCAGTACTTGTCCCTACTCAACACAATTGAAACGGAATGTTGGACAAAGGATCAGCGATGGAAGAAATGTACAAGAAGGCATAAGATACGACGGTGGCGAGCGGATGTGTACTTACTCGAAAAAGAAAGGCAGAAGAAGGGCGTTCTTCCTCTTGTTGTCCAGCATGACCCTTACGAGGTACTCCGTGGCCATTTCCCGTGTCTTTGATCCTTCCACCAGATGGTTGTCATGCATGTAGTAGGGATCCACTATCGCGACGTACGGGGTATCATCTCTCCTGATCTTCATCGCTGCATCGAGCGCATATAGGCGGACCATGTTATAGTCCAGCCGTCTAGAGTGAAACAGGTTGAAGATGTCCTCGTACGCTATGAAGAACACATCCGTGGGGTCTTCCTGGACGAAGTCCACCAGCTCGTTTGGCACCTTGACCGCGAACGCCGGGTAACTCAGGTTCTTCTCTTTAAGGAGGATCTCCTCTAGATACAAGATATTTTCCTACAAAGAAATCATGGGTCCTTCTGCAAGGCGGAGCAAGTCCCCAGACAAGATAGGTTTACCAGCTTCATGAACTCGAGGGAAGCCATCCGCACGGGGTGGAATCGTGTCTTCAAGACCCCGGATAGTCTTAGGAGCTGGCTGGCTCGCAGAGGTAGAGGATCCTTTTATCTTCCTGTGCTTCTTCTTGTTTTTCATCTCTGGGGACTGTGGGGGTGCAGTGAACCCCGCTTTAACAGTTTCTCACAGTGTGTTAGGGCTGAAAATGTTACCCGGTTGAGCTTGATGATCGTCGGCATCCAAAGGCGTGTCGGTGAAGGCCAGGCGCTGTGTGCATGAAGTGGGACGAGCAGGTTGACCGCGGTAGTCGCGGAAGAGTTCTTCATCCACAAGAGGCATGTACATATCATCCCTGTAGGCGCCAGTGTTGATGTAGTCATCGACGTTGACATCATTCTCCTCCTCCTCATTTTCGTCGTTGCCACCAAGTTGAGGTGCAATGGCTTTGTCCTAAACATAAATAATAGCACATCCGTTAGCCGGGAAAGTCGGAAAGTCGGGGAATTCAGAAAGTCAGAACTAACCTTGGACGGTTGCGGTGAAGACGTTCCCAACACCTGTTTGTGGCGTTGGTGGCGGCGACGATCGGCGGTAGCTTCCGGCCGGTGGTGGCGGCGACTGGCGGTTCCTTCTGGGTGGTGGAAACGGCTGCTTGTGGCGCCAGTTTCTTCACAACTGCAGGTTTTTGTGGCGGCCTCGAGGGCCGAACGGGCGGGGCCCGGGCCTCGAGGTGGCGCTGCTGGTCCGCCTGACCCCCTGAAGACCCTCCCCAAGATGAATCTGGGTCTTCGAGGTTGCGTGGGGGGGGGGGGGTCGATGTCATGGAACTCAGGCACTACCTCGCTCACATTGACTTTCATCACGACCTCGCTCATTCGGGTGTTGTGCATATCGCGGGTCAAAGGTTGTATGATCTTGGCCGTTGCGACTTCCTTCAACTCGCCGCCGGCCCCCACCCTATGCAGGAGTATGCAAGGCATGTCCTGGGAGTCAACACGTGTTGGGCACCATGCATGAGATATGGCAGCCATCAAAGGCATATATAGTCATAGAAGATGTCGCGGACTAACTAATTAGTTACCTTGGTGATGGCGTCGAGCTCGGCTAATGTCGAGACAAGGGCGCCGGTGCTGGTGGCCGGCCTATCATTCTTCGGCCGCTCGTGTGCATTATCATTATTCTCCGGCCTTGGTGTATGTTGATCCACGACAGGGGGCACCGGTGGGGTCACCAGGATTGGCGACACGTTATTGCTGGAGGTGCTGCCGGTGAAGCTGGGCACGTGTATCGGCCCCTGTTGACCTCTCGCTTGCCAAGCAGCTATCCCCTCCTGCAATGCAGGGGGTAAGAAACTCCGGAGCTTCTCATCCACCTTCTCGGCCACTAGCTTGTCCACAATGCTGGAGTCCACCTTTTCTTTCTCTAGTGTCTCCAGCTTCTTCCTTAGCTCGAGAACCTCGGATTTATCTTTAGCCGGCTTCCTCCTCTCCTTTTTCTTCTCGGTGTCCGTGCTGTAGTACTCGAGGAACTTCATGCTCGTACCAAAGCCGGTCACATGGCCAGCTGACGTCGGCGGCTTTGACTTGTCCCTCCCCTTGTAAACGTTCATCGCCCGGTTGAAAGTCGTGTCCCACAGGCCGGCCTCAGCCTCCTGGGACGACGGGCCGGCCTCAGCCTCAACCTCCAACTGCTTCTCCTGCGGACAAAGGAAATTAACGTGAACCCATGTAGAAATCAACGCAAATGGACTTTGAGATATCCGCGGTAATTAAGTTCCTTACCAGCACTTTCTCGAAATCTAGCACATCGTCATAGTCGGTAACGAATTCCCCCGTCCCCGACTTCAGATAGTAGTGGGACCGAACAAAGTTCCTAACTTGCTCGTCCGTTATTTTAAGCCACGGGTTCTCTTTTCCAAGTTTTGCAACCTCGCGATCCTCCTTGTCCCAAACGGCTGTTTTCCTTAGTAACCACCGCTTCCCAAGCGGTGGTTACCCAAGTTCAGTGCCCGCATATCCTTCCCCCACTGGGTCCATTTTTTAGCCTCCAGAGATGCCAAGGACAACTTGAATGCCTCGAACTCTTCTATGTCGTTGTACGGCTCTTTGCCACTGATCTCTGCCCAGCTAAGACCCTTTTCAATCTTCGCCTTCACCCGGCCTCTCCAGCTGGTCAAGGTGGTGCTCATCTTCATGATGGCGTAGTTGTCCACCTTTTTGTTTCCATCATCCGGAAAAATGTATCGTTGGTGAAGCTTCTTGAGGAGGTTTGTGCGCAAAGCCTCATTCTCCTCGCTCCTGAGGTCATACGTGGTAATCGGCACGGTTTCCCGAGGATGCACCCTAGTTGCATGCCGTACCCGCTTGGGATGTTCCAAGGCTCCTGTGGTTGGCCACTTAAGGAAACCTTAGTGAACGTGCCTGTGACGGTGCCGACCGCTTGCGGTGCCCGATCCTTCCTCGACTTCTTAAGCCTCTTAGCGGTCGGGTTACTACCACCACCACCATCCGTGTGGTCGCCACACCCGACATCCGTGTGGTCGCCGCCATCGGTGGTGGTGGTTTCGTCCCCATCGCCGCCGGCATCCTCTAACACAAAGTCACCATCGCCGTCACGAGCCAGTTCGGCGCCTCCGCATCCTCTATCTCCTGGTAGAATTCCCAGTACGGCTTGTTCTTTTCTCTAGCTTGTTCTTCGACGCTCATGTGCTTAGAAGGGCCGGCCTTGAGGACATGTTTGCACTGCATTGAAAAAGAGGCAAGAAGTTAGTACAACAAATATAACAAAAGCATCACTTAATTTAGTACTAAGATACCCCGGCCCATGCATTAGTCGCAATACCCCATCTGTCCTATTTTTAGCAAAGTCATGCTAAATTTCATGAATTTTTTGGCATGACCTTTGCTAAAAATAGGACATATGGAGTACCGAATTTGCCGGAACGGAAGTTAATCGACGTTCCGGCAATCTCAAGGGCCTCACGGGGTACCTGCAAACATTTCACAAAAAAATATCCACATCTCCGGCCGCATCTCCACGACACGATGGTCGGAGCACAAACAGCCACGACACGATGGTCGTGGACACATATATATCCATCAACACCATTCACAACACATCCATAATTTCTCACCACTTGTCGACGAGCCCCGGAACAACAGCGTCGAGGTCTCCTCTTCAAACTTCATAGTACATAAAAAATTCAAAACTTGTGAATAAATTAACTTCACTTGTGCTATATTCCTTGACAACCATATCTAAAAACTGCTATAGAAGTTGGAGAACACATGAATAAAACTTGATCTACACTATCTAAAAATTCTCTAACTCCGAAAAGTATAATGTCACAACCATATCTTAAAATTGCATAACAAGAATGCATCTTTTCATGTACTAACACTTCACAAATCACTTCTTCTAGTTTCTTACAAACAAGCATTAACACAAACAAGCATTATCATTAGCAATTAACAACTATGCAGCAAGCAACTATGCAGCAGCCAACTACCAACTTTGGACACTTAGCAAAATTTTCTTATCATACAAATTTCTTGAACTAGAATTTTGTTTCCAATTTTCATTTTTACATAGCTACCAACTTTGGACACTTAGCAAATTTCTTGAACGTAGCAAATTTTTCCTAACTAGGCATTTACGCAAACACCTTGCGTGCAGGTTTTTGGGAGGGGACGGAGGAGGTAGAGATGGGAAGCTCACCTTGGGCAGGAAGGAGAGGAGGGGAGGTCGAGGTCGTCTACGTGACGAGGAGGCGACGCCGAACTCGACCGGGCTAAGAGGAGGCGACGGCCGGCGGCGAACGAGGCTGAGAGCGCGCGCCACAGACGAGGACGAGGCTGAGCGCCATCGGCAGAAGAGGGCGGGAGCGGGACGCAGGGGAAGTCGTCGGCGACGAGAGGGGGGGGGGTGCGCGGAGGGGTTGGCGGCGAGTTGGGGCGGCGGCGAGGGTTCTGTGGCAGCAAGGCTGGTTCGCGAGCGCGGCGAGGAGAAGTTGGAAATTTTCGAATAGAGACGCGAGAAGGCGACGCGGGGGTGGGCCCACATGTAATTGGGTGCAAAGACTTTCTTTGGCACACCCTTGCCGCGGTGCGCCACAGAATTTGGTTGCCAGAAATATTAAAACTGGGCGCAGCTGTAATGTGACAAGCACACTAGCATAGCCCAATGGTTAATTTGCACACACACAAAACCTGGGGTAGCCAGGTTCGAATCCTGGCTGTCACACTTTTTTTTCTTTTAAAAATTTATTTTTTGGTTAAATTTAAAGAAAGAACACATACTACACACAACTAGCAAACTGCCCGTGCGTTGCAACAGGATCATACATACACGTTAGTTTTGGGTTACATGATATTCATAATAACCAGATACAAATGGTTGTAAAATCTAAATACTCCATATGATTTTTTGACAACATGAATTACACCTTCAGAAAAGAAGGTTTGAAATACATTTCACCATAGAAAGATTTCATCATGCAAAATGACAACGTGAATTGCTTTCACGGAGCACATTTACAAGCTGCCACCTTGAATTTACAAAATGTTCTAAAAAAACCTTGAATTTACAAAAAAAAACAAGCAGCATCATTTCCTAATTGATGAAGCGGTTCTATTCAATAATTGCAGCCTGAAGTTCAATGTTATCCTCTTGTGCCTGTCATCACAAAAGTAGTTTAATGAATAATTATCGACTTCCATCATACTACCTTTGATGTTCTAGAAAGAAATGACTTATAATTATCCAAGCTGTATGCTTAATTAAATATTAAATTGTAGACAGAATCATCATTATCATGTATGTAGTGCGGAATTTCATGGTTATCTGCTGCAACAACATATGTAGGGAAGAGCTGGCATAGTCTCTTTAATGGAAAAAAAATCAACAAAAATTACAATTTGATCTGTCAGCTTGCCCAGTTAAGCTATCAAGATGTTGAAGTTCCATCCGGTCATGCGTATTGGTTTCTTCGAGCGCAAACATTGCTTAGTTTTTCACTTAACTGATGCTCCTCAGTCAATCTTGTATTAACTGTGAAGCCTTGACATAAAAGTGGCGATGCCACGCATTTTAGTATTTTATGACTTCTGAAACAAAAACCCGGAGATTCTCAAACATACTCTGATAAATTTCTGGTTTTTCAGCACCTGTGCCACAAACTCACAACTCACAGGAGGTCCAAAATCTATGTCTTAGCTAGCCCTTCTAAATACATATCCAGTGCTTCATGTAAACTGTATCTAAATGACACAAACTGGTTTAATCAAGGAATTTGGAAGATGCAAAAAGAAATAAGTGCCTTTTAACAAATCAGAAGATACATACTGGTGATAGTGCCAAATAACAAAGACTAAAAAGTTCAGTTCTATCCTATTTCTAGAAGTGGCCAACGGAAAGGATTTATCCAGCGTGAGACCTGCGAAATCTATCTTTTTAATGAAACCTGAAGCTCTTCTATTTCTATAACTTGTAAACCTCGGTTGTTACACATGGTTCATTGATTTTGCTGGTAAGAGAATGACGCTAGCATCTGTTAGTCCGTGCACTATCCATATAGCTTTGCATTACTGAATATTTATGCAATCCAGTTACTGAGTATTTAGAGATTGCTCTATCCTTTACGAGAAAATGCGTACGGATCGACCAATTTCATTATTTGTCAGTTAAAAGCGTTGCAACGATTTTGTTCTCACAAATCTAGAAACAATATGATGTAGTTTTTAGCACTCAAACATCTTATATTTCAGTTTAGTTTTGAGTTCACTTCATTTGAAATATTTTAGAGTTTGCCTCTATACAAATTCAATCAGGTGAAGGAGAGTGAGCAGCCACACCTGTAGCTAGCAGAGAGAGAGAGAGCAGCAGCTTCTGCTGCCGTGCACCTGAGCGTGGGAGGAATAGAGAGCAGCAGCTGCTACGCGCCTATAACTGCTGCTGCCTGTACTGAAGCTATCCTGCTGCTGCGAGACGCGAATGAAAACAAATGAAATGCTACTGCATCTCGAGAAGAAAGGCAGAGCGGCACCACGAGGTCCACGACCCATCAGAGAGAAGCAGCGTGGGGATGAACGGAACCTGGTCAACGGCGCCCTGTACTGGGCGAGATCGGGCCGGCAACGCCCTGGAGCGAAGAAGACTGGTCCGGCGGCGCCCTGGAGCGAGGAATACGGAGCCGGCGGCGCCCTCAATCGCCGGCGAACGGGCCTGCGGTGGAAGGAGCCACGCCCGGACCCGGCGTGAGGGAGAGGAAGAGGCGACTGGCGAAGGGAAAGGGTATGGCGGCGGCCGGCGCGCGTGGAGGAGTATGTGGCCGCCGGCGCGCGGGGAAGAGTAGGATGCGGCCCGCTCACTCGCTCGCCCCGCGAGGAAGGAAGTGGCAGGGCCGGTGCTCTATGTCCCCTTGACGCCATCCCCGGGGAAGCTGAGGAGCGGCGGCGGCGGGTGGTTGTCGGAGGGCGAGGACGCGTTGGGACGGCGTGCTCGGCGGCGGCGGCACAAGCATGGCCTCTGCTCGCCGGTGCTCCCAGGAGGCGGAGATCCGGAGGAGGGAGGCACGGGTGGCAGCACGGGAGGGAGACGACGGTATCGATTCCTGGGAATAGAACAGCAAAGCGGTCAAATCACTCGGCGGTGGCACGACAACACGTAATAATACATGGTACGCAAGGATAAATTTGGAAATTAAAAAAAACGCACCAACACCTCCTCAAACAATATTATATAGTATATATACTAGCTGAATGCCCGCGTTGCTACGGCTCTTATCATTTTTTTTACTCCACGTGTATACTCATGAAAATTCCAGCATATAAGATATGGCCACATAATATCCCGAAAACAATAGAAGCCTATTTCAATAAAAAAAGTTATAATTCGATGCTACAACTCTGCAAGAACCATTTAATTATCGCATTCTCATCCTTGTGTGTTGCTATGAAATAAAACAATACATTTATATATGAATGTAGTGATCGAAGCAAAGCAAAACATTCTTTGACCCTCGTCTCGAGGAACATGGCTTTCATTGCGCTTCTCTCTCACCAACGACCACCACGCAGCCCTTGTTTTTTTTTTCTCTCTCCGTGATCTTTGGTCCTTTTCCGCTACCGCTGTTGTCTTATGGATGAGGGGAGGGCGTCTCTGTTTTCTTCCACCCCAAATATACTCATCCGCTGAAGGGTTTCCAATAATTAGGTGTAGTGTGGTAATTTGATCCTTAGAATCATGCTCGTGGCAAGGAACCATTACCGGGAAAAGATATGTTAAAGCACTCGAAGCCCTAAGGCATGCATAGCAATGGTCATTTATAATATGGTCCAGGCTCGGCATAGAGCAAGAGAGACAGGTGGGGGTCATACCACGATTTCTTCTTCATATAAGATGAATGCTTGTGTGAAGAATTCATAAGCAACTGATTCCAAATCACAATCATTGGCAACTTGCATAGAAATGCAATCACACAATTGGAACCAATGTAAAAAAAAAGCATCAACAATTTTTTTTTGAAAGGACCTGATATAAAAGAAGGAAGCACAGTACATATTACAAGAGATCCAACAAAGAAAAGAAATTACAAAGGAGTCCCTGCAAACAGCACCGAACACCCCGAGCCTCCAGGAAAGAACGCAATCAGGTCCGCCGCCGTCGCTCCCGAGAAACCTAGACGGAGCCGCCATCGCCGTACCTCAAACCGCCGGAGAAGAAGCTCCACCTCATGAAGAAGACGGCCGCAAGATCCATCCGCCGCCGCGCGACAGAATCTAATCCCGCTGAACGAACACGGCCAAGGACACCTCTCCCCAGCACCGCCAATCTTCCAGCCGACACAGCACCGTCAAGGCCCACCGTCCGCAACACCCAAACTCCGGCAGCCGCCGCCCCCCTCGCCACCACGGCCGGCCGAGACAAGAAGCCGAAGAAGAAAGAACCACCATCACCTTCATCAACAAAAGCCAGAGCGCCACACAGCACCCAGCTCTCCCCTTGCCACCTCGCCGGCCGGAGAAACAGAGGCATACAGCACCTGACGGAGAAGATCCAGCTGCCGCGCTCCTCCTCCCTTTTCCTCCTCGCCACCACGGCCGCCAAGAAGAGGAAGAAGAACCACAGCAAGAAGAACCAGAACGCTTATTAAGGAGAGCAGTCACCGCATCACCTTCGCAGATCCTCCACCATGGAGGCTTGACGAGGAGCAAGACGATGACGACCGCGACGCCGCTCCAGAGGACGACGCCAGGCCAACAGACCCCGCCGCGCAACAGCGGAGAAACCACTCTCGACGGCATACGCCAGACGCCACGAAGGACGAGAAACTAAGAACAAAACTAAACCTAGAAGAACCTATCTACAGACGCGAGCAGAGCCGGAGCTCCCCCCCACCTCACAGTGCCTAAACGGCGACCGGAGGTGGAGGGGAGCGGCGGATCCGCCGCCGAGAAAGAGGAGAAAACGAGATCGCCTCCTTTCCGCCTCTCTGCACTGTAGCAGGGGACGGGACGAGCCACCCCTCAACGTAGTAAAGCATCAACAATTTGTTCCCACAATACTTCTGAGTGTTGTAGATACAGTCAAAGAGACTATTCTGGACAAGGAACACATGAGAGTGATTCGATAGTATGAAATAGAGTATGCACAAGAATATAGAGCCTCACCATTCTCAGCCGCTTGAACAAATAAAGTGTGCACAAGGATATTGACTACAACATTTGAACACATAAAAAGAGGTAAATCATGTCAGTCCCACTTAAAATGTTGTCATGCCGCTTGCCTGCCATCATCCGTCCGTGAGATTACCCAACTTAGCATGTACCCTATAAACAAATTATTATAGCCATATGTTAATTGCAAAAAACAAAAAGGAAATAGCCAGATTACTAAACAGTAGTAGTTTGAAACAAAATTTGACAGAAATTTAAACAGTTTGATTGCATTTATACATATATATCTTTCAACAATTTGACAGAAATTTAAACAGTCATATATAGTCATGTCAAACAATTTTTAAAAAGAAAAACATTATTTTCTATTGTGAGCATAGACACAAATATCTAGTACTACATGACACACTTGTATTCGTATGTACCAGCTAGCACAATGCCACACACTGATAGAGAATGGAATCAATCGATTTGTAGGTACCAGCTAGCTCCGTGCGCGTCCGCGGGCCGCAGATCCTGGCCGCCGGGGCGTTTGCCGAGGCGGAGCTTTTCGGGGTCGCGGCGGCAGCGGAGCTTGCCGGCGGCCGCGAGGATGGAACCAATCGATGCGGGGCGGCGGCCGCGAGGATGGAACCAATCGATGCAGGAGCGGCGGCAAGCGAGGCGGCCGGCGACCCGTTCGGCGACCAGCTCGCATCCGCGCGCCGGCCGCTCGAGTACAAGATAAAGACGTGTACAACTCCTCTCTCAAACAACAAGCATCAGGTCGCCGCTCCCTCTCTCTCAACAGCAAGCAGCAGTAGCTTTTCCCGATTTGTTTCCGGTTCACTCTCGTTTGCCGATGCCGTGTCCCTCCTCTCTCGGGCGTCGCTGTAGTTGGCCGCGGAGGCGCGGACACTCGCACGTCGGCATGGACTTGCTCGACCTGGAGACGATGCGGTCCTCGAGGGCGGCCACGGCAGTCAGGCCGATGGACGGGGCGCACGGCCATCGATGGATGGCGACCCGTCGCCACGGCCACAACTCTTGTTGTCTCGCGAGCCTGGAGAACAAGCTGCTCGCCGCGGCCGCGCTCGCGGCGCTGGAGGCCGGGCTGCTCGTCGAGCTCGCCCCGCTCGCGGCGCTGGAGGCCGGGCTGCTGGCCGAGCTCGCCGCTCGCGAGGATGGAGGCCCGGATGTCCCTCTCCGGCGAGGAATCTTTAGGCCCAAATAGAAAACGTTTAATGGCATAATGTGCCTAATATGTGATTTGGTGGGAGGGCAATTTCGGAAATTAAAAAACGTACCAACACCTTCTCAAGCAATATTATATAGTAAGATAAAGAAGAATTGTTAGTAGACCATTATGTTATATTACACACACAAATTATTACACATACTTGTCTTACACACAAATTATTACACGTACTTGTCTTACACACACAAATTAATTACACCAAAACAGTCTCTTCTTCGTCTCTCGCGAGCTAGCTTCTCTTCTTTCCCTTCTTCGCGGTTGAAAACTTTAGGCCGGCACCTTGAGATTTCTTCGCGGAACGGACAACCTTTAGTAGGTAGGAGGTCTTCCTTCTTTGTGTACTAGTAGTAGGCATGTCAAAGAACTTGTCGAATTCCTCCTCGATCTTTGGCTCGTTGTCCAAGTCTTCCTCGGTGGCGTCTCCTTCCATTCCGATGATGCTCCTCTTGCCCCTCCTCACGACAACACGGCTAGGCTTTGACGGGTCGGTAAGAAGAAGCATTGCTCAACTTGGCTAGCGAGTACCCATGGCTCATTTTTCGCGGAGGCGTTCTTCGATTTGGCATCGGTATTACCATGGTGGTGAAATACCGGCCTTCTTTGATGACGTCCTTGGCCCATCTTACACGGAACATTGACACCAACTCTCCATAGTAGACCTCCCCTATGTCCTCAATCATTTCGAAGTATCTTTCCTTGACAGTAGCCTCCTCATCGCCGTAGGATAGCATAGTTACTTCTGAGTTTTGATATTCGTTATTCTTGTCCTTTTCCTCGGTGTAGAATCTGTAGCCGTTGATGTCATATGCCTGATAGGTCTTTACGTTGGCGAGGGACCCCTGATGAGGAGAATATGAGTTTTTCATCTTCCGTAGATGCATTTTGCTCTTTGCTAGCTCCAGTTGCTTTTGCTTGAACCAACGCGTGAAGCTGGAGTTGTGCTCTCTGGTTACGTCTCCCTTCTTCCTCGGCCGGCCCATGTTGATGTAATGTTGCTCGAGTAAGCATTTGTGCTCTTCCACCCAAGTTTCGATAAATTATAAGTGTTATAGCGCGACCCAGTGAGCCCTGTCAAAGTCGTCCTTTCGACCCTGCATGCTGACAAAGATTGAGCTGGTGCCCTCTCGGTGACAATATCCATTGAGCCTGCCGAAGTGTTTCCTCCTGGTAGATCAACATGCTGGTTCTCGGTGCTTAGATAATTCTGGCAAAAGGAGATGCACTCGTAGGTTAGAAAGCCCTTGGCCATGCTTGCGTGTGGACGGGCCCTGTTGCGAACGTATCCTTTCATGACACCGGTCATCCTTTCGAACGGCATCATGTAGTGCATGAGCGTTGGCCCGAGCTTCCTGATGTCATCAACGACATGGAGAAGGAGATGCACGCAGATATCAAAGAATGCCGGCGGGAAATAAATCTTGAGCTCGCATAGTATCAGCACGATCTCTTCCTGTAGCCTGTCGAGCTGCATCGAGCTGCTTCACGCCGATCGACTTCCTATTGATTACGTCGAAAAATTGCAAAGGGCAAGCAGCGTATCACGACGTGCTCGTCCATTATCCCTCGAATTGCAATGGGAAGTATCTGCGTCAACATCATGTGACAGTCGTGAGACTTCATCCCGCTAAACCTCTTCTTCGTTCCATCCAGATATCTGCTTATCTGCCCCGCGTAACCATGAGGAAATTTGACTCCTAGGAGACACCTGTAGAATTACTCGAGCTCCTCCGGACTCATAGTGAAGCACGTAGCGGAAGCACCACAGTGTTCTTCTTTACCCTTTTGCGGCGACCTTGAGTCCCTTCCGTCTGATCATCATCATCATCATCATCGTCATCGCTATCGGGGGCCTGAAGATCTTTCCTGACACCAAGCCATTTCAGATCGTGTCTTGCTTTCGTCCCATCCTTGGTCTTTTCCGGCATGTTGGAAAGAGTGCCAAGCAGATCTCGTGACATTCTTCATAATGTGCATCATATCGAGGCTATGTGGCTCTTGTGGACCTTCTAGTAGGGCAAGTTGTGGAAAACAGAGTTCGCTTTCCATACACCCAGTAGCGGATCTACCTTCGGCCGTTTCTTTCCCGGCAGGGCACTCCTTCCAATTTTCAATAGCTCGTCGATTTCTGTGCCGCTCCTCGGGCTCGGGGTCCTTCGAGCTCGTCCTTACCATTGAACAGGTCACCGCGTTTTCTCCACGGGTGATCCATGCGAAGCCACCTTCGAGCCCCTGGGTACACGGTTTTCGAAGACCCGATCTTCCTTGGTACTAAGATGCGGGTCTTATCCATGCACCTGACACATACGCAGAATCCGTGGCCTACCTGGGCCGATACATATGAGCAACCAGGATAGTCCTGCACCGTCGTGAGCAACGCGGCTCTCATGGGGAAATAATCTCCAGTGTAGCATCCCATGTACGGGCTGGCGTCGCCCACAACGTGGCTAACTCCTCTTCCAACAGCGCAAGATACGTATGTATGTGGACACCTGCTTGTTTCGGCCCCTGAATGAGAATACTCATGTGTATATACCTTTGCTTCGTGCATAACCACGGGGAAGGTAGTAAGGCCATAGAAACACGGGCCAGGTGCTATGCGTGCTACTCTGGTTGCCGAACGGATTGAGTCCATCGTGCTCATACCGAGCCTGACGTTCCTTCCGTCGCCTCCGAAATTTTCGACGGCGTCCAACTCTTGCCACTGGCTAGCGTCTGAAGGTGTGTAAGGATCCTGCCCTTCTCCGGATCTTCTTCGGGCTTCTCCCTTTCCGCGTGCCATTGCATGAGCTTTGCTTCCTTAGGTCCATGAAGACCGCTTTTCGAGGAACTTTCTTCCCACGGCTCTTGTACCGTCCTTGGCCGCACACCGACATGTGGTTCTGTCCTTGTACTCGCCCCATAAATTGCGCAATCATTGATGCAGGCATGGTATTTAACGTGCGGTAGGTCAAGAGGGCACACGACTTTCTTGGCCTCCGCGATACTAGTTGGCAATGTGTTCCCCTCGGAAGACGCGCGTGGAAGAATTGCATGTTGTTGTTGAAGCTCGCGCCGGTCCATTTGTTTCCCGACTTCATCTCCAGAGCATCAAGCGTTACTTGCAAGCGCGTATCCTGTGGCCGGCACCCAGGATACAACGAGTCTTCCCGTCTATCTCCATTTGCGCCAGCTTGGCTTTCTCTCTAATGATGCTCGCCTCCTTGAGGAGCAGTTCTTGAACATGAGACTCCATCAAGGCCGACATAGCGAGCTCGTGTGTTTGCGTCTTCTCCACCACCATCTACTCCTTCATCATGACCATCTACTCCTTCATCATGACCATGTCCGTCGGCATCTCCTTCGTCACGATCATCTTGCCCGCCCTCGTCTTCAGGCGTAACATTTGCTGTCGGCGCTTGGTTGAAGCCTTGCATGAAACCGCGCTTGAGCAGGTGTTCCTCCAATTGTCCGAACCAGGTCGATCCATCTCACAAGTTTGCAACTTCGACACGAACATCGTATCTAGCGCCCGTTGCACCGAATCATTTCTGCCTTCGCTTCTTCCTTGTAGTTGTTGATTCGACTGGAGCTCATCTGATGACCATGGTCGCCTACACGGTATACAATAGAGTATGTGTTATTAATTAGTATTAATTAACCGCAACATGTTCGACGAAAAAATTCGGCATGACTTCCCCTAAAAGTACGACATATGGGTGGTGCAAAAATTTACCGAAATGGAAATGAATCAACATTTCGGCAAACATCCATGCACCACGCCGGCGCAACGCAACAACAAAAGGCAAAAACATGCACAACACACACAAGCTTCATGTATAAACATCGATCGTCACGCCATATACGCAAACCGCCCGCCGACAAGTTTCTCATGCCTTTAACAAACATCCATACACACCGCCGGCCACACAAAACATGCATATACATATCCATCCAACAATACCCACCTTGTAGATTTAGATCCGTTACCGACACGTGACCGTGATCGATGAGAGAGAGTGTGTGGTGATGGAGAGAAAATAGTGGACAAAAGAGAGGAGGAGAATAATATGGAGGCTCTCCCAAGCCCTCACCAATTATATATCAAACAAAGTAGGTTTAACAACAAATAATGGAGAATAGCATGGGCAAAATGGCATGGGAGAGAGGAGGAACTCAAGCTAGATGGGAGAATGGAGAAGGTCACAGGGGGAAAGTGGGCTGCCACCTTTTTGTAGATCTGGGCCAACATTCTGTGGCGCATGGTGGCTGGTGCGCCACAGAAAGTTGGATTTCTGTGGCGCACCAGCCACCATGCGCCACAGAAATTGCCCAGATGGATCTGGACCAATAATTGGTCGTGGGTCCCACAAACTTTCTGTGGCGCATGGGATGGCATGCACCACAGAATTCCTGCTTTCTGTGGCGCATGGGCAAGGGATGCGCCACAGAAAGGCAATAATTCCGTGGCGCACTAGGCACCTGCGCCACAGAAATAATTCTGTGGCGCACCATTTAAGGGTGCGCCACAAATGCCCACCTACCTATAATCTTTTTCCAACTAGTGAGAGATATGGAGCTACAGATTGGAGGGGAAAACTCCGGCGGGGCGCTGCCGGCGTGGTCTCCATCTCTCCATCGACTTTTCCACTGTCTCCATGATCAAGAGGAGTAGTCCACCTCTGGACTATGGGTTTGTGGAAGTAACTTATGTATCTCTCCTCTCTTTGAGCTTCACTAATTAGTACCGTATGAGTGATATGTCTCCAACGTATCCATAATTTCTGCTGTTCCATGCTTATATTATACCATTTGCTACATGTTTTATATACACTTCATATCACTTTTATGCATTTTCTGGGACTAACCTATTAACAAGATGCCACAGTGCCAGTTCCCTGTTTTCTGCTGTTTTTGGTTTCAGAAAGTTACTTCTGGAAATATTCTCGGAATTGCACGAAACAAAAGGCCAAGTCCCTATTTTTCCAACACGTACACGGAGTCCGAAGGAGAGACGAAGGAGAGCCACGAGGTGGCCAAACCACCTGGCGGCGCGGCAGTGGGCCCACCGCGCCAGCCTGTGGTTTGGGCCCCTCGGGGGTCCGCCGACATCGCCCCTTCGCCTATTTATTCCCCGAGACGTGAAAACCCTAAAACACCGAGCCTTTCATCCAGAACATATTCGCTGCCGCCGCCGTCGTCAACCCTAACTCGGGGGGTTTCTGAAGCTCTTCCCGGCACCCTGCCGGAGAGGGGAATCATCACCGGAGGGCTCTACATCGCCATGCCCGCCTCCGGAGTGATGCGTGAGTAGTTCATCCTTGGACTATGGGTCCATAGCAGTAGCTAGATGGTTGTCTTCTCCACTTGTGCCATCATGTTTAGATCTTGTGAGCTGCCTATCATGATCAAGATCATCTTATTGTAATGCTACATGTTGTGTTTGCTGGGATCTGACTTATATTGATACCTATGTGGAGCTGAATATTATATTATCATGTCTATGTCATTTGTGATCTTGCATGCTCTCCGTTACTTGTTGAAGCCTTGGCCAAGTGAATACTTGTGACTCCAAGAGGGGGTATTTATGCATGATAGTTGGGTTCAACCTCTATTTAACCTGGGATAGTGACAGCAAGTTCTAAGGTTGTAGATGTGTTGTTGCCACTAGGGGTAAAACAGCAATGCTTTATTCAAGGATGAATGTATTGTTTACATTACGCACATTACTTAATGCAATTGTCTGTTGCTTGCAACTTAATACTGGAAGGGGTACGGATGTTAACCGGAAAGTGGACTATTTAGGCATAGATGCATGCTGGATAGCGGTCTATGTACTTTGTCGTAATGCCCAAATGAATCTCATAGTAGACACCACACTCACACATGCATGTTATATGCACTTATCAATTGTCAATTGCCCAGCTGTAATTTGTTTACCCAGCATGTTAGTTATCTTATTGGAGAGACACCACTAGTGAACTGTGGACCCCGGTCCATTCTTTTACATCTGAAATACAATCTACTGCAATCATTGTTCTCTACTGTTTTATGCAAACAAACATCATTTCCATTCGATACGTTTAACCCTTTGTTTTCAGCAAGCCGGTGAGATTGACAACCTCACTGTTAAGTTGGGGCAAAGTAATTTGATTGTGTTGTGCAGGTTCCACGTTGGCACCGGAATCCCTGGTGTTGCGCCGCACTACACTCCTTCACCAACACCTTCGAAGCAACCTCGTTTTCCTACTGGTTCGATTAAACCTTGGTTTCATACTGAGGGAAAACTTGCTGCTGCACTCATCATACCTTCCTCTTGGGGTTCCCAACTGACGTGTGACGTACAAGCATTGTTTCTGCTGTTGCCGGGGAGATATTCCCTCGTCAACTTAGCGCTAGCAACACGTTTTCTGGCGCCGTTGCCGGGGAAAACCGAATTGCTTCTGCAAGGGGAGTCTCTCACACCCAATCTCTTTACTTTGTTATTTGTCTTGCTTAGTTTATTTTTATTTAGTCTTGTTTGCTCTCTTTATCAAAAACACAAAAAAATTAGTTACTTGTTTAATTCGGTTTGATTTTGTTTTTCAAAATGAATGCTCCTGAAGTTGAAGTTCGTTCTTTTAGGCAACTAGGAGGTGAAAATTTGAAAGATGCTTGGTATAGAATTAGTGATGCTCATCATAGATGTACTAAGAAACACTCTACCACTATCCTCCTTAGGAACTTTTATGTTGGTATCTCTAGTTGGTATAGGTATGTTCTAGACACTCTTACAGGTGGAAATTTCTTGGGTACTCCTGCTTTAGAAGCCTGTAATATTATTGAAAGTTTGGTAGGAACACCACCCACTAAAGATATTAAAATTGAGATCACCTTGGAGGATGTTATAAATAAGTTAGACTCTATGGAGAATTTTTTTCCAAATTTTCTTGATTGTATTGGTAAGACTAATGAATCAATAGCCACCATCAATGAAAGAATCACTGTTCTTGAGGATAATAATATCCATGACACCCAAAATCATAGAATTGATGAGTTAGAGGAAGCTATTGAAACCTTAAGTTCAACCTTTACTTCTCTTAAGTCTAAAAAGGAGAAAGTTTATGTGGGTAGAGAGCAAAAGTTTATGTATGTTCCTAAAGTGCCAAAACCAAAGACTCATTATGAGCTTAAAATTGATAAAACTTTTAGTACGGTTAAAGGTAATGAAACACCTCCAGGAACATCTAAGATACCCATTGTTACAAGCTGTGTGTTGGAAGAAGCTTTTGATGATTTGAATGATTTGCCACTTGACAACACTTGATTTTCACTTTCTGCGCCTAGCTGAAAGGCGTTAAAGAAAAGCGCTTATGGGAGACAACCCATCGTTTTTATTTGCTGTTATTTTTGTTTTCTTTGAGTCAAGGAGTTTTGTTACTTCTGTAGCAACTCCTTTGTATCTTTATTTTATCGCAATGTTGTGCCAAGTAAAGTTCTATATTGAAAGTTGATGCAAGATTTGGATTTCTGCGCAGTGACAGATTTTTAGCTGTCACGGATTTGAGCTTATCTCCCTGTAGAAAATTCAAAAAATTCTGAAAAAATCACGCATATTCCTGAGATATGTACGCAACTTTCATTATTTTAGGCCAGATCCATCTGAGCAACTTAAGTGCCTCGAAAAAATTCGTCATTCCAGACTGTTCTGTTTTTGACAGATTCTGCCTTTTGTTTTGCATTCGCTCTTTTACTGTGTTTGTGTGGATTTCTTTGCTCCACAAAGCATTGGTGGCTGTAGCTAATGTCCAGAAGCTTTGGGATTGATTGTATCATTACAGAATATGAGAATTTTTGATTATGCACTAACCCTCTAATGAGAACTGTCTTGAGTTTGGTGTGAAGGAAGTTTTCAAGGATCAAGCGAGAAGGGTGATATTATGTGATCAAGAAGAGTGAAAAGCCTAAGCTTGGGGATGCCCCCGTGGTTCATCCCAACCATATTCAGAGAGACTCAAGCGTCTAAGCTTGGGGATGCCCAAGGCATCCCCTTCTTCATCAACAAACTTATCAGGTCATCTCTAGTGAAACTATATTTTAATTCTTTCACATCTTATGCGCTTTACTTGGAGCGTCTGTGTGTTTTTATTTTTGTTTTTGTTTGAATAAATTCGGATCCTAGCAATCCTTGTGTGGGAGAGAGACACGCTCCGCTTTTTCATGTGAATACTCATGTTCTTCACTTATATTTGTTGAGTATTCTTAACTAGCTACTGCAGTGCTTTTAGCTCCTGTTTTTCATGCATCTCTTCGAGCTGTTAGCACTTGTTTATAAATACTCTCTTGCTGCATTATATTATCATTTGGAGAGTTTATGTTTAAATAAATTGATTGGTGTTTGTTTGGAAGAAAGAAAATGCTACATGTAGTAGTTGGTATTGGAAAAGACATATGCATTCTTGTAGATCATTGTCTTGTTTCGATTTGATGCTTTGCAATTGTTTTGAGCTCTCAAGTAGATCATGTTTAAGCTCTTGCATCATGTAGTTAAAGCCTAGTAGTGGAGAACTACCGTAGAGCTTGTTGAGACTTGGGATGCATATTTGTTCTCTCTAAGGTCTAGATATTTTCTGGTAAAATGTTTGAGCAACAAGGAAGACAGTGTAGAGTCTTATAATACTTGCAATATGTTTTTATGTGATTCTTGCTGTACCGGTTTATACTTGTGTTTGCTTCAAACAACCTTGCTAGCCTAAACTCTGTACTGAGAGGGAATGCTTCTCGTGCATCCAAAACTTGAGCCAAAACCCATGCCATTTGTGTCCACCATACCTACCTACTATGTGGTATTTCCTGCCATTCCAAGTAAATATTTCATGTGCTACCTTTAAACTATTCAAAACTTTATTACTCCTTATTTGTGTCAATGTTTTATAGCTCATGAGGAAGTATGTGGTGTTTTATCTTTCAATCTTGTCATTTACTTCTGACAGACTTTCACCAATGGACTAGTGGCATATACATCCGCTTATCCAATAATTTGCAAAAAGAGCTGGCAACGGGGTGCCCAGCCCCAATTAATTACAACTTTCATTAATAATTCTCTTCACATGTTTTGCCCTGATTTATCAGTAAGCAACTTAATTTGCAAATAGACACTCCTCCATGGTATGTGAATGTTGGAAGGCACCCGAGGATTCGGTTAGCCATGGCTTGTGTAAGCAAAAGGTTGGGAGGAGTGTCATCTATAAAGAAACTAAAATACATGTGTAAACAAAAGAGAAGAGGGATGATCTACCTTGCTGGTAGAGATAACGTCCTTCATGGGAGCCGCTCTTGAAAGTCTGGTTGACAAGGGGGTTAGAGTGCCCACTACCATTCGTTGACAACAACAAACACCTCTCAAATACTTATTTTGTGCTCTCTATATGCTTTCGAAAACTTAAAAAGCTCTAGCACATGATTTAATCCCTGCTTCCCTCTGCGAAGGGCCTATCTTTTACTTTATGTTGAGTCAGTTTACCTACTCCTTTCTATCTTAGAAGCAAACACTTGTGTCAACTTTGTGTGCATTGATTCTTACATGTTTACTTATTGCACTTGTTATATTGCTTTATGTTGACAACTATCCATGAGATATACATGTTACAAGTTGAAAGCAATGCTGAAACTTAATCATCCTTTGTGTTGCTTCAATGCCTTTTACTTTGAATCTATTGCTTTATGAGTTACCTCTTATGCAAAACTTTTTGATGCTTGTCTTGAAAGTACTATTCATGAAAAGTTTTTGCTTATATGATTCATTGTTTACTCTTTATCTATTTGTTAGCAAACTATAGACATTGCTTTGAGTCACTTCATTCATGACATGAGCCTTGCAATATATTGATCAAGATTGTGTGAAAGCATGTCTCCTCAGAAATTATTTGTTGTTATCGTTTTACCTACTCGAGGACGAGTAGAACTAAGCTTGGGGATGCTTGATACGTCTCCAACGTATCCATAATTTCTGCTGTTCCATGCTTATATTATACCATTTGCTACATGTTTTATATACACTTCATATCACTTTTATGCATTTTCTGGGACTAACCTATTAACAAGATGCCACAGTGCCAGTTCCCTGTTTTCTGCTGTTTTTGGTTTCAGAAAGTTACTTCTGGAAATATTCTCGGAATTGCACGAAACAAAAGGCCAAGTCCCTATTTTTCCAGCACGTACACGGAGTCCGAAGGAGAGACGAAGAGAGCCACGAGGTGGCCAAACCACCTGGCGGCGCGGCAGTGGGCCCAGCCGCGCCGCCTGTGGTTTGGGCCCCTCGGGGGTCCGCCGACATCGCCCCTTCGCCTATTTATTCCCCGAGACGTGAAAACCCTAAAACACCGAGCCTTTCATCCAGAACATATTCGCTGCCGCCGCCGTCGTCAACCCTAACTCGGGGGGTTCTGAAGCTCTTCCCGGCACCCTGCCGGAGAGGGGAATCATCACCGGAGGGCTCTACATCGCCATGCCCGCCTCCGGAGTGATGCGTGAGTAGTTCATCCTTGGACTATGGGTCCATAGCAGTAGCTAGATGGTTGTCTTCTCCACTTGTGCCATCATGTTTAGATCTTGTGAGCTGCCTATCATGATCAAGATCATCTTATTGTAATGCTACATGTTGTGTTTGCTGGGATCTGACTTATATTGATACCTATGTGGAGCTGAATATTATATTATCATGTCTATGTCATTTGTGATCTTGCATGCTCTCCGTTACTTGTTGAAGCCTTGGCCAAGTGAATACTTGTGACTCCAAGAGGGGGTATTTATGCATGATAGTTGGGTTCAACCTCTATTTAACCTGGGATAGTGACAGCAAGTTCTAAGGTTGTAGATGTGTTGTTGCCACTAGGGGTAAAACAGCAATGCTTTATTCAAGGATGAATGTATTGTTTACATTACGCACATTACTTAATGCAATTGTCTGTTGCTTGCAACTTAATACTGGAAGGGGTACGGATGTTAACCGGAAAGTGGACTATTTAGGCATAGATGCATGCTGGATAGCGGTCTATGTACTTTGTCGTAATGCCCAAATGAATCTCATAGTAGACACCACAGCTCACACATGCATGTTATATGCACTTATCAATTGTCAATTGCCCAGCTGTAATTTGTTTACCCAGCATGTTAGTTATCTTATTGGAGAGACACCACTAGTGAACTGTGGACCCCGGTCCATTCTTTTACATCTGAAATACAATCTACTGCAATCATTGTTCTCTACTGTTTTATGCAAACAAACATCATTTCCATTCGATACGTTTAACCCTTTGTTTTCAGCAAGCCGGTGAGATTGACAACCTCACTGTTAAGTTGGGGCAAAGTAATTTGATTGTGTTGTGCAGGTTCCACGTTGGCACCGGAATCCCTGGTGTTGCGCCGCACTACACTCCTTCACCAACACCTTCGAAGCAAACCTCGTTTTCCTACTGGTTCGATTAAACCTTGGTTTCATACTGAGGGAAAACTTGCTGCTGCACTCATCATACCTTCCTCTTGGGGTTCCCAACTGACGTGTGACGTACAAGCATTGTTTCTGGTGCTGTTGCCGGGGAGATATTCCCTCGTCAACTTAGCGCTAGCAATGAGCTGCTGAACATGATTACGGTCATCGTTGTAATTCCTATGTGGTGGATCTTTTTATGAGTTAATATATGTTTGAGATTGCAATGTTTGTTTCAGTTATAAATATAGATGCATATTATGTACCCCTTCTTATCTACTTGTTATGATCAAGCATGTTTATGAGAGCGCGTGTGGGGTGATATGTGCATTAGTTGGAGTAACGGGGGGTGGCTAGTGCAGTGAACGTGAGAGATAGTTCTGTGATCCACTTGGGTATCTTTACCTTACTTTGTTGTCTCACTAGGGATAAACAAAAATACCATGCTACGGAGATGTGGGTGTGACCATTGCCACAACTCCATAACTAGATCTAGCATGTTCTTATTTTAACTTCATGTCATGATACTTAAAGCTATACTCTGAGTTATCTTAATTACTAAGATGTTATGATTTAGTTCGCATCTTGGTGGAGTATAAATGTGAATAATAACCAAAAGGTCTCTATGTTAGGACGTGATGCACATATATTAGTAACTTGTCATTAAACTTTGTGTTGCAATCTTATATGTCCACTCCTATGTTCCATTGTCTACCACTTTATTAAAGAGAGAGTGCATTTGTGAAACCATGACCCTGGCCATTTTTAATCATAAGAAACACCTTTCCAACAACTTTTACCACTTTTACATTTTCTGCAATTATTAAATCCGAAAATACAAAAACACTTTTACATCTTGCATTCATCATTAAAAACCCAAAAATATCATTTATCATTGTTATCATCATCCTTGCATATCTATTCACCATCATCATTGCATATTTATTTCATTTTTGCATCACATACTATCTTGATATCATTCTTACACCTTGTGCTTGACAACCACAGGTGAGGTTGAGGACCAAAACATTTAACTTTGTTTTTTAGGTAACCAAAAGAAGGATAGGAAGATAAACCTTTCACTACTGATTCCCCGAGAGTTCGATATTAAACCCTCGAGTCACCCTCGTGGGGAAAACACGTCTTCCACTTACTACATACTCTGCACTTGAAGGCTCAACCTAACCCCGTATACTTTATCTTGCAGGTAGCTCCTAAAGGCTATCACTTCTACGGGTATCATTTGTTGCTGCTCTGCAGCCGCTTCTCGACGAGTTTGTTCCAAGGCTCGGCGCAGTGTCCAACTCCATGGCCTGCGTCGCTGCGTTCTCTGGTGTGACTAGTCTTGTAAGTACTGTTGGATCTAGGACCAGGCCATTGCTAAACCTTGCTATATGTGGTGCGGAAGTTGGTGCAACATGTATCTCTTCACCTCGAGCCCAGTTATTAAGGAAACCGAAGCCGTTTCTGAACCGTGTTGTATTTTCACTTTCATCTGTCACAGAAGCCGGCTCTCCTTCCATCCTCTGATCAACGGGCTCTAGAATTGTGGCAACTGCTGCTGACCGGGGAAGCCACAGGTGGAGCTGCAGTTGATGGTGATGCTCCCACATTGATTGATGGAGCGGTATAAACTTCCATCCTCCTGATTGGACTCGGATAAAACTCCATCTCCTCCTCGTCTTCCTCCTCGGCCTCATATCCGTACCGGCCTTCAAACAGGGGCAAGATCGATTCAGTGTCCTCCTCATGCTCCATCGCGTCACCTGGGATCCATGTCGGCTCTTCTTGATGTGCGATCTCTGGTGGCTCATGCTCTGCCATGCCCACATTTTCTTCTCCATCAGATTGGACGAGAGTGGTGCCTCCTGACACAGATTCATACTCCTCATCACCAGCAGATCTTATTGCATGCACCATACCTACCAAAACATTAATCTTGCCAATTGGAATAACATCAACTGATTCTAGCAGATCTGACTCCGGGCCCCAGCCGAAATCATCGACTATGGGCTCTCCTTGCGAGTTGGTGCTGATCTCACCAAAAACAAAGTTCTTGGCTCCTTGTAAGCTTCTCCCATGATGATGACACTCTTGGACGCAGGCCCCACGGTGGGCGCCAACTGTCGTGGGGTTGTCACAGCAGATGTTACCATAATGTAACTTTGAGTTGAGGGCCAGGTGAAGCTAGTGTCCGGGAGATTGTTTTGCTCGCAGGGGACAAAGGGTTTACCCAGGTTCGGCCTCTCCATAGGAGATAAAGACCTACTTCCTGCTATGTTGTTATTGATCTCAATCTCGATGACCCGGCTACGACAACAGAGCCAGATCTCGATTAGGGTTACAAGGTTCGCTTGGTAGCGGGGGTTTCTCTCTCATAGGACTTGTGTGATATGAAAAGCTTGTCTAACTATGCCTGGGAACCCGCTTATATAGATGGTCGAGTCTCCTGGTCTCTTACAAGGTAAGGTTGGGTTCTACCCATACTCGAAGTCCTATTCTACCTCTTCATATCTTCGTGACCTCCAAGTCTTGGACTCCGTGATGCATACCACTCTCCGGGTCTTCTGGAACCTTCCTTATGTAGGCCGGGTTACCAACAAGCTCACCGGCCCATCATCGTAACCCGGCCCATGCTGACGGTTAGCTGGCCTCGCCGGGCCTCCTGCCTGGCGGGTCATGCTTCCCTCTTCATGGGCCTACTGGGTTATGTTTCCCCCATCACCGCTTCTTGGTCTATGCGGCACTCTGCTCTGCCGATAGCTCCTTCTTTACTTCTTTTTAGCTTGGGGTGCAGGTCCAGCGGCGGCAGGTCCAATCTCTTCGGCACGGTAGAGGCGGCGGCGATGTCAGCCATGGCTAGGTCTGGACTGCAGATAAGGATTTTGAGAGAGGAGAGGCCAGAGTGTAAATTTTGCCTCTCAAAGCGGACCGGAGGAGGACACAAAAGCAGTCCACGAGCGTCCGTGGCCGACGGATCGGTGGCCCAAATTTGGGCCAGGAATGCGTCGCAGCAGACAGAAAATGGACCGCGATCCATTTGTGTGCCGTGTTGGGCCGTGATTTTGGTTCCAGCGGACAGGGACGGACCGACGCGGACTCGATGCATCGGCCTGTTGGAGTCATCCTCATCGTTAGATCTCTGTGCCAAGGTATGAGATTCTCGAATCCTACTGACGTACTAGTTTTTACATAATGCTATGCTGATATATACATGCATACTCGGGATATCTTATTGATTAGTACGGATGTGTGCAGGGACGGAACCAGGATTTAGGCATAGGGGGGGCGAGGAACCGATGAAGTAAAAATAATGTTTGGTTTCAGATAAGCTACTAGATTTTTCTTCTTAAATAACCTCGAAGATGAAACTCAGCCGAGTCAATAGCAAACACATAAAAATTTAGAGCGGTAAACGAGTTTAGCTAGTCATGCATTATCTTACTATCAGGATTTATGTACAGATCATAGATTAAAGAAATGGTAGATTTTCTACTATTCTTGTACGGGCTTGATGGGCACCATGGCCCAACGACGTCTTACATTTTGCTGATCTGAGCAACTACGTCTTACATTTTGCACATAATACTCAAAGAAAAGTACAGTATAGCAGCGTTACCTCTAGACTTAATATAACTATTTGATGAGTAAGACTTCGGAGAACGAGGATGGCAGCGAAGTTCAACCTGGAAGCGGATCCGGAGATGCCGGGCGTTCCGCCGGTCACCGGCGCCACGCTAGTGCTGCCGCTCCAAGGTCGTTTCTGGGGGGCCACGGGGGATCCGCCGTCGCACCCTGAGACTGGTGGTCGCCGTCGGAACACCATGGCGCCTCCACCGTGGGACGCGAGGGGATCTAGATCGCGTTACTCGTGCCTGGGTGAGCTGGACGCGTTGCCGTCCGGGGCCGCTAACGACATGGTGGATGCCGTGGCTGGTGGAGAAGACGATGAGCACATGGCGGTGTGTGCGGCGGAAGAGGTCCTTGTGGATGACTGGAAGGTGTCGAGCGACGACGTTCGCCGGCCGCCTAAGTCCGATGAGGAGATCGAGAAGGAATTCTGGCAAGATGTTGGGTTCCCGACGCCGGAATCACGCGTGTGGGAGCATGGGTCGCCTTCATCTACCACTAACCATCAAGGTAAGGGTGCGTCTCTTGTGTGTAGGTCGCGGAATGGAAGGAGCGGCGATTCACCGCCGCCTCATGCTCTGGCCGTAGCTGGAGGGGTGGGGGGTGGATCACCACACGCTAGGGCGCTGCGGATGCCACGGTTCCGGATGGGGTGGCGTGGTCCACTTCCGCAGCCAAGGATCACGCCGCCCCGTGCCTTGGCGAGTTCTTCTCGGCCGGCGCTGGGACGGCGGTGAAGACGGTGGCTCTGGCGTCGAGCTCCACGCCGGCTGCGGCGAAGATCATGAAGGGATCGACGGTGACTGACGCGGTGATCACGGAGGCAGGCCCAATCTCGGCGAAGAAGACGGACACAGGGGCGGCACCGAAAATTCAAACTCCGGTGCCTCTGGCAGGTGGACCCAGGGCGCATGCCCCGAGGGTGGGCCCAGCCACGTGGGCACATCTGGGCCATCGGTATGCTGGCCTATGGAGGAAGGATCGGTGCACTAGGGCTTCCCCTTCGCAGTCTTCGATCGTTTCCAATCCGATCGCCGCCTCCGCCTCCGTTCCTAGGACATCACCAGCTGCTTCTCCGGCGACTTCGTCCTCGTCCCCGGGTAGGCTGTCGACGCCGCTGCGGTCCTCCGCCACGGTAGCTGCGGCTCCGGCCCCCATGGCCGTGCCCCCCGGCTTCCTCGGTCCTCCCGGCTGGGTTCTGACGGCGGCCCCTGGCTTTCAAGGCCGAGGTGCTGGTGGACAAGGTCGCGGCGCGAGTGGCCGTGGCCGTGGTGCTGGTGGGCAGTACGGCAATGTGGCTCCCTCCTATGCGCCGAGGTACCACGGTGCGGCGCAAGCAGGGGCGGGCTACTACGGCATGGCTCACCCAGGGGCCGGTTCATCGACGGTGGCGGCGGAAGGTTCTGGCGCGCCTCATCCTGGTGCGGGCTACGGTCCCCAAGGCATGGGCGCTGGCTTGCAGCATGGGTCGGGCACGGTGCAGCATGGTGTCGCGGCTGGCTACCACCCTGGTGCGGGTACGTTCGCGGCGGGTGCTGGTCAGCCCGGCGTGGCCGCGCCTCAACCCACGGTGGCTCTCCAAGGTCAGCATCTTCAGGGAGCTGCGGGTGGCCTGCCTGCCAACCGGGCTTCGTCTACGGGGCGACGGTGATGGCACCAAAAAGGAAGAAGAAGAGGAACAATCAGCCGCCAGGCGGTGCAGCAGTAGGGTTTTCAGCACATTGCCGTGCAGCAGAATCAAGTGCAAGGGATTTTGGTGCAGCAGCACGGCGCAGCGGTTCAGGTGGCGGAACAGACGGCGTGACGAGGATATACCCTGCGGGTACCCCAGCGCAAGGGTACCTGGTGCACGTGATGATTAAAGAAGCCCAAAGTTTAACCGAAGCCACGAAGGAAGGCCCAAGACGAAGAGTGCTTTCCAAGATAGATTAAGTTATAGTCGGTTAAGGGTTTTACTCACACAGATGACCGTCGTGACAATCGAGACCATCGTACAGATGATCGTCGTGACAGTCGAGATCGCTATGGAGACAGCAGACGCGACAACCGCGATAGTTACAGGAGGCCAGAGTGGCGCAGGCGAGCAGACAAAGAACCTGAGCGCTCAGTCAAAGAAAAGATGGATGATAATTGCAGATTCCATCTGTACAAAGGGGATGACGGTAAACTACGCTCTAACCACTCATTGAGAAACTGCAGGGAATTCGATCAACTTGCGATTGAACACGTACTGCGACAGCAAAGAGATGGGCGCGCACCCCTGCAACTGACGCAGACTCAATCAATCGCGCCACAAGCACAACCTGCTCAGGTATATCCAGCACCACATCAAGTACAACAAACTCATGTATATTCCGTACCATCGCAAACACAGCCTACTCAGGTGTATTCTGCACAACCACAAGCACAACCGACACCAGTATACATGGTACCAGCACAACCCAATACGGGAACACAAATGGCAGCAGCCGTGCACCAGATGCAGCAAGGAGAGGAGCAAAAATATCCCGTAACCCGTGGGCAGATGAACATGATCCAGCGAGGACGCCCATCCAACAGAGAGCAGAAATTACACACTCGACACGTCAATATGGCAGTCATGGCACCCCCAGCTGTCCCAGATTTTTTGAAAGGATTAGAAACTCCAATCGTCTTCAATCGAGAGGACCAGCCACCCGCAGTATATCGAACAGGGCACGCAGCCTTGGTACTCGACGCTCAAATCAGAGGTTATGCCATGACCAAGATCTTCATGGACGGAGGTAGCGGCCTCAACATAATCTTCGTGGATACGCTGCGCAGGATGAACAAATCAGTCGAAAACCTGCCGAAATCCACAAATACCTTCCACGGTATTGTCCCAGGCAAAGCGGTACTCCCGCAAGGTACAATACAACTCGATGTTACATTTGGAGATCCTACTCACTTCAGAACCGAGTCGATTGAGTTCGAAATGGTCGATTGGAAATCACAATACCATGCAATACTCGGGCGCCCCACCTTCGCTCGATTCATGGCCATCCCACACTACGCCTACCTCGAGCTCAAAATGCCAGGACCAAAAGGAGTCATCGCAGTCAAAGGAAATTTTCAAAGATCAGATTCATGCGACCGCAGCTTCAGCAAAATCTCCGAGATGTACGGGATGGAATAGTCACTCGCCGAACTCGAGGTCTCTAACGACCGCACGCTTCTGCCGGAACACACGCGGCTGGCATCTGACAGAGAATTCAACGCCACCAACGACACGAGGAAGCACCAGGTGCACCCGACTGATCCCTCAAAAACGGTCAACATGTCGTCGAGTCTTACTAGCGCACAGGAAGGCGCGCTCGTCGAATTCCTCCGTGCAAACTGGAAATATTTGCATGGTGTCCAGCTGACATGCCAGGTATTCCCAGGGAATTTGCCGAGCACTCTCTACAACTCAAGCCAGGTTCTAGACCAGTTAAGCAAACTATGCGCCGTGTCTCCGGTCCCAAAAGAGGCGCAATCGAGGCAGAAGTTGACAGATTACTCGCTGCAAAGTTCATTCGAGAAATCAAAAAATCAGACTGGGTTGCTAACCCTGTACTAGTCGAAAAGAAGCACTCGGACACCCTGCGGATGTGTGTGGATTTTACCGCCCTGAACAAATGTTGTCCAAAAGATCACTTCCCATTGCCACGAATTGACCAGATCATCGACTCAACAGCAGGATGCGCTCGGTTATCATTTTTGGATGCATATTCCATACCATCAAATTCGGATGAAAGAGGAAGACGAAGAGAAAACAGCATTCATAACCCCACTCGGGGTCTACTGCTACACAACCATGCCTTTCGGGCTCAAGAACGCAGGAGCAACGTACCAGCGCATGATGCAAAACTGTCTACAAGAACAGATAGGACGCAATGTTCAGGTCTACGTCGACGACATCGTCATCAAGACTGAGAAGGAGGACACGCTAATCAGCGATCTACGGAGACATTCAAGAACCTCAATCGATACAACATCAAGCTCAACCCAAAGAAATGCACCTTCGGTGTCCCAGCTGGACAACTTTTGGGTTACTTGATATCTGCGCGCGGAATCGAAGCAGACCCAGAAAAGATACAGCCATACTCACAATGAAGAGACCCACCAAACTCCACGAGGTGCAGCAGCTAGCCGGCGAGTAGCAGCACTCAGCGGTTCATCAGCAAACTAGGCGAAAAAGCACTTCTGTTTTACAAATTGATGAAGAAAGCAGACAAGTTCGAGTGGACAGACGAAGCCGAAGCAGCTTTCCTCGAACTCAAAAAGATGCTCACAAGTCCTCCAATCCTAGTAGCACCAAAGAAAATGAGCCACTCTACCTATACATCTCAGCCACCAATCGAGTGGTCAGCACCGTGTTGGTGGTCGACCGCATGGAAGAAGGACACAACCAAAGCATACAGAGACCAGTATACTACGTAAGTGAAGTTCTCTCCCCGTCCAAACAGCGGTACCCGCAATATCAGAAACTGGCATACGCCGTGTTCATGACATCCAGGAAGCTGGCGCACTACTTCACAGAACACCCGATAACGGTGATCAATAAATCGGCGATTGGAGACGTCCTCACAAACCCCAACGCAACGGGGCGTGTAGCAAAATGGCTCATCGAGCTGGGACCACTTGGAATCAAGTATGAGCACCCGAAGGCCATCAAGGCACAAGTCCTACCCGACTTTCACACCGAGTGGATAGAAGCTCAATTGCCAGGAGTACCTGATGTGTCAAATTCCTGGACCATGTACTTCGACGGGTCTAAAAAGAATGAAGGAGCGGGAGCAGGCGTCATACTCATATCACCAAAAGGCGATAAACTGCGCTATGTCTTGCAAATGGGTTTCGAGTTCCCATCAAACAATGAGGCTGAGTACGAAGCTCTAATCCACGGCATGCGCATGGCAAAAGCCATGGGATGCACTCGACTGATGATTTATGGAGACTCTAACTTGGTTGTGCAGCAAACAATGAAGGCCTGCGACGCAATTGCAGACAACATGATCGCCTACCGTGATTTGTACAACATAATGGAGGGCAGCTTCGATGGCTGCGAACTGCGGCACATAGGGAGAGAAAGCAACGAAGAGGCTGACAAATTAGCCAACATCGCTTCCACAAAGGCACCGATACCACCAGGTGTTTTCCTCGAACGAATAGAACATAGGTCAATCGACAAACGACCATCGACCACGACGGCGACTACGGACAAGAGCAAAGCACCAAGCACAGAGGATCCTCCGATTGAGGTACTTCTCATTGAGCCGACATGGACTCAACCCTTCCTCGCATACATGCTTCGCAATGAACTACCAGAAGACACGAACGAGGCCAAACGCGTCACTCGACGAGCAAAAGCATACACCATCATAAACGGTGAGCTGTACAAACGCAGCACTTCAGGTATGTTCCAAAGATGCATTGCTCGAGGATGGCAAAGACCTCCTTCGAGACATTCATGCAGGTACCTGCGGGCACCACGCTGGCAGTCGATCACTCATAGCCAAAGCCTTCCGAGCAGGGTTTTATTGGCCTACAACGCTAAGGGACGCAGAGGACATAGTCAAAAGGTGCATCGGTTGCCAGAAGTTTGCTTCCAAGCCACATGCACCCGCATCCGCGCTAAAAACTATACCATTAGCATGGCCCTTTGCCCAATGGGGACTGACATGGTGGGACCACTCAAAAAATCATCAAAAGGCGGTCATACTCACCTACTGGTGGCAGTCGACAAGTTCACAAAGTGGATTGAGTTATCCCCATCACAAGCTCAACAGCTTCTATGGCGGTCCATTTCATACAATCGATCATGTATCGATTTGGAGTAATGGACAACATCATAACCGACAATGGCACCAACTTCACGGCAGAAGAGTTCAAATCCTTTTGCAAGGAGCATAACATCAAGCTAAACTATGCCTCTGTGGCGCATCCACAATCTAATGGACAAGTTGAAAAAGCCAACGGACTCGTGTGCAGCGGCATCAAAAAGAGACTTTTGGTGCCACTCAAAAGGGCCACGGGTGCATGGGTTGATGAACTCCCGTCAGTACTATGGAGCCTAAGGACCACCCCAAACGCCTCTACGCAGTACACACCGTTCTTCATGGTCTATGGTGCGGAAGCACTGCTACCTTCCGATGTCAAGTTTAACGCACCACGGGTGGAAGCGTATGAAGAAGTGATGCAAACAAAGCACTCGAAGACGCAACCGATTTGCTGGAAGAAGCACGCAATACGGCCTTGGCGCGAATGGCTGTTTATCAACAAGACCTCCGCAACTATCATAGTCGTCGATTGCGCACACGATCCTTCATGGTGGGAGACTTGGTGCTGTGGGAGAAGCAGAAGAAGGTCCACAAACTCGCATCACCATGGGAAGGACCTTACATCATCACATAAGTCATCGAAGGCGGAGCTTATCGACTGAAGAACGCGAAGACGGGGGAAGTAGAATCAAACCCATGGAACGTGGCGCACTTGCGTCGGTTCTATGCATATGTCTCCTAGTTTCATATGTAATAGCACACAATGTCGGAAGAACCAGCAGGTTTCAGATGCACTCTTTCCCTTACCAGGGTACCTAAGGGGACTGGAAGGTTTTTAATGAGGCGGCTTGCTGATCAAACACACAATTTGGAATAACGATATACGTTCCACCATATTTCTCATATATGTTTTTTACCCCATTCAAACACTCGGGGGCTGAGTCAAAAAACCCTACTCGACAGACTCGGGGGCTGAGTCAAAAAACCCCACTCGACAGACTCGGGGTCTGAGTCAAAAAACCCCACTCGACAGACTCGGGGGCTGAGTCAAAAAACCCCACTCGACAGGCTCGGGGGCTGAGTCAAACAGACAACTCAACCCCACTCGACAGGCTCGGGGGCTGGGACAAACAACAAACACAAACCCACTCGATAGACTCGAGGGCTGGCATAAAACAAAACACAAAAAGTATTTAACAACATATATAGGAAGAACAATTTACACTCGAGGTCTGCCCCGATGACGCCATGTCCGGTCAAATCAAAGCTGAAACGACGTCTTCTGAGGTTAAAACTCTGACCAATGGTCCCACACAAACATGTCTTGTCAAAAACAGCAAACGCACGCCTGAGATGTCACGAATGACGTCAGGTGTGAAGACAGTATACATATTCGATTAAAGGACGCAAGACTACAGTCGACAAAGGATTCGACTGACGAAAGTACTCCCATGGGAGCATATCAAAAATTTATTGTAATTATAAAAGGAAACAAAGTTATTGAGATTATCCTCTACTTCAAATAGAGCATAACATCGGGGGCTACTCCCATGGGACCGCTGTCACGCTCCCATAGATTTCAAAAGCAAAATATTTCGATTGACAAAAGCAGCATAGAAAATTGATTTGAGATTGTCTTCTATTGCAAGACAATAAATCACAACCTCGGGGGCTACTCCCATGGGAGCGCTATCGTGCTCCCATAGATTCCCGAAAAGGTAAGAAATTCACTCGACAACAGACTCGACTAAATGCATTAAGTGCTTCATAAACCAGAGAATTATACTTCATAAATTCCCGGACGATGCCAATCGCAGATGTCTCGGATGCTGCATACGCAAATGCAAAGGTAAGACCCACCGATCAATCGAGCTGGGATGAGGGACGCTCCAACAGTGTTTTCCCTTAAATTTTCCCGTGTCAACAGACATGATGAAAATCCTGACGGACGCGTTAGGTATCAAAAGTTAAACTGCAGAACGAGTCAGTAAGACCTACAACGGCCTGAGTCGAGTCTGTCCAGTATGTTCCAGGTTCGAGTCCGGGGACTCGAGTCTGATTGAAGGCTAGTATGGTTTTGCCTGAATGTGCAGTTAACTGAGCTCGATTTTCGAGTGAATCAGGCCTACTAAGTCATAATCCCTAGGCAAAAGTGTCAAAAGTGTTCTAGATTCGAGTCCGGGGACTCGAGTCTGATTGAAGGCTAGTATGGTTTTGCCCGAATGTGCAGTTAACTGAGCTCGATTTTTGAGTGAATCAGGCCTACTAAGTCATAATCCCTAGGCAAAAGTGTCAAAAGTGTTCCAGATTCGAGTCCGGGGACTCGAGTCTGATCGAAGGATAGTATGGTTTTGCCCGAATGTGCAGTTAACTGAGCTCGATTTTCGAGTGAATCAGGCCTACTAAGTCATAATCCCTAGGCAAAAGCTTTCGACTACGTTCCAGGTTCAAGTCCGGGGACTCGAGTCTGACTGAAGACTAGTAAGGTTTTGCCCAAATGAGCAGTTAACTGAGCTCGATTTTCGAGTGAATCAGGCCTACTATGTCAATATCCCTTGACTTGCATAACATATAGTTGAAACAAATTGAGACTAGAAGAACTACATCGGATCAGGAGTACAAAAAGCAAAGATTGTGACGTGCACAATGAAGTGAGCACATGCTCGATTCTTCGAGTCAAGCAAGTACTCGGGGGCTAATGACGAGGATATACTCTGCGGGTACCCCAGCGCAAGGGTACCTGGTGCACATGATGACTAAAGAAGCCGAAAGTTTAACCGAAGCCCACGAAGGAAGGCCCAAGACGAAGAGTGCTTTCCAAGATAGATTAAGTTATAGTCGGTTAAGTCTTTCCATACATTTAACCTTGGTCGGTTATGTATCCCGAGACCCAGCCTCCTATATAAAGGCTGGGAGGGTGATCGATCAAGGACAAGCAATCCATAGCCACCAAAACCCCGACGAGATCAACAACTCACCGGACCCTTGTAACCCTCATATTCACAACATCAAATACAGACAGGCAGGAAGTAGGGGTTTTACCTCACTCGAGGGCCTGAACCTGGGTAAATCCCGCTTGTCAGCCGTCGATTCCACTAACACTACGCGTTCTCTACCACACAATCAACCCTAGGTATCTAAACCATGGGACTTGCCGAGGGCACACCTCGTCACGGCGGCTACTCCCATTTTTGGCGATCCAAGCTACGGCAGTGGCAGCGGCAAACTCACAGGTTCCAGCGGTCAAGAAGGCAAAGGCCTGGTGTTGGAAATGTGCTGTCAACAAGCATGCGACCAAGGATTGTCCGGTGAAGTATTATTGCTATATCTGTGACAACGCCAAGCACTCGATGCCGATGTGCCCAACGATGAAGCTGCCGCGACCTACGGCGTTTGTTTCCGGTCATGGGCAGCTGGACACAATGTTTACTACTTTCCCTGACAATCTGTTTAAGTCTGAAGCGGCACCAAAGAATTCTCTTGTTGCTCTTGTGACTGTGCAGGGGGGTCGCTACTGCAAAGCAAGTGGAAGCTCAGATTGCTCGGTTGTGTCCGGCACGGTCTTGGTGTTGGGAGGCTATTCCTAATGGGGACAAAGCTTTCACTGTCAACTTTCCGTCCAAGGTTGACTTACAGCGTTTTATTGGGGCCGAGCTAGGCATCCCCTCTCAAGCAACCAAGCTCATCTTCAGTGAGTGGAGGCCAGAGGATGATGTTCAGCCCTCGTTGGAATTGGTTCAGGTTTGGGTGCATGTCACCGGGGTTCCTAACCCTCTGAGGCACTTTTGGGGTCTGTGGGCAGTTGGTTCCCTCATCGGCATTACGATTGATGTGGACTTGTTCTCTCTCAGGCGTAGAGGTGTGGTGCGTATCTTGGTAGGGATGTTGTCAGATGACAGTTTCAAAGACGTTGATGAGGAGGGGCCTTATATTACGACTGCTGGAGTGCTTCGTTTGAAGGGTTATGATTTCACCTTCCGCCCCGAGGCTGCGGATTATGTTCCGGAGGCAGATTTTGTGCCCTTCCTTTGGCATCGAAAGGGTAAGGATGACTCTGATGATAATGGTATGGGTGATGATAATATGGGTGGTCAACCTGGAGAAGATGGTTCGTCCAATGCTGGGACGGAGGCTTCGAACATGGTGGTTGATCCTAGCCCGGTCGGAGGGGGTGGACATGTACAAGGTGCAGCGGTGACGCTCGCGCTGGAGGGTATGGCTGTCACTCCTTTCAACCCTAACCCGAAGACTCCGCGCGGTATCGAGATTGTGCAGAAATGGAAAAAAACAGGAGCTTGTCCTTAGCTGGGAGCTGCTGTGTCTTTCGGCCCATCTCCTTCGGGCGGTCTTGGGCCTCGAGGCGCTGGTTCTGCCTGCCGGTCACCGGCAGCGGAGGATGAGAATGGGCCGGGAGCAGTGGTGTGGCCCGTCTCCTGCCCGTGGGTGCAGATGGGCGAAGCGGGCGACGACGAGCTGATGGCCGCCCAGGCGGCGGACGCTGTGGCTGCTGGCCAGATGCCGCTGGCTGCAGATGGGCCGATGATGGACGCCCAGGTGGTGGTTGCTGCAGCTCTTGCTCAGCAGCCGCTGGATGCTGCTGGGCCGGTGTTGGCCGACCCGGAGAGGAATTCCGGTGCTGCTGCTCAGCGATCCCTGGCTGCTGTCGGGACGATGGCGCACGACCGTGCGGTGGAGGGCCTCGACGATGCTGCTGCCATGGTGGGCAGTAATGTCAAGGCTGGGAGTGAGGTGTTGATGGTGGGCTCGCTGGGCTGCCCCATGGCGGCCGCCGATGCGAGCTCGCCGGTGATGACGTCGGACACCATAGTGGTGGAGGCCGCTACTACGACTTTGCCTTCCTCTATGGTGTCTCCGCCGTCTCAGGGTCCTACTTCGACGGCATCCATGACGGAGAGGGTTGCTACCTCACCACCACCCTCTCCCACCACAGAAGCGTCTACTGCGGGGCGTTCGCTTCCTAAGGCTATGCCTAGGCGTAGTGAACGCCACCAGACGGGAGGGATGGCACATCAGCGACAGATGAAGACAACATGACCAAGGCAATGCGGCGCAAGGCAGGGTTGTTCTCCACTCCGCCCCCTGGTATGTCTCCATCCCAGAAGTCTTTCCTTTCTTTTTCGCCGTTTAAAATTTCTGCAAACCTCTACGGTGTAGGCGTCAGTTTAGGGCGAAATAAAAAGGAAGTGGTTTTATCGGCTAATATTTTGAGACATGTAGAATATGATCGCCGTAAGGTATCACCTAGTGTCTCGAGTAGGCCGGTACCTCCTCCTATAGATGATGATGAAGCGAATGACACTTTAGATGGACAGCTTCTATCACATCTTGTAGGAGAGGTTACGGAGTTGGATTTGGACGAGGCTCAGCTGGGATCTTTTGATGACCTGTATGCTACCGGTCGGAGATCCAAATCCACTAAAAGTAAAAAGAACCAATCTTCGCGCAAATGTGCGAGAAAGTCAAAATCCCCAATGGTTTCCTAATGAATGGCATATTTGAAAATAGCAGAGGTCTAGGCGACTTGCCTAAACATTTAAATATTGCACATCATGTAAGGGATTCTAAGTTGGATTTTTTGGCTATATCTGAGACGGGTAGACGAGATTTTCCAAGCACTCTACTAGATCGCCTTTTTGGTGGTGTAGAGTTCACTTGGCATTCATGTCCCCTCGAGGGAGATCAGGTGGCATGTTACTCGGCATAAGAACTGATACCATGGAGTTGTTGGACCATTCGGATGGTGAGTTCCACATCAAATTTCATATCCGAAACAAATCCGATAACTTTGTATGGAGTTTGGTTGCCGTGTACGATGCTGCCCAAGAAGAATTCAAGACTGCTTTTCTGCGAGAATTGGTTAACTTAGCTAAGGATAACCCGTATCCTATTCTTATAGGTGGGGATTTCACTATGCTAAGATACCGTCATGAGAAAAGCAAGGGCAGATTTGATGGTCATTGGCCTCTCCTATTCAATGTTGTAATTGATAGCTTGTCCTTAAGAGAGGTTCATATGACCGGGAGACAATTTACATGGGCTAATAGTCTCCCAGAGCCGATGTTTGAAAAGTTGGACCAGGTGCTGATGGATTCCCGCTGGGAGGATAAATATCCATTAGTATCGGTTCGGGCTTTAGAACGAATTGAGGCTTTTTCGGATCATGCCCCCATATTCCTTTCTACTGGTGCTTTGATGACATAGTTAAGAGGATATGGGCTCAACCGGCTGTGGGCAACAATGCTATTCAACGTTGGAATGGAAAGATGCGCAATTTGCGCAAATTCCTGCGTGGATGGGCAAGGCACACTACCGGTATGCTTAAGAAAGAAAAGGAGCGCCTGTGTTCCATTATTGATGAGCTCGATAAAATTGCAGAATCGAGACCCTTATCAGCAAATGAGAGTGACCTAAAACGGCACTCGAATGAGCAGGTGGGTCGGATGCTGAGAGAAGAAGAGCTTAAATGGTACCAAAGATCTAAAGCTCAATTCATTTTGCAAGGTGATTCGAATACGAGATACTTCCACAATGTCGCTAATGGCAGACATAGGAGGAAACTCATTCACTCTCTTCACCAAGATGAGGGGCTGATCGAGGGTCAGGCCATGCTCAAAGATTATATTATTGGCTACTATAAAGGTCTATTCGGCGCTTCAGAGGAAGGAAACTTCTCTCTTGATGAGGCACGAACGGATGATATTACCCAAGTAACTCCGGAGGAAAACAACTTGCTCATCGCACCCTTCTCTGAAGAAGAGATAAGCAAGGTTGTCTTCCAAATGGAGCACAATAAGGCACCTAGGCCTGATGGATTCCCAGCTGAATTTTACCAGCATTTTAGGGAAATCATTAAGCCTGATTTGCTCGAGCTGTTCGGTTGTTTACACGCTGGACAACTCGAACTTTTTCGCCTAAATTTTGGGGAAATCGTCTTGTTACCTAAGGTTCAGGGGGCGAAAGGATACAGCAGTATCGGCCCATATGTCTCCTGAACGTTAGTTTCAAGATCTTTACTAAAGTAGCGACCATTAGGTTGAACTCTGTAGCAGATCATATGGTGAAACCTACCCAAACTGCTTTTATGCAAGGGAGGAATATCCTGGATGGGGTTGTGGTTCTCCACGAGACTGTCCATGAAATGCATACGAAGAAACTTAATGGGGTTATTCTCAAAATCGACTTTTAAAAGGCTTATGATAAACTAAAGTGGCCTTTCTTGCTATAGACCCTAAGAATGAAAGGGTTCTCGGATACTTGGTGCGAATGGATTTGCAACTATGTTGAAGGGGGAAGTGTAGCGATAAAAGTCAATGACGACGTAGGTCACTACTTCCAGACAAAAAAGGGTTTAAGACAAGGTGATCCACTATCGCCTATACTATTTAATATAGTGGCAGATATGTTGACCATCATGATTGAACGGGCAAAAACGGATGGCCAAATTGAAGGAGTTGTTCCTCATCTAGTTGATAGAGGTCTTTCTATCCTTCAATATGCGGATGACACAATTCTCTTTATGGAACACGATTTAGATAAAGCGTCGAATCTGAAATTGATATTGTCAGCATTCGAACAATTATCTGGATTAAAAATCAATTTCCATAAAAGTGAACTGTTTTGCTTTGGCGAGGCACATGAAGCAGCTGCTCAGTACGCCGATATATTCGGATGTGAGCAGGGTCAATTTCCTATAATGTATTTGGGGATCCCAATACATTATAGGAAGTTGACAAATGCAGAATGGAGACACGTCGAGGAACGTCTACAAGCAAGGCTAGCTAGTTGGAAAGGAAAATTACTATCCTTGGGTGGAAGGTTGGTGCTCATTAATTCGGTACTCACAAACATGGTGCTGTACATGATATCCTTCTTTCCGCTAGCAAAAGGGGTCTTGTATAAACTGGATTACTTCCGATCAAGATTCTTTTGGCAAGAGGATGGTGAGAAAAAGAAGTATCGACTGGCTAAATGGGATGTGGTTTGTCGCCCAAAGGATCAGGGAGGGTTGGGTATTCATGATCTTGGTATCAAGAACTCCGCCCTCCTAGGGAAGTGGCTGTTCAAGTTGCTAACCGAGGATGGTATTTGGCAAACAATCCTTAAAAGAAAATACATTGGCACAAAGGCGGTATCACATGTGTCATGGAAACCTGGTGATTCCCACTTTTGGGCCGGGCTGATGGAGACTAAGAAGCATTTCTTTCGCTTTGGCGTTTTTAATATTAAGGATGGCTCAGAGATTAGATTCTGGGAGGATAAATGGTTAGGTACTACCACCCTCCGAGAGCAATATCCGGCTTTATACGATATTGTACGACACAAAGGGGATACTATAGCCACTGTTATGCAGTGTTCACCCCCCAATGTGACGTTCAGGCGTGATTTATTCGGTGCAAGATTAACATCTTGGAACACCTTGTTGGAACGGTTGGCCTCAATCCAACTCACACAAGGTTCCGATGAATTCCGGTGGAACTTATGCGGGAATGGAAAATTCTCAGTAGATTCCATGTATAGAGCGCTTGTACATTCTGATATTCCAGTCGATGATAATAAAAAGATTTGGCAAATGAAGATTCCACTTAAGATTAAAGTTTCTCGTGGTATCTTCGTAAGGGTGTCATTTTAACTAAAGATAACCTTGTCAACCAGAATTGGCTTGGAAGTACAAAGTGTATGTTTTGTTCAAAACAAGAGACAATAAAACACTTATTCTTCGAGTGTGATTTCGCCCGTTCTATATGGTCATCTATCCAAATAGCATCTAACATATATCCACCCAAGTCCGTTGCAAATGTTTTTGGCAACTGGTTACATGGGATAGATAAGAAGCTTATAACGGTTATTAGGGTGGGAGCGATTGCCGTTATATGGTCGCTTTGGCTTAGTAGAAATGACAAGGTTTTCAATGACAAAAATGTTTCTCTCTTGCAGGTACTTTACCGATGCACAAGTACACTCCGTACGTGGTCCACCTTACAGCGCGTGGGACATCGAGGCCTCTTTACGGAAGCATGTGCACGCTTGGAGGAGGTGGCAAGGGACATTTTATCACAACATGGGTGGCCGCTTGATCGCCGGATTGGTGCTCCATAGGCTAATGAGCTTGCTATGTCATAGGCGTTTTTGCATTAATCTGATGATTGTAATCCACCTATTCTTGTACTTCTTATACTGTGTCCTTGGATTTGCGGCTGTGTGCATTTGTTATGCAGAGGCCGGATGTAATACTCCATACTTTTGAGTAATAAAGCCCTTTATCTAAAAAAAAAGTGCTCCAACCCGCGCGTTCTGGCGCCGTGGTAGGACGTGTCGGCTCCTGCTGCCCAGCGCCAGCGCGCGGCGGCCAGATCCCCGCCTCCTCCTCCCGAGGTGTCGGTGTCATCGCTGGGTCAGGCGTCGGCGGCTCAGAACCCCGAAGGGCAGGGGCTGGCCGCCCACCAAACCACCCTGGTTCGAAGCGCTCATGGCGCGATGTGGTGCGTGTCACAGCCAGCCGGCAGGACGCCCTGGGGCCGCAGGCCTGGGAGGTGGAGGATGATGGACTCTTCTTCACTCCAACGCAGAGCATGGTGGCGGCGGAGGCAGAGATGCGGTGCGCGATTGTCGTCGCGGTGGGCGGAGAGCGTCCAAGGCTCGACCTTTCTGATGTCGCGGGTGCCATTCACGCAGTGACCAGCTTGAGGCCCGGGGATTTCTCCATCAGAGCCTTCTTCCCGGGCGACTTCCTCATTCTCTGTCCCAACAGTGACACCAAGCAGCGCATCATGGCGGCGGAGCCTGTCATCCGACAGGCGCTCCCGGTCTTCTTCCATTCGTGGCTCAGGCAAGACCAGGCAGAGTTGGAGACGGTGTCGTACAAGATCGATCTTGATCTGGTGGGGGTCCCGGCGCACGCCTGGGAACGGGGTGTGGCCGAGGCCCTGCTCCGGCGCTTCGGCTGGGTGGAGGCGGTGGACGCCCGGACATCGTCGCGCAACGACATGTTGGCATTCAGAGTCACCATGTGGTCTCGTAACCCAGAGCGACTTCCGCCGGCGAGATGGCTGAGGGTGTCGGAGCCGGACTACGGGATGAGCCTCCATGTCCCTCCTCCTGGCATGTTCTTCGCGCAGAAGCGCGTCCTGCGGTATCGGGTGGCGTTTCGTGTCCGAAGCGTTCAAGAGTTCATGGCGCCACCACCCCCGAGCTCGGATAGCCCTCCAGCTCAGGGAGGGCACGGCGGCGACGATGGCGGGTTCAGGCGAACCGGGTCCGTTGAGTCTGATGGGCGCTCTTACTGGCCGGGAGGCGGCCGGCCGGGTCAGGCAGGGACAGGAAGAGGCTATGGAGGTGGCAGCGCTGGGCAGTTGGGGGTGCGGCAGGCGGCAGAGCTTGGCTGTGGCGGCGAGCCAGTGTCGCCGGCGGCGTCCTTGCTGTCCAGAGCGGGTTCAATTCAAAACTCACTGGTGGCTGAGTATGGGACCCCACCGATGGCGCGGTCGCAGAGACCGACAGGAGCTGGTCGGGTCTGGCGCAGGAAAGCAGTCCAAGCTAGACAAGTGGCGGCTTCCCCAGCTTCAGTGGTGGGGCCGTTGGAAGCTTTAGTCATACCGCAAGTGGCCATTGGCTGGAGCCAGGACGAGCATGTGGCGGACCAATCTCCAGAGGCGTCCGTTGGGGAAGAAGACAAAGCAGAGACATTTCCTTCTGTCAGTCAGGCAGCAGATCCCGATGTAGGGCAGGCAGTGCTGACTGCTTTTGAAGACCAAGTGGAAGCTGCGGGCAGAGAGATTGATGGGGGCCCCGAGATTGATTTGGCATCTTCAGAGCTGATGATTGGAAGGAGCTCGTGCGGACAAGACAGAAGCGAACCCCGAGGAGGATCGACTCAGCCCTCCTTTGGATCCCCTCTGAGTGGCGTGGAGGTCCAGCTCAGCGCTGACGTGGACCTAGTGGTGGATCCCCTCCCAGCTGGCTTTGTCATGCCTCCGGCCCACCAGGAGCGTGTTGGGCCGCAAGGAAGGCAATCTCGCAAGGCCCAAGTTGGAGACCGCTTGAGGCCCACGACGCTGGTGTTCAAGACTCGCATCTCCCGTGCGCCCATGGATCAGTACTAGCAAGGACCCCGAGCAGTTGCAAGAGCTGATTTCGCAGCTCAGAGCTCAAATCGAGGCTCCTCTACTCCCTCTGCCAGATGTGCAAGCAGTTCATCAGCGTCGGTACAAGTTCGTTCCTGAATGCGAGAAGCCGCGCAGCGCCAGAATTGCTAGCAAGGCGCGCACAAAGCCGGCATCGGTGGTCAAGCGATCGCAACAGCTGCTCATGACTCAGCTGGGGATCGCCAAGCAAGACGAGGTTATCTCAGATGAGCACCTGAAGCAGTACGCGCAGTTCTTCGAGGGGCCGATGACCGCAAGTCAGATTCAAGCATTGGTGGCCCTTTTTGGGCTCATAATCCCGATGGAGGTGGACGGCGGTGCCGCGGCCTAACTCCAGGTCGTTGGTACCGCAGCTGTTGCAGGCTTGATCTATGGATTTCATAAACCATGTAATTGCCATCTGGAATATCAGAGGCTTGAACGACACCAATAGGCACTCGGAAGCTAGGGCTTTAGTAGATGATTCGAGAGCTTCTGTGATCTTCTTGATAGAAAGCAAATTAGAGCATGTCGACCGTTTTGTGATAATGAAAATTCTTGGCCCGCGGTATGATGGTTTCTTGTTCTTACCGGCAATCGGAACGGCATGGGGGATCATTGTGGCATGGCAATCCAGCCTTGTCACTGTTTCCTATCCACGCACGGATGATTTCTTGGTGACGGCTTTTTTCTCCTTTGTTGATGGTGGAGAATGGTGGCATACTACGGTATACGGCCCCACGCATGATGACCTCAAACCGGCATTTCTGGAGGAACTGAGAGAGATTCGGAACACCTGTAATGGCAAATGGATGGTAGCGGGCGATTTCAATCTTATAGTGGAGGCGGCCGACAAAAACCAAGGGGTGCTCAATAGAAGGATGATGGGGCGGTTTCGGCGTCTGCTCAATGATGTTGAGCTGGCGGAAGCGCCGCTGGTGAGCAGAAGGTTCACTTGGTCGAATGAACGAACCTCTCCGACATTGGTGAAACTTGATCGGTGGTTCCACTCTGCAGATTGGGACACGGACTACCCAAACAGCCTGTTACAAGCTTTGTCTTCTGGAATCTCGGATCACTGCCCACTTCAGATGTCTACCAATGTCAGTTTCCGCACCAAAAGCAGGTTCCATTTTGAGAGTTTTTGGCCCTCCTTACCAGGCTTCAGAGATGCAGTTTCTGCGGCGTGGGCGACACCAGTTACTGACAGAGATCCACTGTATGCACTGGATTCTAAACTGCGATTCACGGCGCGAGCTCTTACATCATGGGGACAGAAGCGGATAGGAAACATCAAGAAGCAGCTGTTGTTGGCTAAGGAAATTGTACTCCAGCTCGATGCAGCACAGGATCGGCGTGTGCTGACTTTGGTGGAGAGCTGGCTGCGAAAAGAACTAAAGAGGAAAATCTTGGGCTACACATCCTTGCAGCGAACCATTGCCCGACAGCGCTCTCGCATTCTTTGGCTCCGTGAAGGGGATGCAAACACATCGAATTTCCATGTGCATGCGAGTAACAGGCGCCGGAGAAATCACATTTTTAAGTTAAGAAATGGCGACAGAGAGGCAGTTACTCAAGAGGGCATGAATGACCTCAGTACGGAGTTCTTCCAGGGGCTGATTGGGACTCCGCAGGTTCGCCACAGCACACTCAACTTAGATGAATTGGAGTTCCCAGAGGTCGACCTGTCATCCTTGGAGGGCAATTTCACGGAGGCGGAAATTTGGGACACAATTAAGGCCTTGCCGCCTGACAAGGTACCGGGGCCTGATGGATTCTCGATTCGGTTTTTTCAATCCTGCTGGGCAATAGTAAAAGCGGATGTGATGGCGGCGATACAACATCTCACAACTCAGGACAGTCGCAGCTTTCAGGCCTTAAATCGAGCATACATCACTCTGCTTCCTAAGAAGCTAGCAGCAGTGGACATAGCGGAGTTCCGGCCGATCAGTTTGCTGCACAGTATCGCAAAGATATTCTCGAAGGCTCTTTCGCTTCGCATTGCCCCAAAGCTCTGCGACATGATTGCACCCAACCAAAGCGCGTTCATCAAGGGACGGACAATTCAAGATAATTATATGCTTGTAAGTCAATCGTTAAAAACTTTTCATCAGAGGCAGGTGCCTGCTCTTTTTTCTGAAACTGGACATTGCGCGAGCGTTCGATTCGATTTCTTGGCCGTTTCTTCTTGCTGTACTCCGCCGCTGTGGATTTGGACCAAGATTCTGCTACTAGATCACGGTCTGCCTCTCTTCTGCAAACACCAAAGTCCTGGTCAATGGGTTCCCGGGGGGATAGATCTTCCATGCAAGGGGCTTGCGGCAAGGGGACTCAATTTCGCCGCAGTTATTCATTCTTGTTATGGAAGTTCTGACAGCGGTCTTCTCCAAGGCGGAAACGGCAGGTATATTTGAGCCAATTAATCGATGGGGAGTGAGACATCGACTATCGATCTATGCAGATGATGTAGCGCTGTTTATCAGGCCAAAAGAGGAGGAAAATGAGGCGGCAAAGCAGCTGCTAGACGTGTTCGGTGCGGCTTCTGGACTGGTCACCAACATGAGTAAGAGCAGGATTCTCCCAATTCGCTGCACCACAGCCCAGATGGAAGATGTACAGCCAGTGCTCCCCTGTCAAGTGGCCGAATTTCCGTGTAAATATCTGGGCTTACCTCTGTCGCCGCGTTCGTTGAGGCGACAGGATTGGCAACCGCTGCTGGACGAACTGGCAAGGAGGCTGGCAACTTGGAGGGTTGCGTTGCTCACTGAAGGAGGGAGACTAGTGTTGATCACCTGGTCCTGATGATGATTTCAGTCTATCACATGCTATCTCTAGATTTGGCTCCTTGGCTCATCAAACAGATCAATAAAATCTGTCGTGGATTCTTCTAGAAGGGAACTGATGATGTCAAGGGAGGACATTGCAAGGTCGCCTGGGAACAAGTCTGCAAGCCAAAGGCCCTTGGGGGGGGCTAGGAATCCATAATCTGAAATTGCTAAATGATGCGTTGCGAATTCGGTGGAAATGGCTAGAGAAGACAGGGCCACTTCGCTCCTGGAACGGCTTGCAGTTCGCAATTGATCCTTTGGCAGAGGCGATGTTCTATACAGCAACGAACTGCAACATTGGTAATGGCGAGCTGACGCTTTTCTGGTATGACAGATGGTTAGACGGACGGAGTGCACTGGACATTGCTCCAGCGCTGGAGGAATTTGTTAAGCCAGCAAGCGCACTACGTATGACGGTGGCGCAGGCGGTAGAGGGCAACCAGTGGATCAGTAAGATCACAGGGAGACTGTCAGTTCCAGCAGTGGCGCAATTCATTGATTTGTGGCAGACAGTTCAAGGCAAATTGCCTTTAACTACAGACTCTGACTCGTATAGATGGAAACTGACGGCGAACGGCGAGTATACAGCAAAATCTGCCTACCTAGCATACTTTAGGGGCACCACTGGAGCAGATTATGCCAAAAATTTGTGGAGTTCCTGGGCGCCGCTGAAGGAGAAGCTATTTCTATGGTTGGCGCTACGCAATAGGTGCTGGACAGGGGAAAGATTGCGCAGGAAACAGCTGCAGGGGCCGGCGGTGTGCCCTCTATGTGACCAGAGCCCAGAGACCATCGATCATCTTCTTGTACAATGCCCCACGACGCGTTCGATCTGGTTTGATGTACTATCAGAGCGAGCTTTTCCTGCCTACGTTCCAACTACGGCAGATAACTTGCGCACTTGGTGGTGCTCGCTGAAGAACTGTCGGCCAAGAAAAAGGAAAAGGGAGCTGGCCACGGTGGCGGTGGCGACATGTCGGCGTCTATGGTTGGAAAGGAATGACAGATGTTTTGAAAGGAAGAAGGCTCCGGCGGAGGTAATCTTGCGGCGGATCAGAGAGGAACTTGATCTCTGGGAGAAGGCCAGAGCAGGGGCAGGCCATCGCGAGGAGTAGCAGATAGTGGCAGGCTGCAGAGTGTGTTTCTGCAGTGTATCGGGTGTGCAATTTGGTGTTGCGTTGTAACATTACATTGTAGTGCCTGTTCCCTCACTCTTAATGTCATGACATGCAACCTTTGCATGTTCTTGAAAAAAGGATGGTGCGGCACCACGGCAGTTGGCATGACCGCATGCTCCATACTTGAACAAAGAAGCTATAGGAGCACGACATCGCTAGAATCCATACCCTGTTCTGGTAGCGGCTGACGGTTCGTGTAGTATGCAAGCGATGACGGGCTCCATGGCAGATCGACTGGAGAAGATCAGATCGATCTTTATCATCTTTTAGGGTAAATAGACGATTGGATCTTGTATGGGCCGGACTGTCGGAGACGATAGGCGTGGCCTTTCCCTAAAAAAGAATGAGGAACTCAGGGAATAAATCATGCTTCATGGGCTTCGCTAGGTTGCACGGGCCTGAAGCAGTAATATTGTGATTTTTTTTCGAAAAGGGGAAGTCCCAGCCTCTGCATCGATTGATGCATACGGCTTTTATTAATCTTATTGAGGTTCAGTCATTACAGAGAATACATCATGGGTCGCACATGGTTGATACATGAATCAACCATCTAAACAAAAAGGATAACAAAGTGTGACTCTGCATCAACATGCTATCCTCAGATCAAAACGCCAGTTGCACCGGGTATATAGCTCCCGCGCAACCAAAAGGAGCTGGCTGCACCCAGAATACAGAACGGCTCGCTTGTCCGTTGGTTGTAGGTAAGACCACATACGGATCCAATGAATAGCCTTCGCCTGCATAAATGAAGAAATATTTGCACAGTAATATTGTGATTATCTGCGTCAATTATCATGTAATGGTACCTTGACTGCTACTAATACGTATGCTGCATCATTAAGGGGTAGGAACTAAGTCTTTGGATCCCTGCTAGCACCCCCTGTCTCCGCCCCTGGATGTGTGCTTCCTAAACATAGTCAATCATGTTAACTGATGACCATTTCTCTGTCTTATTAGCTTGCCATAAGCTGACCAGACTTAGTTCCTTCCTGAGCTGGGAGATACACTGACAGTTGCAAGTATTCGTGTGATAAGTAAGGAAACCTATAAGAATCTGGACACGAGGATGGATTAATTGCCTATGATAATCGCAGGATATCCTGCTGACGTAGCCAGGGAATACAAACCCGTGATGTCAATTCAAACTTGTGATCTCAAACATGTATTTTTAATAACTTTAATTTTTTTTGCATGATTTTTTTCTCTATATATGAAGTGTGTAGTAAAGTGACTACATAGTCAAAGCGTGGCTTCGCCCCTAGTGCTATCAGAACCGTATACTTGGAATGACACTAGGTTTTGTTGAAATAGTTGCATCTGCATATATAGCATCACCCTCGTGCCTTTTATTATTTGTAAATTGTGATGCCTAAGCTTAGAGATTCTTGGAGAGCAGTAATGGTTTAACTAATTGTGGCAGTTAGACTCTCGACTTCCATGACACCCAGCAATACGGCGGATTTCAAGACCTGAGCTCCTTCAGCTCCCATTCTCTAGCTCTAATTATGTCCAAGCAAGCACACACAAAGAGTCCAGCCAAGCACACAAAAAAGAGAGAGGACTATTTGATCTCTCTAAGGAAAGGTGGGTGAGGGTGGATTGTTGGAAGTTTTGTGTGCTTGATTTTTTTCGTAATGCATTTACCTCCTTGGTGTGTTTCGTGTGGTCTCTAGCATGTTGCCATCTCAATAAAGATGTTGTCAACTACTTGTTATGTGAACAGTCTTGTTGTTGTTAGAGTTTGGCAGCCTTCGCTGTCATTCTTGTTGTTGTTGTTGTTGTTTCTCTCCGTGTTTTGCTAGATCCTTTCTAGCGTGTAACTGAACTATCTTCTATCTTCTTAATTGATTTGGCAGAACACCTGCCCGTTATCCTTCAAAAAAAATGAACAGTATTGTAAAATAGTGATTAAGCTAAGAGATAGCCGGCTACTACTGACAACAAACTAAACTACTTTCTTACACTGTAATTAGTCGGAGCACTTAGGAGTATTGGCCGGTGCACCGATTTGCTTCGATCGGCAACAGCTCATCCTGAAAGGAAGACAACTATAATTGGAACGTCATGACAATGGTTCCAGGTTGTTTCTCATATAGAATGAGGGTTCAGTTTCAGTCACTCACTTTCTTGAAAAACTGGCAGATGCTCTCACTTATTCTTGACTAAAGAGGGGTTACATCCGGTCTTATGGGAGCGTTTTCTACTTTTACCAACCGACAAAAAACCGACAACAGCAAAAACAGCTGAGGCTTGAATAACAGAGAAGTATCATCCAACCTTCTATTTCTTTCTATTCGCTCTCTGCCTGAGTGTATGAACCAAGGTACCAGATCTTTCAGGGGAAAGTGCCAAATCCGATCATTACTGGCAATAAACAACTAAACTACTTTCTTAAACCGTATCTAGCAGGAGCACTTAGCGGTAATCGCCGGGGCACCGACTCGGCTACAGCTCATCCACGCTGTTTCTGCTCCAACTGAACTCTGAACTTTCTCTTTTCTTGGCATATACAAATGTCAGAGCTCAGCTCAGCACTAAACAATGGTCTGTGTGAGGTTACGGTTTTGTAACCATGCTCAAATCTCGCGGCACACAGCATTTCTTTCTCCAAGTTGCACAAGGTGCAGAGGACTAGGCTTAATTGGCTTGCTGTTGAGAACAAAAATGGCCTCCTTTCTGCCTTGCTTTGCCCTATTGCGTTTTGTTTCCTGCACTGCGGGCTTAGTTTATGTCACCAGTCAGAAAAAAAGATCATAACTTTGTTTCAGAACCATCTACGGTTTTTATGTTTCTTATCAGAGAGCTTTATCTCAGAATCATATATGGTGAAAGTGCAGAGACTGAGCATACAGAATATATAAAGCCATCTATCCTGAATGAAATTTGCCATTTATTTAAGGGATTGACCAGTCTATGCATACTCTATCTGATGATGATGGTACACTGACACTCTAAATTAAGCTTGATTCAGACAAAATTCATGGGGTAGACGTCTAATGCTGCTGCCTAAGCCTTATAATTAGATTAGAACACCACATTTGGTGCCATCCTTATGATGCCGTCCTCGAGTGCTTCAGTTTTGAAATTTATCTGTACTATATTGTTGGCTCCTCCGTCATACGGAAGCTATGAGTACGAGTGGAGCAGTTTGCATAAATTGAGTAAAAAAGTACTCCTATTTCGTCTAATTCCTTCGCGTCCATTATACCCACCTCTCAGTCTGGTCTGTATGTGTATATTGCTGTATATACAACTTCTGCAAATTAATTTTCGCAAAAAAATAAAATTCTGCAAATTAATTCCGTAAGATCTTTGTACCCGATCTCTACCAATCTTGAAATAAATGCATACCATGGGCTGGACGGATATCATTAGCAGCTAATTAAGAATCGGATCCTTTATATCTTGGCCTTTATCATTATAAACGGCCACCATATAGTATAAGTGATACACTACTACCTTTTCCTAGTGGGAAGATATACATTGGCCCCATCAATTGCTACAAAATAAACAAATTTCAAAACATTAACCATGCCAATCTCATTGAGTAGATTAGTCTCTCCAATTAAGGCACTCACTAATGGATGACCCACATCAAAGCAGAATCACTTCCTTTTCAGCCAGTAAAGAATTCTATCACCCTTTGGATTCAGCTTCTACTTACCAAATGAAAGACCCATGTATGGAAGGGACACCCAGTCGGCTAGTCCTTATCAAAGGCCTTCATGGAGATCCTGTATATATAGCCAAGGGGGGCGGAGGGGAAGCCTGCATTGCAGCCAGCAGCCAGCAAGAACCAACAATCGAAACTACTATCGCCTCGAATCGTCGCTATCTCTCTCTTCCCCACTTTTCTGCAATGGCTTTCGTGGCAGTCATGGTCACGGCGATCACCTCGGCTGCTGTGGCGTTGCTCTTGAGGGCGGCATGGGTGACCCTGTCCTGCTACTTCCTCACACCAATGAGGATCCGTAGGGCCATGGCGGCGCAGGGCATCCACGGGCCCACGCCCCGCCCGCTCGTGGGAAACCTCCGCGAGGTGTCAGCCCTCGTGGCCAAGGCGACCTCCGGCGACATGCCGTCCCTGAGCCACGACATCGTCGGACGCCTCATGCCCCATTACGTGCACTGGTCCGGGATTTACGGTGAGAATTTCAGATAGTATTTCCGGCCACATTGCGACCCGCCGGACGTCCGTACTGATTTGACCGTGGGAATTATCCTGCGTTTCAGGAAAGCTGTTCGTGTACTGGTACGGGAGCGAGCCGCGGCTGTGCCTGACGGACACGGACATGATCAAGGAGTTCCTCTCGTCCAAATACGCTCACGCCACCGGCAAGTCGTGGCTGCAGCGGCAGGGCACCAGGCACTTCATCGGCCGAGGCCTACTCATGGCCAACGGCGCCCGGTGGTCGCACCAGCGCCACGTCGTCGCGCCGGCCTTCATGCCCGACAAGCTCAAGGTACGCGCCGCGTCGATGGAACACATGTTGGCATTGCCACTACGTACTGCCGGTTTCTGAATATTATCGCACGTCTTTTACGCAGGGCCGCGTGGGGAACATGGTGGAGTGCACGAAGCAGACGATCCTGTCGCTGCGGGACGCCGCGGCGCGGGGCCGCGGCGAGGTGGAGATCGGCGCGCACATGACCCGGCTCACCGGCGACATCATCTCCCGCACCGAGTTCGACACCAGCTACGAGACCGGCAAGCGCATCTTCCACCTCCTCGAGGACCTGCAGCGCCTCACCGCACGCTCCAGCCGCCACCTATGGATCCCCGGCAGCCAGTGAGTCACGATCACCTTCCCCTCCTCGGCTCCGGCCGGCCAATAACTTACTACTTCTTTTTGCGGTCGCCGCCGTCCTTCTATTGTCTCGGACGATCGTACGCCCGCTCACTTACCTGGCCTCGTCGCTACCGATGTTCGATTGCGCGCACATGTGTCTGTATGTATGTATGTGTATTCTTACTCAGCCGCGCATGAGTGTTGATTCAGTTAACTAAGGTTAAGGTGCATGATTAAGCCGAGATAAGCTAGCTAGTGACTGGTCTTAGTTAACTATTTGGCTTAGTTTTTCAATTTGTCCGGCGCTTTCGATTGATTCCATCATCCACTGGCGCATCCGTACAAGCACGCACGAGTAAACAACTGTTCGCCTGATCAAACTGACCAGGGAGTTCGATCATCGGTTTCAGGTACTTCCCTAGCAAGTACAGGAGGGAGATCGGCCGGCTGAACGGCGAGCTGGAGGGCGTGGTGCTGGAGTCCATCCGCCGGAGCCGCGAGATCGCCGACGAGGGACGGACGACCTCCACCTACGGCCGGGATCTGCTCGCCATACTGCTGGCCGAGATGGAGAAGAAGAAGGACAGCAAAAAGGGTGCAGCAGGCGACGGCGTTGGCAAGTTCAGCTACGACACGCGGCTGCTGATCGACGAGTGCAAGACCTTCTTCTTCGCCGGCCACGATACGTCAGCGCTGCTGCTCACGTGGACCCTCATGCTGCTTGCCACGCACCCGGAGTGGCAGGACAAGGCCCGCGCCGAGGTCGCCCAGGTCTGCGGCGACGACCCGCCGTCGCCCGACCAGATCTCCAAGCTCACAGTGGTATGTCCGTCCTACAGCACACGTGCATATAAGCGAAGTCGCATTGACCCATTGCTCTCGAAACAGGCTTTCGCCCCGCTTTATAAATAAAGCAACCGTCCACAAGCATACAGCGATCCAGTTAAAGATTCAAAAAAAAAAAGAAACAACAAGTCTGCTGGGGCCACAGCACAAAGATGCCCAAAGCTAAAAAGAGACGATACAACTCCACAAGGGAGTAACTCAGTGGCTGGATGACGCAGATAGAAGGCGTGCCGCCCTCAGAAGCTTGTCGATCAATCCATCCAGCCGCTCCTTGTCCCGCTGTCTACAGAGCGGGTGCCACTGCTGCAAAAATGCCAAGAATTTGAAAACGGAGTCAGAGGCACGCGCAGAAAGACACGCTCGATAACCATCTTGTTACGAATAGTCCAAAGAGTCCAGGTCATCGCGGCAAACACTAACCAGAAGAGGCGCCTCCTCTTACCAGTACGGTTCGCCTGCACTTCTAGGAATTCAGCAAGGTCTTGGGCCTGCCACTCAGGCCCAAGCGCCTCGGCCAGAAAACTCCACAGGAAGCGAGCTGCGGGGCAAGAGAAAGAATATGGGTCCCCGACTCGGGGACCGCGCATAAGGGACAAGTACCATCCCCTGGGCCAAAGCGCTTGACCACCTCCACACCCGAAGGGAGGCGGTCTCGCAGCAACTGCCACGTAAAGATCTTAATCTTCAGTGGCATAGGGGCCTTCCACAAGTGGGAAGTCCACGAGAGCACGGGTCCTCTAAATAGGGCCCGGTAAGCAGAACGAACTGTGAAACATTTCGAGGGCGAGAGGGTCCAAGAAACACTATCCGGGGCGTCCGAAAGGGAGTCTGGAAGGGAGGCCAATAGGAACTCCCACTGGTTGGCCTCGACAGACCAAAAGTGCGGCGGAACCTAATGTTCCAGTGCCCATTATGGGCCGCATCCGCCACCAGAGCATGGGTCAGAGCAGATAGCAAAGAGCTCCGGGAATTCATGCCTAAGTGGTCTTCCACCAAGCCATGAGTCTAGCCAAAACAGGGTACTCCCTCCGTCGCCTACGAGAAGGTAGCCCCAAGCCGGATCTCATGTTTGATGGCTTGAAGAGATCTCCAAAACTGAGACCCCTCCTTCCTCTCACATGCCATGAGAGGACAACCACGTAGGTACTTGGCCTTCACTAATTGAAGCCAAAGTCCCCCATCACCCTCAGGATCCTCCAGACCCACTTCAACATGAGAGCCTCATTCATGCGACGGGAAGCCAAAATACCTATGCCCCCAACCTCCTTGGGGGCGCAAAGGTCTGCCCATTTCACCATATGATACTTTTGACGTCCGTTGGCCGCCTGCCAGAAACGGGACAACTCTCTATCAAAGCTGCATGTACCCCCTCCGGTAGTATATATAACCCCATCATAAACATGGGGAGACTAGATAGGCAGAGTCAATGAGAGTGGTCTTGCTCCCCTTGGAGGTAAACCTCCCCTGCCACGGCGCGGCCTTCGACTTGACCCGCTCAACTAGCGGGTCCAGATCCTTTATAAGGATCCGAGTGTCTCGGATCGGCATCCCCAGATAAGTCACTGGGAATGTGGCCAGCTTACAGTTTAGGTTGTCCGCGATCCGCTGTTGGTCCTCAGCCGAATAACCCAAGATCACGACCTCACTTTTATCAAAGTTAATCTTGAGGCCCGACATGGCCTCAAAGCAGAGGAGAAGGAACTTGAGATTGATAATGTCAAGTTCAGATCCCTCCACCATAATCATGGTGTCATCAGCATACTGAAGGTGCGTCACCCCACCCCCTGGGACAAGGTGTCCAACCACACCAGAGATGTGGCCAGAGGTCTTAGCTCTCTCTAAGATCTCTGCAAGGACGTCAACCGCGAGTTGAAGAGTAAGGGGGAGATAGGATCCCCCTGTCTAACCCCACAAGTTGGCCTAAAATAGGGACCCACTTCCCCATTTATGTTAATGGCGGTGTTGCCACTCATAACTATCTGCATGATCCAACATATCATCCGATCATCAAACCCTTTCGTTCCAGCGCCAAACGGAGGAAAGCCCAGTCCAAGCGGTCGTATGCCTTTTGGAAATCCAGCTTAAGAAACACCCCTTCTGGTGCTGAGACTTAACCTCATGAATAATCTCATGAAGTGCTAGAATTCCATCATGGATATACGCCCCTTAAGGAAGGCGAACTGGTAGGGTGCGTTATGCGCTCCATAACAGGGCTAGCCTAGTTGCGCACCTTGAAAAGATCCGATGGATGACGTTGAGACCGTGATTGGTCTAAATTGGCGGATGTCCGTGGCCCCCACTATCTTGGGGATCAAGGTCACCACACCAAAGTTAAGGCGAGACATAACCAATGTACCAATATAAAATTCTTGGAACATTGGCATGATCACCCCCTTAATCTCCTCCCAGAACGTCTGGAAGAAGACCACCGGAAGACCATCCGGTCCAGGGGCCGAATTCGCCTTCATCTCCATTATTGCCCTCGCCACCTCTTCCGGCAAGAATGGGAGTGTGAGCTCCGCATTCTCCATGTCAGAGACCCTGGCCCTCGCTGGCCAAGGTCAACTGGCACGGTGACCCCAGAACGGGGACCCGCCGTGAAGAGCTCCTTATAGAAGGAGTATATGTGGGACGATATATCCCCTGGCGCCTCCAGGAGATGATCCCCTTCCCACAGGCATGGAATAGAGCATTTCCGACGACGCCCATTGGCGATCGCATGGAAGTAGGCCGTATTCGCATCGCCTTTGAGGATCCAGTTCTGGCGACTGCGCTGTCGCCAGAAAGTCTCCTCCCCCTTGTAGATCTCCATAAGGGAGTTCTCAAGGGCGTACCGCTGAAGCCACTCCTCAGCGGTAAGGCCAACAGAATCTGAGGCGTGGTCCAGGGTCTGGATCTCCTCTAAAGAGAGGCCTTCCTCTGTCTCAGCTCAGCTCCCAGATTGGCACCCCAACCCCTCATGAATTGGCGTGCCATCTGGGCACAGTGGTGCCACACATCTACCGCATTATAAACACGAGGGGATGTGCAGCCGCCACCGACCACTTTAGTCGAACCGCTTCCTGAAAACCTGGCTGACCAAGCCAGAAGTTCTCAAAGTGGAAACGGTTCAACCTCGGAGGTTGAGCTCCTCCTGTTGAGAGGAGGAGAGGAGTGTGATCCGACCCAATCCTAGTGAGCGCCCGGAGGGAGCAAAGTGGATAGGCAACCTCCCAATCCACAGATACTAGGACCCTGTCCAGCACACTCCGGACAGGGTCCACCCGGTTATTAGTCCAGGTGTATCTCGCTCCCACCCGTCTGATCTCTCTAAGAGCGAGATCAGCAATACAATCATTGAACAGCCGCATCCGCTGGAGGTCGACATTCGCTGAGCTCTTGTCATCCGGGGATCGAATCAAATTGAAATCCCCAGCAACACAAGCGGCGTTGAACATCGTTCTACCTTCGTTCTAAGCTCGGCCAGGAACGCCGGGGACCTACTATGATCCGCAGGGCCATAGACGATAATGACCTCCCACTGAAAGAGGTCCGCCTATGGGTGAGCAACATGCTCACAAAAAATCCCCGCGATCCATATCCTCTACCTCGAATGTATCCTCCTTCACCCCAAGGAGGATACCACCCGAGTGTCCGTTCGCTGGGAGCCATTGCCAAGCGAACTTATGCGGACTGAGCCCTGCAGCTCCTGAATAGAGAAGTCCTGTCTAATCGTCTCCTGGATGGCAACGATATCTACGTCTTCCCGCCGCATGTACTCGCGCAGCTGATTACGCCGTCCCTCCTGCCCAAACCCCCTCATGTTCCAGTCGAATAACCTTATGGGTATATTCATTTGGAAACACTGGTGGGGGTAGTCCCCTTACGGGGGACAGAGCGGGCCCTACCAGAGGTCGAGGGCCGGACGGCGCCTTGGGGGGTCTCCCCCGGTTCCCCCCCGCCTGGGGGGTCACGCAGGGAGTCTCCACCCTAGCAGGCAAGCTAACAGAGTTACTACTAGGATCCAGTGCCGCCTGCCCCGGATCCCCAGCAGCTGGGGCCGTCTCCCTCTCAAGCTCCGCCTGAGCTCGTGAGGCAGCGAGGGCCCCCTCATAGATCTCCTTTGCCTTGATCGCGGCAATCTGGTCCATCCGGGGCCTCGCTCGCCCCGGAAAACCACCCCGCAGCATCAGCAACCTGTGACAGATGGTCCAAAGGGACCTCCTCGAGAACCGAAAATCTAGAACCAGAAGCTGAAATGGAAGGCTTGGGTAAGTGTGTACCTGGAACACTACGGCGAGCCGCAGTCAGCTGGATCGCCTGCTCCTCCACAGTAGGCACTGGCATCCCCAGCCCTCCGCGAGCAAGGGCCAGCCTGGCACTGTGGCGGGACGGCTCAGAGGACGGGGGCTGCCTGGTACGGCGCTGTGGACGGGCCTGTGAATCCCCCACGGGTGTGTCGGGAAGACCGTGAGAGACTCACAAACACCAGTGGCTGGCGTCGCCGGAACCTGGGGTGGCGACCCTGTCGGGGAGGTGGGGGTGGAACCCGGCGAGAGGGTGTAGCACAGGACCCCCGCAGAGCGAGCCGACGAGGGCGGGGCAACCTCCAGCCCCACGCTCCCACAGTCCTCCTCCACTGAGGCAGAAGGCTCCAGGCCTAGAGCTGTCGCGTCGAGCCCCTGCAAGCCGAAGTTGGATCCGTACTGAGCAAGGGGGAGCTCCAGAGGCGCCAGAGAGTCAGGGCGCGAGACGCGGGGGCGATCCACCGGGCCAGCTTCGCCGGCGCACTGCTAAAGTGTGTCGGTGAGGCTGGAGGGGAGGGCACAGGCGAAGATGCCTGTGTCGGGGCGACAGTGTGCGTAGTCGTCTCCGTAGCAGGAGCAGTGGTGGTGAGGGTGAGGGCATCTGGCACCGAGTGAGTCTCGTGTGCCCCATCCGCACCAGGGTCGTCGGCGTCGTCGTCCGAGCTGTCGTCCTCAGACGAGCTCCCTCCTCCTCCCGAGTTCCCCCCACCAGTGGCCTGGGAGACGGAGAGCGCGGACGGTCCTCGTCAAGCTCCACGTCTAAGATCGCCTGACGCTCTCCCCCTCCCCACCAAAGAAGAAGGGCGGGAGGGTGCCGGGGATCTTGGCCGGCTCAGGGCAGAGCAGCCTGATCCGAACCGCACCAGAACCAGCTAGAGAGCGCGCATCAAGCTCCACGAACCTGCCCATGGGCCGCGCAATCAGCTCGAGGATGTGCTTCTTCCTCGCCTCCTTTGGAACCCCGTGGATCTGACCCAGATGGAGGACAGGTAGGTCGCCCCCGGGTCAGAAGTCGCAGCCTTGATGGCCACCTGGATCTTGTTGATCGGGAGCGTGTACGTGGTCCCCAAGTGCAAAAGCGAAGCATCTCCTGCGAGGGGAAGACCACTGCGAACTCGGAGGCCGAGATCTCGCGCACCTGCCACTCGTGTCCTGGCATCACCATGGCCAGCTCGTCCCTAAGGATCTCCACAGTGAGCGTAGCGGCCACCGGCGGGAGCTGGTCTGGGAGAACTGACACCTGTGCTAGGTTCTGCGGACTCGCCCTCGGCACCCCCCCCAAGTCAATGTAGTAGAAGATGGAGTCCACCCCGTGACCGAGGAGCTCTAGGCGGGGTGGTGCTGGGCGGCAGACACGGTGCAAGCGGCAACAAGGTGCTCAGGGTCCCCGCAGCGCGCGCAACACTCAGGGCGAGTGCACTGTGACCGGTAGTGACCAACCACCCCACAGTTAAGCACGTGACCTGCGACGGAGAGCCCTCCCCTCCCTCCGCCTGAGGTCGGGACGCGACCGTCCCCGCCTGGGACGGGTCACTCGGAGCTCTCCGTGGTATGTCGGGGGTCGGTGCAGGTGGGAACCCCCTCTGGTTCCCTCCCGCTTCTCCCCCCGTTCCCTGTTTGGACTTCTTGTTCTTCTTCTTCTTCGATTTTTTCTTGGCAGGAGCACTAGCAACTGGCATGGATCGGTCCTGCCTAGGGGCCTCACGCGCCTGCGGATGTAACCCGCGGTCCTCACGCCACGACCCGCTTTCCCGCCGCAGCTCCTTGTCCGGGCGGCGTACAGGGGAGCGCACCGGCGACCGGCCCCTGTCCAGATACCGCTCGGGAGACCTTGCGCGGGCGTAGGGCGCTGTACCAGCTCCCGTCGCAGTGCCGCCTCGACCCGTTGCCCGTCCGGCGATGCAGCCCTGCGGGGAGAGCGCCGCTGGGAAGTCTCGGGGCGAGGAGAGCGCCGGTGGCCCGCGACCTGCCTGTCCCGGCGGTCCGGGGATCGCCGCGCCCCAGGGGAGCCCCGCCGTGGCGGCGGCCGGTAGGTGCGTGGTGGGGACGCACGGCGCGCGAGATGGCAGCCGTAGCCTGCGCGGGAGGAGGAGGAGAAGGTGAGCGCGCTCGCCGGCGGTGGTGGACGTCCTCCTCGTCCTCCTCAGGGCGGAGCCGCTTCATGGCGACGGCGGCGGCGTAGGAGACGGTGAGAGGCGGCGGGGGTGGGTTCGTGCGAATGGAGCGAGCAGAGGGGCGTATCTGCGGATGGACCGCTCCGATGCTGGGGTTGCTAGGGTTAGCTCGCGGGCTCCCTTCCGGATCCACAGCTAGGAGCCCATGGGCCTCGTTGGGCCGCTAATCGCTGCACGCCGCGCGGTCGATTTCTGGCGCGCCGCTTGGGCCGCGATGCGCACGTCCTGTCTTCGCCATTCCAGAATGGGCCGCAGGGGCAGTGCCGGCCCGTTGGGCCTAGGGTTAGCCTCGTCAGCCTCACGCGCGGGAGCGACCTGGGGCTCCGCCGCCGGCGATGGGGGAGCACGGTGCGCCGCCTGCGCCGTTGTCTCCACCCCGCATCGGGGCATCCCCCCCGCAGGATCGACCTCGGGGCGCCTCCCCATGGTCGATGCCGAACGTTTCGCAGCTAGCGTGACCACAGTGTGCACTGGCTGCCTTCCTCCTCCTGCACATGGCGGCGCCACCGCGGGACGCTGAGCACGGACAGATGCCCGCCGGCGAGGACAAGCAGCTCGCGGCGGAGCCCGGCGAGCCAGAACAAGGAATTCACCAAAGGTTGGGGAGGCCGGGATTGTGCATCGCGCCTCCAGCTCCGCAGCCACCGCGTCGGCCTCGTCGAGCTCGTCTGCGACGTCGGCCCACCGCCGCCCCCGGAGGGACTCAGCCTCCACCACCCCGCCTGGGGGGAGGCCGTTCCTGCCATTAGCAGCGGCAGAGCCTACGGATTCCCGAGCGACCGCCCGTCACCGGGATTCGTCGATCGCCATCGAGTCGCCACGAAGCCGCCAAGCAGTCGCCTTCCTTGGTTAGTTACTCACAAAGCAGTTCGGGTCAGTGCTTGGATCTTGGTCGCATTGACCCATTGCTATGAGCCAAATCTTGATTATGGTTTGTTTGAATTGTGTGCAGCTGCAGATGATCATCCACGAGACGCTACGGCTGTACCCGCCGGCGACGCTGCTGCCGCGGATGGCGTTCGAGGACATCACGCTCGGCGACGGCCGCCTTCACCTGCCGCGCGGGATCTCGGTGTGGATACCGGTGCTTGCTATCCACCACGATGAGTCCATCTGGGGCGCCGACGCGCACGAGTTCCGGCCAGAGCGGTTTGCCGCCGGCAGCGGGCGACGCTCGTCGTTCCTACCGTTCGCCGCTGGGCCCCGCAACTGCGTCGGGCAGGCGTACGCGCTCGTGGAGGCCAAGGTCGTGCTGGCCATGCTGCTCGCCAGCTTCCGCTTCACCATCTCCGACGACTACCGCCACGCGCCGGTCAACGTGCTCACGCTGCGGCCCAAGCACGGCGTGCCCGTCCACCTCCGCCCGCTGCGGCCTTAAGGGCAGGCGTCCAGTTTTGTTGATCGCGCGCCTGATTCGATATGATGATATATAGAGAAACAAACATTTGTGCTCTCCGATTGGTTGTGCCGAGCCAAATGTCTGACTGACAGGTAAGGCCGGCCTGTCAGAGGGCCCGGCTGGTGTATGATGCTATAGAGTGGAATTTTTGTTGCTGTGTCTGAATTAGATGATTACAATGTATGCAAAGGAGATGATTATTTTTGGTGGGTAAAAGTAACAAAGAATATTTTTATATACAGATGCCAAAAACACAATTGATAAAGGAAAAGTATGGTCGTTCGAGTTGACTCGTGTCCGACCTTTCGTGGAGTGCGACACGTGCCTTAGTGTGGGTCCCATCATCTTCAGCATATTGAATATGTTTGTGTATTTAATTTGTGTTTTTATGCATTTTGCGAGGGCACCATCTTCAGCATACTGAATATGTTCATGTACTTAATTTGTGCTTTCATACATACCGGAAATGTCCAAAATCTAAATAAGTAGTTTAAATGCACTGGTATCGTCCGATTAATCGATTTTACCAGTCGCCTATTTATCAGCTAGTTTTTTTTTTGTAAATGTCAACATTGGACAATTTTTTAAATATGCTATGCAAAAATTACATTGGAGTATTAGAATATAAGTACTACATTGAGTCCTTTCCTTTGAATCAACAAAGTGGGCAAATCTAAGCTAATGTGAAGTTCAACAAAACTATCATCCTATAAATCGGCTGTGATAAATTGCCGATAAGTGGAAAAAATCGGCTGTCAGACCAAAATATCGGCGCAGGCGATAAACTCGACCAATATGCTATAATCTTATCGTTCATCTCACGATTCATGATTAATCGGCATATCGACCGATTTTTTGAACATTGATATTTTGTACTCAATACATTATAAGTGTAAATACTTGTTGGAGAACCGATATGTGGTTAGATTGGTAGAAAGGTGCTAGTTTCCAACCCACCAGCGGGGGTGAAACATATGTTTTTGCACCATGCGTATCTTGCTAAAACAGATTATCTTTTGAGTGGAAAACGATATTGCCATCAATAGGGGTGACTTTGCAAATACTAAAGCTCCACAACTCTGGTCGTCAGTAGATATCTGTGAGTGTGTGGGTGTGTGTGCATATGGTGGCAATGTACTCATGTGCATGTCGATATTGCACCCTATGCTTAGGAAAAACCATTAGTTATCTTATCATTTTTCATACACTCATGCACATGCATATTACATATATATACTCCCTCCATACCAAAATAAAGACATGCTATGTTATGCCGGTATCTCTTGCTTTTGTCTTAAAAACTTATTTAGTTTCATATGTCAATATAGTACTTTTATGTTCAATATCGTACATCGTTGATATCAAAATTTAAAGACACCTTATATTTTGGAATGGATATATTAGTATACTCAACTACTACCAGACTACCAGCAAAATCCAGCTAATTTTCTATTTTGTTGTACGGGTACCACCATATTCTAGCTGGAGGAGTAGCTTTTTTTAATCGTGTGATGCAGGTAGTTTACTTTGGAGGAGCAACTTGGCACAATGCTATGAATTGTACACAACAGATACATCCAGCTTTTTTTCCTTTAAGATACGGTAGACCTAGCCAATCCATCGCTAGGTATCTAGCGCGCCACAGTTTTTTTGATCGTGACGCACCTAGTTCAATTTAGTGCCATTGGCTTGGGCCGGCTGAATAGATGTCACGTACATGTTTAGGTTCTTCTTTTTTCAGATCCACGACTTGGATAGATCCATATTAAACGTGTCAAACTGTGTACGTACCTGCTAAGGTTTTTTACATCTAGATCCACGTCTTGGGTAGATCCAAATTAAATGTGTCAAACTGAAATTTGTGGTTACGTAACTATAAATCTCTTATTATATCGTAGCCATATATTTTAGATCTAACAACTAAAATTAATGTAGATGATGTGGCTTAACATGGTGGCTCCGTTAGCTAACTCATTTTGCTTTTAGTATATAATAGATTAGACTACCTCCGTTCGGACATATAAGCGATTATAAGACCCCTCGAAGTGCTAAAAACATTCTTTTAGAAAATGGTGTGTTCGGTTTTTCACAAATAACGTCGCATCAAAGCAACAAACCTTGCTCGACAGAGCCAACATGATGACCTTGTGGGGTCAAAGCATTGGCCCTACCAGATTAAAATTTCTAGATTATTTCATTCGAATGCACACATGAATATGAATTTTCTTATAAAACAGCCCCACAACCATAGGTGAATCCGCCAATGCCTAGGCCCAAAACCATTAGAAACAGAGTATACCCAGCCCAAACTTCGCAACCTTGAGAGCACTTTCGTGACACGGGGTGCTTGCACCTAGCCTTATGACAATACTAGCAGAATACCCGTGCGTTGCTACGGGTAGATGAAGTGTTGAAGACATGTTTTTAGCAAAACAATTAAATCAACTAAACACACCTTTCTTACCATTTCCAAATTAAGACATGTTTGGGTCCTAGCTCTCTAAATGATTTTCTGATAAGCAAGCCACATGTATTGTGCAAGAAGTATTCCATTTTTTTTTTGAACGATGAAGCTAGAAGACCCGCCATATGCCATCAATTGCAAGATGAACCATGCATGTCACTGCTAATTTAGAAATGATAATTTAGTAATACTAAAGGATGCACCATGGAAATATAAATGATATATTTGAGGTAAAAAATGTACTGAATTTTGCGTATTCAGGATTCAAAAAACTCATCAATACATGGATCCCTTGGCATCCAATGAACCTTTGCAATGTCAATGTGGTAGAGATGGAGAACTGACAATTAGCGCCAAATCTTTTGTTATTTTTTCTTGGTTTGAATATAGTTAGACTCAACTAACTACGTCAGGAAATAAACGTAAGTATGTCAAAGCTGTTGAAGAAAAAAATGATGCTTGCATCCGGACTTCCTTTGGACTATCTAGCACAGCAAAATAGATTGTTGCCGTTGCCAATTACCATATTAATGCCAGTTCTCAGCTGCTACCGAAGCTGGTCACTTTACCTTAACTCTTATCTGAATATCAGTTAACTTAAATTTAGCTAGCATCAACTACGTACGTATTCAGTTAGCAACTTAGCATTCAGTTAACACACACACTACCACCAATTTACAAATTCAGCTAACGAGCACACCAGTCCAACCTTTCTCCACACAAACACGAGTAGGTTCAACACCACAGCGACGGCCGCCTCCCTCTGCTCAGCAGCAGCCAGCAGCAAGTGCTCCCTCACCGGCTCACCGCCCGCCTCCTCTGCCTGAATCCCGAGTCCCGGCCCATCTCCAGGAGCAGCTGCCCAACCCTTCCAGGCAAGGCCCCGTCATCTCTGCACTCTGCCTCACCCCTTCAGCGCGTCTCCCATAACCAGGTGCCAGCCCACGGCTCCTCTGCTCGGTCGTGGAGACAACCAGGCACGATGAGGATACATGGAGCAGCCCACACCGCCCGCCGCCGGATGATTTAGGGACGATGCGAGCGGGCTGGGGCCACGTCCACCAGATGATTTAGTACGGCACCCTAGATTGCCGGACGAGGAGGAGTAGGGCGCGAGGACAGGGGAGACCCGCGCCGCCGCAGGAGCATTCGGGTCCGGCTCGCGCGTGCTGTGCTGCTCGAGGGAGCTAAGTAGGGACTGCGGGGATGGTGGCGGGAGCGGCCGGCGGCGGCTCGCATGGGAAGGAACAGAGGAGAAGAGAAGCGGGCGTCAGGCTGAGGAGGCCGGTGCTCGGGGGAAGGAGGTCGTCCAATGGGCTGGAGTAGGATCGCGGGAGAAGGCCGCCGGCAGTGGCGTACGGTACGGGGGAGGGCAGCGGCGGCGCATCGCTCGGGGCCGGGACGGCCACGATTGGGGAATTTTTTTACAGGAGCACCGAACCGGTACGTTTTATTTAGCGGTGGCATATCATGTAATATTTTCTAACACTTAGAGGTAAAATTGGTAAACTAAAAAACGTACCAACCATCACCTCTAGCTATATTATATAGTAGAGATATAGATCAAACATTAACCTCTATCAACTCACGAACTGATTGGGTCGTACATGAATAATTTACGTATATAGGGGTGGAGAGCCAAGCTAGACAACCTGCGAAAGAGATACAGTTTTGCTATCAAGCACCATCATTAATACTAACGACTGAATAAGATGTACTGCTCATATCCTAATGAGTATAATAAATTTGGGATCATTCCGGGATCAATTGACAAAAATATTTACAACAAAACTTAGACGGTACAAGTTCAAAGCACAATTGTTTGCCTTTTACATCGGTACTGCCAACCTGCCATACAATACACGGACAATTTAAACAGTTCACCATTATCCTTGAGCGATAAGGGACATGGCGGAGTAGGACAAAATGCTGGAAGACTTTAGCAAATATGTTAACTAGATTACTACGGAACACAACTTTAAAATGTTATAAACAGGAATAGTACAAACTTCGGTACGGCATAAGCGCTGACTAGCATGTGCCTCGAGCATTTTTAGGAAGCATCTAGAACTCTAGATTGCATTAGGACAAGATGGTGTACATCCAGACAGTTGTCTCCCCATATATACAGAAGCTCCTAAGAGCTAATCCTCAAACTATCTGCAACTGCATGCTCCATCACCGTTGCACCACCTGCGGGAGGAAGATTTTGTAAAGTTTCATTTTGGCTTATCGGATCCTCTCTCAAAGCAATCACCAATTCATCATAAACTTATCTCTTAGTCTGTCACACTAATTCTAAATTCTAAAGAGAAGGATCAAACCACCTTCTTGAAGTCAAATTCCATCTTGCATCATAATATTTTTTGAGTGCACATTGCTGTAATTGCAAGCATATTTCATATAATCGACGTAATTTCTCACAAAAGAAGATAGCGCTACAGCAAGCATATCATGCCAAAACTGTGTTTTTCTGCCATGTCCTAGTATCATGCATCTTCCTGTAGGTACAAGTGATCGATGTTTAACAAGTCTTTCAAACAGATGAGTCACTCTGTCGTTTTTTTAATTCTCCAGGTACCATACTGCACCCCATACTTTGCTTTGGCTAGAGTTTGCCTTTAACCTTTTTCGCTCTCTAGCCTCCACCACTTGTTGTGCATCTTTATATGGATGAACTCGGTATTTGAACTATTTGCAGTTGTACCGTCTTGATGCGACTTTGAGTCGATAAAACTCTCCCTATCCAAATGTAAATATTCTGGCATCTTCTTGCTTTTTTACAGTGTCATCAAAATTTGAACCCTCAGCACAAAGATTCAAACATTGCACCGTTTGTCCTCAATTTCCTCTCTGGTTTACATGAAACCAGCGTCCAAAACCCCTTGAATGGTCCTAAGGTCAAGGAGTAGAACATGTGTTGGCAACCAGAGGCCAAAGCCGCTGCTGCCTTAGGACCCTTTTGTTTGGGCTTATTTTGGCTTTTTGGTTTTGGCTTTAAGCCAGAAAAGCACCTAAATAGGTGCTTTTTTGGCTTTTGGATTTCAGAAGCCAAAAGATTTGGATCATTGTTTTTGGCTTCCAAAATCCAAAAGCCAAAAAAAACCTATTTAGGTGCTTTTCTGGCTTAAAGCCAAAGCCAAAAAGCCAAAATAAACCCAAACAAAAGGGCCCTAAGCACGGTCCCGAAAAGGCAAAAGTCCGTCGTGACCTGCGTCTGCAGACCGCACGTGTGCGAATCCACCGAAACGAAGAGTGGTCGATCGATGAGATCACCGAAACGAAGAGTGTGTGCGCCAATTTGATTAACATATCGGCAGGGATGGCAACCGATTAATTTAATCAGTGCCAATTAGGCACTCATATCAGTACTAGCCTCACAACAAGAAGAACAAAAGCACTCATAAGTAGAGAACCTTATCTCGCTCTAGCTAAGTGCTAACTAACCCCGGCTAGCTGTGAAGCATTACACTGGACAGAAGGAGAACTTTGTTTTGTGCAAAGTGGGCAATCTTTAAACAATCATTAGTATTACTAACGAAAAATCCATCTTACTCTTAAGTGTAGTTACACAGACATCTCATAAAATATCAGAGTGAGATACTTTACGGCTTTGAGTATGTGCATGTACTAAACTCAAAGATATTTCAAATCAAATTAAAAGAGTTACAAGTGGGCTCATACTTGGGGCTACAATTTCGAAATACCTCATATTTGTGCACAAAACGAGTATGGGAAAAACGTATACACACTAATTAAAAAATACAGTAGTATATATGATACTTACCGCAATAATCCTACATACTACATACTAACCGTACATACTCTCCACTATGATAGATATTACACACATGAGTGTAGTACAGCCAAGAGTAGCATAATTCGTCAATGTCTTGTTGTTCCGAGAGTATATGATGCTCCACAAGATGAAAATGCATTAGCGTATATGTAGCTTTACTAATTTTTATTTGTAATCGGTCCACACATGTAGTGTATATGTAGCTTTAACAACACATGCCGAACCTCCTAGCTCCAACACTGGAAAGAGGTGAAATGAGTTACTGGAGGCCAACCAGGAGAAGGCAAAGACAAGTACAAACGGCTACTCCCTCCGTTCCAATTTAGTTGATTTGAATTTGTCGAAATATGAATGTATCTATACTTAATTAGTGTCTAGATATATCCATGTCTAGATAAATGTGTGTCAATTAATTTAAAACGGAGAGTACAATCCAAACCATCAAAACATCTCTGTGTGCACACCGTAGGCGCGGGGCCGTTGCGGTTTAATCAAGGAAGCCGGTGTGAGTTAATTAAGGTGCTGCTCGTAGTTTTGGCACAGTGCTGGATGCAACAGGCCGACGCCGCAAGAGCTACACGCCTGACAAGCTGTGATTTGGCGCCAAGCGGTCAAGTTGTACATATCTTGTTTCTTATTTTTGTTCGTACGTAGCTAGCTAGCTTAATTAGGTACAAAGTGGCACCATGGCTTTCATTCCAACTTTGTGTAATGCGGCATGATTAGCATTTAAGGAGATAGGTATCAGATTTAACTACCTTAGCGATCGACCATTTGGAGAAAAACGTGTGCAAATAAACTAACTAGATATATTATGATGTGTACAACAAGATTTCTCATCGCTAGTTAAAAGGATGATTTTTCATGATCGCACATCAGAAACGGGCCATATGCGATCGGATGAAAAATCATGTTACCGATGATGACTCCCCGGAATAGGGTTTCACCCCGCTTTATAAATAAATCAACCACGCATGTCTATATAAGAGATTCAAGTGAAACACACAAATACAAATAGTTTTTTGGGACAACATCACAAACATGTCCAAGTGAAAAGAACGGAAAAAATAGTGAGGCGACACTGTTCCAAAAAAGGAAAATGAGCTCAACGGCTAGGCGGCGATAAGATGTGACACACTGCCTCCTAAAGAGTATAAGCATGTCGTCTTGCCAGTCTCTATCCCGCTGCCTACATAGCGGTTGCTAGCGCCACAAAATGTCAAAATTTTGAATAAAGAGTACGAGCCATAAGAAAAACCCCTCAATAACCATTTTGTTACGAATATTTCAAAGGTTCTAAATCATCACGGCAAACACAAGGCAGAAGTGGTGGCTCCTCCTCCTGTATTATTCGTCCGGCCTCAAAAAATTTACCCGCATCTATGGCCTGCCACTCAGATCTTGAAGGCTCATGAAAAAAATCCATAGGAAGCGGATAATGGTCAGAAAAGGAGTCTCATCGATCATGACTTCAACCGGTAGATGAGTTTTGATGAATAGGACACATAAATTCACTTTGTCACCTGAGCTCATATGCTCCCGTTATATTAAACAAAATTTAAAAAATAGTAAAAAAATTCAAAAATTCTGAATTTTTATGGAGGTGAACACATACCCATGTCAAACATACGTGCCAAGTTTCACGGCAAAATGATATTTTATACGCCCTGTGCAAAAAAGAAAAATCTATGGTCGAATGTAATTTCAAAAATGTACTTTTTAGAACACTGATTTCGTTATTTTTGTACAGAGCGCCACACATGACATTTCATCATGAAACGTGGCAAGTTTTTAAAAAATATGTATATGTTCATCACCAAAAAAATCAGAATTTTTTGACGTGTTTTAGTATTTTTAAAAATTTGTATAGTATAACAGGAGCATATGAGATCAGGAGTCAAAACGCCTCTCCCAAAAGGACATCACTAAACTCTACGAGATACTAGAAAGGGTCATAATAATAAAACGCTAGTTATGAGTATATATGGAGGTAAAAAACAAGGTCTAACAGATATTCATAATCAACCACAGTTAGGTTTGTGGGTGTGGGTGGGGGGGGGGGGGGGGGGGGGGGGGGAGGGATATCTAATGTCAACCGTAAGTAGACTGGCCCATACTTTAGATAGATTTATATTTCCATACAAATTGTTGGGCACCCCCGAGTTGAAGGAATGATGTAGCCTAGAAAAAGTATTTATATCGGTTGAGAAACAACATTTATTGAAACAGTAGAAAGTAATGAGACTTCAACTGAGTTAACATCACCTACACACAACCACAATATAAAGCTTGTCCCCAACGCTTTAGAAAGTTCATTAGCTTCATGTCCTGCTAGTTACAACTATTAAATGTATAGTGTGATAGGAATTGATGAATGAAAGTAAATAAACTCATGGACCAGATGATATGAAAACAAGTAAAAGAACAGTGAAAACAATATCAAAATATGGACTTTGGACCATAGATTCACTAGAGTCATAAGTGGGCAGCAATTGAATTGTACTAACTCATACTTTTATGATTATGATTATTCATGCTACAATTCATATAGGGATTACGTACTAGATATGTGGACCGTTAATGTAACAACATCTATAACTAATGCTCCACCCCAAATCGTCATCCAGCCTGGATTTCAAAGTATTAAGTTCATACAAACCTAATATATATTGCAATAAACATAATGACATAATGTAAGTAGTAAAAACGTCATCCAGGTATGGTATGAAAACCCTTATTTTATCGTTATTAGTAACAACAGAATACATGACTTGTCCTTCTATATCACTACGATATAGAACACGGCAAGGTTGAACTCGCTATCATACACCACTCCCTCTCATGATCTACTCATAAATTTTGATCAAAGTAGGCAAATAATCGGAGAACATATATATGTTATGCAGCAAGATAACATCCAAGATATCAATATAATGCATAGTAGATTTGATTATAAAGTGACAATTCATCACATCCAAAAAAACACAACACCGATTAGATCAAATGGATCTCATCATAGCAGGACAACTCATGGGATTACTGTATTGCAAATCAAGGAACAGAGGAAGCCATCAAGCTATTGCTATGAAACCATGGTCCAAAGGAACTATTCACATCGTCATGGAGTCAGAAGTTTGATGATTAATTAAGACCCCTGAAGTGGATTCCCCCTCCAACAATTTAAATGGAACATGCCTCCAGATTGGATCGTCACAGAACAGAAATATGTGGCGGCTCCAGAATAAAACTCCGCCCCAAAGAGTTTCGCGTTGGGGAAATATAGGACCTGAGAGGCGGTGTAAAAGGGGAACTAGGGCCCACATGTGCGATGGAGCCGCTGATTTTTCGTGATTTTTAGGGGTTTTTTTTGCCTTCTGAAGATAACGATTTTTTTGCGAAGAAACAAGCGAAAACAACATCTGGCCCTAGGCACGGTTAATAGGTTAGTACAAAAGATAAGGAAAAATGATAATAAATCATACCAAAAGTATTTAAGAATGATATAATAAGCATCAATAAAATATATAGACACGTTAGGAAAATATATAGACAAAAGTATTTGGATTTCCGGAGTAGCTCTGAACTAGCTGAACCTGGAGGGCTAGGTCAACCTAGCTTGGTTAATCTGCTTGTACTTCCAAATATCGTAATCTCTGGTCTGTTGTTGGAAATTAAACAAACAATCTGCCCAGAGGTATTTTGGAATCAAACCAACATTCAGCTTTAAGACCCTCAGAAAACAAAACAGGCCCATACTGATATCTGGAAAAGCAGACCAACTGAAATGGGGCTTGACGTTTACATATATGAGAGAAAGAAATGGAGCTTAACTTAGAAGTTGGAATTAAGTGGCGCAGGTTCAGATTCCACGCAGACCTACCGGCCGCAACTGAGCACTACTCATAAGATTATCATAGATCTTGCGAGAAGAGAAATGCAAACATACAACATGGAGTTCATTTTCGTTTTCTCTCTGATGATCTAGGCAAAATGGTGGCCGTACTCATCAGAGGATGTATCATCTCTGCCTAGATTTGCTAGCAGGTCCTTCTTTTCCTTTCTTTTTTCTTCTGCGAGAGCCTAGCTTGGCAGCTAGTATCTGGCTATGGGCGGCATCAAATCTAGCAGCCGATCGATCGATTGTCATGTCTGAATCCAATCCAGAGCACCACACAGCCCTTGTGCTTGCCAATTGTAGGATCAGAGAATGTGTAGAATTATGAGATATGCGGAATATGATGGATGTATTATTGAGCCTCATGTACGAGTATATAAAGGCGTACAAGGGTGTCTTGGAGTACAAGTCAAGTCGGGAATAGATGGAAACAGATCCTAACTCTAACGTAGACTACCATAACAGCCGTATATATTCCATACTCTAACATCCCCGCAGTCGTAGCGGTAGCGTCGTGAATAACCGGAACGTCGCAGACAGTCAGACTGGAGATAAGCCGAAATAGAATCCAATGGGGTGACATCCCCCCGCAGTAGGAGCGGGAACGTCGTGGACGTGTCGCGGCGCGGAGCTTGGACTGTAGAGGAAGCCGATGAGGAGCTCAAGCGAGGTGGTAGCCCTTTATGCCGATGTCGAGGGAGCCGAGAGCGTTGGGCGGTGCAGCCTTGGTCGGGGTACGTGCGAGGGGTCACCGTGGTCGATGTCGTGGTCGGGGTTGCCGGTGTTGAGGTAGACGCAGAATAATCCGCATGCGCATAGTACGCGAGGAGAATGACGGGGACGCGTCGAAGATGCCGATGCCGGAGATGACACAGTACGAGCCGTCGAGGACGAGGTGCGGGCATTGTTTTGCCGAAACAAGGCGCACGTCAGGGACGAAGGCAAACTCCGGCTTTGCCAGAGCCGAGTACGCGTAGAAGAAATCAGTGACGTGGTCGAGGTAGTCGAAGAGGAGGAAGTCGATACCGAAGACGTTGTCGAGGCCGATGTAGACGAGGCGCCAACCCGGGCTTGCCAGACCCGGGACACATCGGGACGAAGGCACGCACCGGTGTTGCCAGTACCGTGCATGCGGGGCAGGGACCACCGCCATACCCAAGTGTCGAAGGGACTAGCAGAGGAGGCCTCCTGGACGGTTGCGGCACCAATCGGGGGGTAGAAGGTGCCGATGTTGTTCACGGTTGTCGGAGTAGACGTAGTCGGGGACGAGGATGATGACGCTGGCGACGAGGTCGGGGTGGACGTAGATGTAGAAGGCGGCGAAGGCAGCAGCGGCCGAGGGTGGCCATGCTGGACGCCTGGACAAGGGGTGTGGTCGGCGGGACCTGCGACGGCCTGAAGTGGCCAGACAGGTTACCTGTATATGGCGGCGGCGTTACTCAAAGTAGACGAAGAAGAACCCGACGGCTTGATGAAAACCATGCGCGGACGGTGGCGTTCCCACGCCGAGGGAGTCGGCGCGGCGCATACCACGTAGAAGTCGACGCGCGGGGACGGCGAAGTGGACCGCGTGCCACGCCGCTACGGCCCAAAGGGGCGACGCAGCAGCAGCGCGCAGGTCGGGGCGACGGCGGGTGTCGATGGCCGCGTACACGCCTAGGAAGGCGCGTTGGCAGAATGCAACATGGACCAATGGCGCAGCACGGCAGCCCGAAGGGGCGACGCGGCGGTAGCCTGTAGCTCGATCGGTGGTAGGCACGTGCTCAGGGACGTGTTTGGCGATGGAAGCGCGCGATCGGTTGATCAGACCGACGCAACGTGGAACGCGTCATGGCGGCGACGACGACACGCAGATCGGAGTTGATGGCGAAGTTATCGCTGAAGTCCCGGTCGATGACGGCGAAGACGAACCGGCGATGGAGACCTTGCAAGCGAGAAAAAACCGGTGGCGACGCATCGAGACGTCTCGTGGACGGCGTGTCCGGCCTTGCTGCGCGGTCGGTGAAGACGAGCCGGTCGGTGCGGAGTCGGCGTCGGCGTTTCGTCCGCGGTAGCCGGCTTGGAGGAGCCGCCTGGTGCGGAGTCGACGCCGGCGAGTCAGCCGCGATAGCCGGCTGTCGAGGAGCGGGCCGGTGCAGGTCGATGTCGTTGTCGGAGTAGAGGCGCGAGGAGAAGACGACGGCGGAGACGGGCGACGCAAACCGATCTTAGATCGGAAAACCAAAAACGAAAAACGCCGGTAAAAAACGACCGGCAAAAGAGAAAATCCGGATCAAGAGACCTGAAAAAAGACTCTAGGGCAGCCGAGTAACCGCTCGGCGGCGAAACCCTAGGTACGGGCGGCGCGGCCCCCAGGAGAGATCATGAAGATCGATCGCCCCGGGGGCGAAGTGGTGCGGAGAAGCGCGGCGGCGGCGGCTAGGTCAGATCGTGGCGCTCTGATACCATGTAGAATTATGAGATATGCGAAATATAATGGATGTATTATTGAGCCTCATGGACGAGTATATAAAGACGTACAAGGGTGTCTTGGAGTACAAATCAAGTAAGGGAATAGATGGAAACATATTCTAACTCTATCGTAGACTACCATAACAGCCGTATGTATTCCATACTCCACCAGAATGCCACCACTCGAGAAACTCCAGTAGATCACTTTATCGAGTGTGACTACTGAATGCTGCTGCCTCCTGACTACTGGATGGCCAAAAAGGTTTGTTTTGGCTGGATTTTTGCAACTTATTATGGCTCATGCAGCAGCTGCACCGATCTGATCGGTTATGTGGATGACACTATTCAGTTCATGTCCTGTTGTCTCTTCATGCCCCATATGTTGTCATCTTACAGGATCGTCTGTCGTCTACAGAGAGACGAAGAAAGATTTTCCAGTACATTCTCAATGCGTTTTATCTCTCCTTTGGTTGGTGCTCATCCGGTCATATTGTACCGTCCAGGAAAGCTTGCTCTAGTTGGGAGAGATTTTTCTTCAGCTAGCCCACGATCGAGAAGTTAGATTTTTTTTTAAGATAAAGTGCTTTATTACTCAAAAGTTTGGAGTATTACACCCGGCCTCTGCATAACAAATGCACACAGCCGCAATCCAAGTATACAGTAAAAGAAGTGCGATAATAGACGAATTACAATTCTCAGCAATGAAAAACGCCTATGATATGACCATCAAAACAGCCTATGGAGGACCAATCCGGTGATCAAGCGGTCACCCATGTTGTGATAAAATGTCCCTTGCCACCTCTTCCAAGCGTGCACACGCCTCCGTAAAGAGGTCTTGATCCTCAGCGCTGTAAGGTGGACCACGTACGGAGAGTACTTATGCATCGGTAGAGTACCTGCAAGAGAGAAACATTTTTGTCATTGAAAATCTTGTCATTTCTACTAAGCCAAAGCGACCATACAACGGCAATCACTCCCACCCTAATAACCGTTCTAAACTTCTTTTCAATCCCATCTAACCAGTGCCAAACACGTTTGCAACGGACTTGGGAGGATATAAGTTAGATGCTATTTGGATAGATGACCATATAGAACGGGCGAAATCACACTCGAAGAATAAGTGTTTTATTGTCTCTTGTTTTGAACAAAGCATACACTTTTATACTTCCATGCCAATTCCGTTTGACAAGGTTATTCTTAGTTAAAATGACACCCTTACGAAGATACCACAAGAAAACTTTAATCTTAAGTGGAATCTTCATTTGCCATATTTTCTTATTATCGTCGACTGGAATATCAGAATGCACTAGCACCCTATACTTGGAATCTACTGAGAATTTTCCATTCCCGCATAAGTTCCACCGGAATTCATCGGGACCTTGTGTGAGTTGGGTTGATTCCAACCATGCCAACAAGGTGTTCCAAGACGTTAATCTTGCACCGAATAAATCACGCCTGAACGTCACATTGGGGGTGAAGACTGCATAACAGTAGCTATAGTATCCCCTTTGTGACGTACAATATCGTATAAAGCCGGATATTGCCCCGGAGGGTGGTAGTACCTAACCATTTATCCTCCCAAAATCTAATCTCCGAACCATCCTTAATATTAAAAACGCCAAAGCGAAAGAAATGTTTCTTAGTCGCCATCAGCCCAGCCCAAAAGTGGGAATCACCAGATTTCCATATCACCCGTGAGACCGCCTTTGTGCCAATATATTTTCTTTTAAGGAGAGTTTGCCAAATACCATCTTCGGTTAGCAGCTTGAACAACCACTTCCCTAGGAGGGCGGAATTCTTGATGCCAAGATCATGAATACCCAACCCTCCCTGATCCTTAGGTCGGCAAACCACATCCCATTTAGCCAGTCTATACTTCTTTTTCTCACCATCCCCTTGCCAAAAGAATCTTGATCGGAAATAATCCAACTTATACAAGACCCTTTTTGGCAACTGGAAGAAGGAGATCATATACAGCACCATGTTTGTGAGTACCGAATTGATGAGAACCAACCTTCCACCCAGGGATAGTAATTTGCCCTTCCAACTCGCTAGCCTCGCTTGCAGACGTTCCTCGACGTGTCTCCATTCCGCATTAGTCAGTTTCCTATAATGGATTGGAATCCCCAAATACATTATTGGAAATTGACGCTGCTCACAGCCGAATATATCAGCGTACTGAGCAGCTGCGTCCTGTGCATCGCCAAAGCAGAACAATTCACTTTTATGGAAGTTGATTTTTAGCCCGGATAATTGTTCGAATGCTAACAATATCAATTTCAGATTCGCTGCTTTATCTAGATCATGTTCCATAAAAAGAATGGTATCGTCCGCATATTGAAGGATAGAGAGGCCTCCATCAACAAGATGAGGGACAACTCCTTCAATTTGGCCATCCGTTTTAGCCCGCTCAATCATGATGGTCAACATATCAGCCACTATGTTAAATAGTATAGGCGATAGTGTATCACCTTGTCTTAAACCCTTCTTTGTTTGGAAGTAGTGTCCAATGTCATCATTGACCTTTATCGCTACACTTCCCCTTCAACATAGTTGCAGATCATTCGCACCAAGTATCCGAGAATCCTTTCATTCTCAGGGTTTGTAGCAAAAATGGCCACTTAACTTTATCATACGCCTTTTCAAAGTCGATTTTAAAAATAACCCCATTAAGTTTCTTCATATGCATCTCATGTACGATTTCGTGGAGAACCACAACCCCATCCAGGATATTCCGCCCTTGCATAAAAGCAGTTTGGGTAGGCTTCACCACATGATCGTACTGGCCCGTCCCAGGTCCGTGTTGATACGCAGCGAAGTTTTGCTGAGCCGGAGCATACCGTGGCGCGTAGTTCTGCTGACCCGCGATGTTCCCGAAGCGCCCACCGGCCCCGCGTCCATGCGCTCCTGCACCTCGACCGCGACCACCGGGAGCCGCCGCAGGAGCCCACCCCGGAGGTCCCGGGAACCCAGGGGGCGCGGCCATGGGGGGCGGTGCTGCGGCAACCTCGAAGAAGGTTCTGCTCAGCGGAGCTTGATGGCTTGGCTACGGTGCTTGATGGGGGCGGGGCGGAGAAGGTGTCAGAGTAGGAGACGATCGAGGGGCGATGGCGGCGATCGGGGGAGCCCTAGGACGGGTTCGGGGATTCTTCCACAGGCCTTCGTACCGACGGCCGAGATAGGCCCACGGTGATGCACGGCTGACGGAGGCCTGCCCATTGGACCCACCCAACAGCGGTTTTGAAATTCGAAAAGCAGTAACCGCCTCCGCTCCCGACGTCTTCGCCGCGATCACCTCAGCGCTGGATTCTCCCGAAAAGACGCCGGGGAAGAACCTGGCCGGACCGCCGCCGCGACGGGGAGCGCCGGCAGGAAGTCGCCGAGGTATGGCGGTGGCGTGATCCGCGGGCGCGGGACAGGACCACGCCACCCCACGCGAACCTTCGCAGTCCTAAGAACCATGGCTTGAGGAGCACCTCTCCGGTCTTCCCCACCACCAGAGGATGGCTGCACCGTCGTCACCGGCTCTGAGGACCTACACACAGGAGAAAGAACCTCACCATTGGATGCGTTAGTGCTCACCGGCGAAGACCGCTCCCACGACCTCGAGCCCGGCATGGAGAAGCCGGCATTCTCCCAGAACTCAGCCACCTTCTCCTCATCTGACTTGGGGGATCGCTGTATGTCCTCGTGCGACACCGCCCAGTCCTCCGCCAGCACTTCCTCCGCCGCCTCCGTGGGAATCCTCGCATCATCTGCCGCGGACGACTCGGCGTTCAGATCACCAAGGCAGGAGAAGCGCGAGCCCGCGCAAGATCCACCCAAGGCAGGCGGCGCCAGAGTTTTCCAGCGGCCTCTTCCGAGCGTAGACGCCAGCAGCGAAGCAGCGTCACTGCCCCAGAACTTCCCGGTCAGCCGCACCGCGGGCGCATCGCCGGCGCGTCGCCCGGCACGTCGCTTGAGCTCATGAGATAAGAAGGCACCAGTCAGGCCATCAACCACCTGACTCTCGAATGATAGAAGATAGGAGTTAGAATGCCGGTGCTGAAGACATTCTCCGGAATGCAGCATTTGGGTCTACAATGCAAGGAACCAGGTGCAAGAACATGGGTCGTAACATTCATAATTCAAATTTCTAGAAACCACAGTCTTGACTGCTATCTTCTGCGTCTTAGATAAGATGGCTCGGTTCAAGTGAAGTCATGCTGCATACAGAGGTCTAAGTGCAACACTTCTCTACATGTATATGGTCAGTATGCTTACTGATAATCTTACCTATGCAAGTGTGAAGGAGATTGGCACAGGTCTACTAGATCAAAGGGGGTCGGTATGCACGAGTGGTCAATTTTGTACTGATCAAGCGTCACGTACCACCAATCAGTAGTTAACACGCCCTCGGCTTGAAGATTAAGGCCCCGCTTGGTTCGTCGTTTTGGAGCCGGATACGGCCCCGACGAAAATTATGGACTAGATTGGTCCAAAATTAGCTACGCGGCGAATTTTTCATGGAGCGGGAACTGAAACGTCATTCCAAGCAGTGCCTACGTCATTCCAAGCGGGGCCTAAGGTGTAGAACTAGGGATGTTTTCCAGCTGTAGTGACAAAACCTTGGTTTCTATTAATAGAAATCGGAAAAAAAACTGTTTTTCCAAAATAAAACAAAAGAATTAGGAATGTCACCTTTCATCATAGGAAAAATAACCACTTTATTGGGGTGCTTGGCGAAAACATATCACCTTATAGTGCAGGATAATGCCTGCGACACACTAGTGGAAACAGGGGCTTTCGTGGAGAGGGGTGTTGGGCTCTAGTCCCGGGCGTGGTTCGATCCCGGACTAGAGGAGGGAACTAGTACCGGGCCGGCTGCTCCGACGCTGCGCAGGTCGGGTCCCGGGTTGTAGGGCACCTCTAGTTCCGGGCCGTGATACCACCCGGGACCGAGGCAGTCAGCGGCAGGGTGGAGACAGGAGGGTGGACCTTTCGTCCCGGGCCGTGGTACAGCCCGGGACTAGAGGTCCCGCTATATCATCTCCCACCCCGGGCCAGCCACCATTTTTGAACTCTCAAGATCATCTCCATTGTTTCTCTCTCAAGCTCAAGTGTAGCCCCATTTTTTTCCAAGATTTGTCAAGATAGACGGCACCCATCTCTCCAAGGGTTAGCAACACTTGATCCTTTCACCCGGCGGCCGAATTTTAGCCATTTCCATACAAGTTTAGCTCATTTCATTTTTATAGTGCTACCTAGGTGTTTGATGAAATGCCTAAGCTAGGTAGTTCATTTTTTTATGTATTTTGAGCTCAAATTAATTTATTATTTGTGGATTTTAGTGTCGTCCTCACCGCCGTCGATAGCCCCCGCCATCCCGTGACCGGCACCACCTCGGTGAGCCTCTTCTTTTATCTGTTATTTTACAAAATTACTTGTATGATTTGATTGCATAATTTTTTTCTTGTATAATTTTCTTATGTTTTTTATGTATAGTGTCATGGTTTTGATATCCGTCCCCGTCGTCCCTCGTCCGGTCTATGATTCGGATGTGGTATATTTTTATCACTATTTATTTTGTTTCGTGTTTATAACAATCATGCCGACCAAATTGACATAGATATATTTTTATTTAGGAGGTAGTTGAACCGGAAATTCCAGCCGACCCTATTGTAGAGTTTTTTATAAAAGAAAACAACGATTTGAAAGCAAAATTGAAGATAAGTGAAGATCTTCGTCTCCAATGCCTAGAAGAGAAGATGGTATTGGACTTGAAGATTGCCGACATCGTTGATGCTCACGGGGTCGAGCTTACCGACGTCGTCGCTGTTCACGAGATGAAGATGGATGCAATGCGCTTGAAGCTTAGAAAGATTAGAAAATATGTCATTAGTCAAGAGGCTTGGTATCATTATGCTGTTGGTTCAATAGTTACCTTAGTTGCGATTCTGATCGCATTTGTTGTTGGATTTAAATTCTTTAGATAGTTGTATTCTAGTTTCAATTAATTTATGTTTTATGAGAACTATGTATTACATTTGGTCACTACTATACTTTGGTTTTAATGTGATGAACTTGTATTAATGAATATGATATGTTTCCTATTATGTTGGTTTATCGTAATGGGTTTTAGCGGTGATTTGCAGATGAGTCATCCGTGGATGTACGCTGACCGACGCTCTAAAGAGTACATGGATGGCGTGCAATCTTTTCTCAATGTGGCTAAGGATAACAAGGGGCCCAATGGTTTTATGTGTTGTCCATGCAAGAAATGTCGGAATGAGAAGGATTACCCTAACACAGACAGAATTCACCTCCACCTGATAACTTCTGGTTTCATGCCCGGCTATAATTGTTGGACCAAGCACGGAGAAAAGGGGTTATGATGGAAGATAACGAAGAAGAAGAGAACGATGACAACTACATGTACCCTGAATATGTTGGTAACCCAACAGGGGAAGCTGATGATGAAGAGGTACCAGATGATCCCATCATACATGATGATTTACGTGGGGTCATCGTTGATGCACATACCCTAGCAGAAACTACACTTGAGAAGTTGAAGTTGGAGCGCATGTTAGAGGATCACAAAACAAAGTTGTACCCAACTTGCGAAGATGGCAACACAAAGCTCGGTACCACACTGGAATTATTGCAATGGAAGGCAGCGAATGGTTTATCTGACAAGGGATTTGGGAGTTTACTGAAAATAGTGAAGGACAAGCTGCCGGCTGGTAACGAATTGCCCGAGAGTGCGTATGAAGCAAAGAAGATTATCTGCCCTCTAGGATTAGATGTGCAGAAGATACATGCATGCATTAATGACTGCATCCTCTACCGCGGTGAGAAGTATGAGAATTTGAATGAATGCCCGGCATTGCGGTATAAGATCAGAGCAGATGACCCTGGCGATGTTGAGGGCATGCCCGCCAGGAAGAAGGTTCCTGCCAAGGTATGTGGTACGCTCCTATAATACCACGGTTGAAACGTTTGTTCAGAAACAAAGAGCATGCCAAGTTGTTGCGATGGCACAAAGAAGACCGCAAGAGCGACGAGATGTTGAGACACCCGGCTGATGGGTCGCAGTGGAGAAAAATCGATACAGAGTACAAGGAATTTGCACGTGACCCAAGGAACTTAAGGTTTGGTCTTAGCACGGATGGCTTTAATCCTTTTGGGGAGCAGAGCAGCAGTCATAGCACCTGGCCTGTGACTCTATGTATCTATAACCTTCCTCCTTGGTTGTGCATGAAGCGGAAGTTCATTATGATGCCAGTGCTCATCCAAGGCCCGAAGCAACCCGGTAACAACATTGATGTCTACCTGAGGCCATTAGTTGATGAACTTTTACAGTTGTGGCGTGATGAAGGGGTACCTGTGTGGGATGAGTACAAACAAGCGGAATTTAACCTACGAGGGTTGTTGTTTGTAACCATCAATGATTGGCCTGCTCTTAGTAACATTTCAGGACAGTCGAACAAGGGATACAATGCATGCACACACTGTTTAGATAGCACTGAAAGTATATATGTAGGTAACAAGAATGTGTACCCGGGTCATCGTCGATTTCTTACAACTCAGCATCCCCTAAGAAAGAAAAGCAAGCAGCAGCATTTCAAAGGTGAGGAAGATCGCCGGCCGAAGCCACCCCTCCAAAGTGGTGAAGATATATATGATGCGGTCAAGGATTTAGATGTAATCTTTGGAAAGGGTCCTGGCGGACAGTCTGTTCCGAATGACGCTAACAACCACGTTCCCCTGTGGAAGAAGAAGTCTATATTTTGGGAACTACCCTATTGGAAAATCCTAAAGGTCCGCTCTGCAATCGACGTGATGCACGTGACGAAGAATGTTTGCGTGAACCTGCTAGGCTTCTTGGGCGTGTATGGGAAGGCAAAAGATACTCCGGAAGCACGAGAGGACCAGCAACTTTTGAAAGACCCAAAGAACCTGCATCCAATGAGGACGGATAAAGGACGTCTACGTCCTGCTAGCTACGTTCTTACCAAAGAAGAGAAGGAGATATTTTTTGAAGTCCTGAGCAGTATGAAGGTCCCGTCTGGCTTCTCGTCGAATATAAAGGGAATAATAAATATGGCAGAGAAAAAGTTCCAGAACCTAAAGTCTCATGACTGCCACGTGCTGATGACTCAACTGCTTCCGGTTGCATTGCGGGGGCTTCTACCGGAAAATGTTCGAGTATCCATTGTTCAGCTATGTGCGTTCCTCAATGCAATTTCGCAGAAGTCAATCAGCCCAACCACTCTATTAAGGTTACAGAAGGATGTGGCTCAATGTCTCGTTAGTTTTGAGTTGGTGTTCCCACCATCCTTCTTCACTATTATGACACATCTCCTAGTACACCTGGTCGACGAGATTCACATTCTGGGTCCTGTATTTCTACACAATATGTTCCCCTTTGAGAGGTTCATGGGAGTGTTGAAGAAGTATGTTCATAACCGTGCTAGGCCAGAAGGAAGCATCTCCAAAGGGTATGGAACAGAGGAGGTCATTGAGTTTTGTGTTGACTTTATTCCCGGCATTAAGTCGATTGGTCTTCCTGAATCGCGACATGAGGGGAGACTAAGTGGAGAAGGCACTCTAGGAAAGAAATCATACATATGCAGGGACGGGTATTCTTTCACAAAAGCACACTACACAGTTCTGCATAATTCCACTTTGGTGGCTCCGTATATCCAGATGCACAAGGATATTGTACGCTCTAACAACCCGGGGATGGATGACTCCGCCATTGCAAAGGAACACATGGAGAATTTTGGCGGTTGGTTGGAAACGCATCTGAACAACAACAACACAGTCTCAGATGAGCTGTTCTTGTTGTCTAAGGGGCCATCTTCGACTATTTGGACTTTCCAAGGGTATGAGATAAACGGGAATACATTTTACACGAACGCCCAAGATAAAAAGAGCACCAACCAAAATAGTGGTGTCCGCTTTGATGATAAGAGCACGAATGAGGCCACGGTCACATATTATGGTTGCATAGAGCAGATATGGGAACTTGACTATGGACCTTCTTTGAAGGTCCCTTTGTTCTGGTGCAAATGGTTCAACCTGAGAGGCGGCGGGGTAAAGGAAGACCCATTGTACGGAATGACTACAGTGGATCTCACGAATGTTGCGTACGACAACGAACCATTCGTTCTAGCCAAGGATGTGGCTCAGGTTTTCTATGTGAAGGACATGTCTACCAAGCCAAAAAAAAAGAAAAGATAAGGAAGTGAATACATCAGCCGATGAGCCAAAGCGCCACATAGTTCTTTCAGGGAAAAGAACCATCGTGGGAGTGGAGGACAAGACAGACATGTCAGAAGATTACGACAAGTTTCATGAAATTCCGCCCTTCAAAGTGACCACTGACCCAAGTCTCAAGTTATACGCAGACCCTTGTCCATGGTTACGGAGCGATCAGAAGAAAGGGTCTCACAAAAAGAAAAAGCGAAGACTAAATAGGGATGTTGTTCATGATGTGTAATAATTTATTAAACTTTTATATAATTTATAGTATGGAGGACAAGACAGACATGTCAATGAAATCAAGCGTATGGCGGTGGCGGAATGTAGTACTTAATTTATAAATTTTTGATGTAGCATCAAACTTTGTGATGTGAAATGATCCACTGCGCATGTAGTACTTGATTTATAAATTTTTGAATTGATTTTAAATTAAGCGTATGTAGTACTTAATTTAAAACCAAGCGCATGTGATACTTCATTTTAAACCAAAACAGAAAACAGGAAAATGAAAGCAATTTTTACTTAATTTAGACAAGTAAATCAAAAGATATAAAAAAAGTAAGAAACCAGAAAATTAAAAAAATTAACCTCTAGTACATTATTACACATGATCCAACGTCTCACAAGCGCTTGAAAGAAACACACCCCTGATCCAACATCACCAACATTATTCTACATAAACGGACTTGCTGGCTCGAAGGCCGTAGGATTAGGGGGAACGGCGGGAGGAGCCAGCCCCGTGGGCGGCCGCCCGGTTCTCGCGCGCACGTTTGCGGCGGAGGGCAAGATCCATGGAGGATGAGTCTTTCAGCGCCCAATCCAGCTCGGAAGCCTCCTTCGCCTTGAGCTGGTAGGAAGTCTTTGCTCGCTGGACAGGGTAGTCGCGGACAGACTGGAAGGAGGCTTCCATGGCCTCCTGTATCTGCAACCCACAACCCTCTTCCCCGTCGTCGCTCCAGTCGAAGTCGTCGTCCTCCTCCTCCGCGGGAGGAGCGGCGGCGCCTGGTGGAGGTGCAGCGGCGCCAGGTGGAGGTGCGGCGGCACCTGGTGGAGCAGGAGGCCGGTAGCTGGGCATTCCTCTCCACGCCGGGCTCGTGGGCATACGGCGGGATAGGCTCCCGCGGTTGCGCCCAAGCGCGCTCTGCCGAGCACGCTCGACCTCGTCCAGAAGGCGCTGCGGCGGGCGTGGCGGATCCATCTCGTGGAGACGATGCGTTCGTGGCTAGGAATGTTGGATTAGGGTTTACCCCGTCGGCGACAATATATAAAGACCTCCAGGGCAGCGCTGGGGGAGGACACGTGCCCAGGGCAACGCTGGGGGAGGACACGTGTCGTGACCGCAAAGCCCACCTTTACCAACCGGGACTAAAGAAGCACACAGATCGTGTGTTTCTTTCAAGCGCTTGTGAGACGTTGGATCAGGGGTGTGTTTCTTTTGAGGGATTGTGAGCTGTTGGATCAGCAGTATCACGACCACTTCGTGAGCCACATGACCCGGTTGGTGTTACCAACCGGGACTAAAGAAGCACACGTACCCTATATATAGCCCCCCTCCTCAGACAGGTTACTCACTCACACAAAACATTCCAGCGTCACTCGGAGAGGCATCTTTGGGCAACCAGCGGCAAGACGTCTCTGATGACCTGCGACCGTTCCAAACGGTTGCAGATCATCAGAGATGTCTTGCCGGCCGGTTGTAGATCATCAGAGACGTCTTACCGCTGCTTGGATCGAAGTGGCGCTCAAACACAAAACATTCGGGTTCCCTAGCTATAACCCATTTCTTCTAGGTGGAAACTCCCATTTCGTGTATTAACCCATTTCTTCTAGGTGGAAACTCTCATTTCATGAAATTCCGCCCTTCAAAGTGACCACTGACCCAAGTCTCAAGTTATATGCAGACCCTTGTCCATGGTTACGGAGCGATCAGAAGAAAGGGTCTCACAAAAAGAAAAAGCGAAGACTAAATAGGGATGTTGTTCATGATGTGTAATAATTTATTAAACTTTTATATAATTTATAGTATGGAGGACAAGACAGACATGTCAATGAAATCAAGCGTATGGCGGTGGCGGAATGTAGTACTTAATTTATAAATTTTTGATGTAGCATCAAACTTTGTGATGTGAAATGATCCACTGCGCATGTAGTACTTGATTTATAAATTTTTGAATTGATTTTAAATTAAGCGTATGTAGTACTTAATTTAAAACCAAGCGCATGTGATACTTCATTTTAAACCAAAACAGAAAACAGGAAAATAAAAGCAATTTTTACTTAATTTAGACAAGTAAATCAAAAGATATAAAAAAGTAAAAAACCAGAAAATTAAAAAAAATTAACCTCTAGTACCGGCCCGTGCGACCACCCGGTACTACAGGTCCACTGGGCTTGGCGCGCAAATTTTCGTGGCCCTGAGGGACCTCTAGTACCGGGTGGTAACACGGCCCGGTACTAGAGCGTCTCTAGTACCGGGTGGAGCCACGGCCCGGTACTAGAGGCCTTTTTGGCGCTACTTCTAGTGGCTCGGGCCGAAAATTTGCCCAAGTCCAGCAAATCGATGCTCCGCCTCCGGGCTCTAGACGACGCCGCCCCCTGCGCCGCCAGGCTGCCGGATATCGTTCCCGCGCCGCTGCCGCCCTCACCGTGGGTCGCCGTCCTGCTCCTGCCCGGGCGCGGCCGTCCCCGCTCTTCCCCCGAGCAAGATCGTCGTCCCCGAGCAAGCAAAGCTCGCCCCCGACCCACGGTGAGCTCGTCCCCCCGACCAACTACTCTCTCCCTCTCTCAGATCTAGCGCGCGGAGGCGGCGGCGGACCCTAACCACGGGGCCGGCGCCGGAGTTGGCAAACAAGAACAGATTTTTAGGGCCTAAAGGGGCCGATTTCATTATAATTAGGGGGGGGGGAGGCCATTGATAAGGCCATTACATTGCAGAGGGGGGAGGGTCGCCGGTGCCGGTGCCGCCTAGTCGTCGAGGATGTAGAAGGGCGGCAGGGTCCAGAGATGCTCCGGTGGCGCCTGCTGCTGCGGTGGCGCCTGCTGCTGCAACGGTGGCGCCTCCTGCTCCTGCTCCGGTGGCGCCTCCCCGCTCCCGCCGGTAAAGATCCAGGACTGGCCAACGAGGCCGGTAGGCAGAGGAGGCGGCGGCGGAAGGTCCTGCTCCTGCTCGCGTTCCATGACGTAGTGCCACGGCTCGACCTCGTCCGGGTCGTACTCCTGCTGCTGCAGTGGCGGCGGCGGCATCAGGACCGCGGCCGCGGTCCTCACCTTCTCCCACCTCTTGATCTCGTCCTCGACGAGGGTGCGGTTAGAGGCCTCGTAGGCGGCTTGCATCTCCGGGTCGTCGTCATCCTCGGGGACCTCCTCCTCGAACCACAGTGCGTCGGGCAGCGCTGGGTGGCGGATTGGACGGCGCGGGGCGCCGGGGCGAAGTAGGAGTGGCGGCGGTCCTCGTGCTCATCCTTGAGCCACTGCTCCCACTGAGGGGAGTCCGCCGCATAGGCGGGGTCGTTGCGGAGCGCCGGAGGGAGGAGGCGGCGCGGCGCGCGATCTCCCTGTCCAGTTGCCTCCCACCGGCACCGGAATCCTCTGCGGGTTCAGGTGCCAGCCCTCGGGGAGGTGGACGTCGTGCCACTCCAGCGTGGCGGCGTTGTCCCAGTGCCACTGGCACTCCGGCTCCGGCACGTAGCGCCGACGCCAGATCCTCCTCCCTCCAGCGATGGTGGTGGAGGTTCGTGGCGGTGCGTCGGGTGCGTGGGCGACCCGCACCGGTGGCGCGGTCCTCCGCACGCCCTCGGGAACGACGCCCAAGGCCGCCGGCGGTGGAGGCAGTGGAGAAGCGCGGCGACGGTTAGAGGACTCGCCGGTCTCGTTCTTCGGGGACTTCCCGAACCAGCGCGACAAGGCGGCGAGGGCACTGGACAGGCGGAGGGGAACCGTGGGAGCGCTGTCCACATCCGCACGGGCGCGTCCCTTTTTAAAGACCAGGACCGTCGGGAGGGGAACCGTCGGGTGGGCCAGCGCCCGAGTCACTGGCAAGTGGGCCAGGAGCATTGACTCCGGGTGGGCGGGGGCTGTTCGTGCTCCGCATTGACCACGGGGGGGTGAAGGCGAGGCGGCCGGGTGGGAACACGAGGCGGGAGGTGAAGACGAGGCGGGGCGGGACACGAGGCAGGGCGGCGGGGTCAGAACTGGGTCGCTGGCGGGTGGGCCGCATTGACCACGCGTGGCCAGTGGCGGTCACACGTGGCGGTGGGGCGGGTAGGCGCTGGCAGGTGGGCCAGCGATGACCACGGTGGCCACCTTTGAACCAGGTTCTGGCCCAAATTTGGGCTGGGCTGGGATTGGGACAGCAGCCTATGTCGTGGTGGTGTCACGGCAGATGCCATAGGATGGCTTAAGTTGTGGGCTCGCTAGGACGTTGGGGGATCCGGGGAGGGTTTGCGCGCTCACGAAGCACGCATGGAGAACAACCAAGAACTCGCAAGAACAAACAAGAACAAGCAGAACCAAGAAGAAGCAAAGAACACCACGATGTACCCTGCTTCGGGGCCCTCTTGTGGAGGTAACACCCCTACTGCAGCACTAGCCTACTCTCTTTATATCTCAAGTGGTTACAAGTACAGAGTGCTCCTTGAGCTGTATGAAGAACAATGGTGGGAGCTCTAGAAGAAGATGGAGCTTGGGGGGGATAATGCCTTTCTCTTTTGCCGTTCTCTCCCCTTCGTCCTCTCCCTCTACTGGAGGATTTGGTAGCTTACTTATACACTAACCGAATTACCATTTTGCCCCTGGCTGGAAGTGATAATGGCATGGACAAGAGGAACAGGACAAGCCTCTGCCCCCTGTCAACCCAACGGCCGGACTGTCAGGCCCTAGCAGGCCTATCTTGCCACTTTGGGCAATGGCAGGTGTAGCCCACCGGGTCTCGGTCATATCCTCTTTCCCGAATTGGCCGGGTCAGCTCCTAGGTTGCTGCGCTCCCAGGAATCCCGTGACCTGACCTGGCCGTCAAGTCCCTAGCAGGCCTATCTTGCCACTTTGGGCAATGGCAGCCGTAGCCCCCCGGGTCTCGGTCGTATCCTCTTTCCCGAATTGGCCAAGTCAGCGCCTAGGGCCTTGCGACCCGGAAAACCTGCGACTTGACCCGGCTGTCTTCTCAGCCTCTGGCAGGAGACACCCGTGAACCTTTCTGACATTACTTGGCCCTTGTGCAATATCCGGATTACCTTATCCGGGTCCTTCCTGACCAACCCGGCTAACTTAACCGGTTTCCTTCCTCTGATTCGGTTAAGCTTTACCGGATCCTCTCTGGCATCTTCTCGCACTTTAGCTTGATCAAGTGCTAACCGACTCTCACGAGAGATCCGGCCCAAGTGACCCGGCTATATGTTGATCCGGCTAGCTCTTTGCAACACTTAACACCACATCTTTGCCCTACCCGGGGGCAGCCCCCCGACAGTAGTCCCCGAAGCTGGTGCGGTTCTACAGCCTCGGCTGAAGAGCCGTAGCAGGTTAAAAATAAACATCACTAACCGAATCTCATATCATATAATCTTGTCTCAGGATTTCCCGGGACACTTGGCAGTGAATCTCTGCGCAAAGCCCCATAATCCGGATCTCTGATCTGACATGCCACTGACAGCACCTCATCCGGATTCTCCGGGTACTTGAGTGCATTTGACCAAACGACCGCGTCTTCTCGTTTTCTCCGTTGACCGGCACACAGGATCCGTGCAACTGCTTCCAATTCTATGGCCCAACATGTGCTTGGAACACACGGCCACAGAGGTGGCCACAGAGTTCCAGGATGCAGTTACCGTGCGACGCTCCGAAAACCGTGCAGTAGTGCGCCCGTTACCGCTGGGCGCAGGGGGTTTCCTCTTCTTCTCCGCTCGTTCCCCACTCCGAAAACTTCCATCTGCGCCACCGCCGCCGCCGCAATCTCGCCCTCGTAACCTTGCCGCGCCGGAGACGTCCTCAACGCACCGGAGGAAAACGACCGGGGCCGCGCACCGTGCCCAGCGCCGCCGTTCCTTCATCGAGCTTCTTCCCCGTCGCGTCATCACCGTGAGTTTTCTTTTTCTCCGGTCATGGCGAACTCGAGGAGTTCATATGCCACGGGAAACTCGCATTTGTTTCTTGTAGATTTATCCGCATATTAGTCCGTCGCCCAGCCTCAGTGCATCTAGTAGATCTCCTGTCTAGATTTTGCACTACACTGCCCTAGTTTTGTTTGCCACCGTATGAGCAGTTCAACCATATTTTTACTCTTGATTTCCTTTCTTTTTTACTGCTGCAGTAGATCTTGTGTAACCCTAGACCTTTGCGGAAGGTGTTTGTGATTGCCACCCGAATCACCTTCTCTGCTGAATCCGGCTAGTTTCATCCGGGATAATATTAGCCGAATCACTCTAGATCTGGTTCGATTATACCATTATCCGATTCATTTTGACTCGGCCCTATCCGACCTCTTGCAGGATTGATCCGGATATGGCGAAGCTTCCTCCCGGCAGATGGGAGGGTTCTGATGTGACCAAGGACGATCTGGAATGGCTATTAAGCACCCGGCGTATAACCTCTCAAGTTATATGCCGCAAACCGGGGAAGGAACTCGTCCCGGTTCCCGAACCTGGTGAACGTGTGGTGTTTCTAGCGCATTTTGAGCGCGGATTCGGATTGCCGGCGAGTGATTTCTTCCGGGCTTTCCTGGATTTCTTTGGCCTACAGCCTCATCACCTCCCGGCTAATGCCTTCGTTTCTCTATCGGCTTTTAGCTCCTTTTGCGAGGGCTATCTCGGTGTCTGGCCGACCGTCGATATTTGGGCAAAGTATTTCCACCTCCGCAAACATACTATTCCAGGCACTAAGCCGAAGCTGATGACTGCTTGCGGTCCGGTTAGCATCACGCCAAGGCAGGGATCCATCTTTCCCCGTATCACTGGCCTAGACACTGTCAGAAGTGGCAAAGGTCTTTCCTTTATGTGAAGAGTGCAGAAGGCCATGACGCCCTTAATCTGCCCGAGTTCACGATCGAGCCACCCACAGCCGAATTGAACTTCGGATACAATCCGGCCGAGACTATTGTAGAACTTCAGACTGTACATGAAACTCTGGAGGACTTCTGAAGAAGGGCCTGGCCTCGGATGATCTGCTCCGGACCTTCATCGGTCGCCGGGTCTGCCCTCTTCAAAGACGTGAACACAAGATATGCCACATGGGTGGTGTGCTAGATCCTACCCGGATCAGCAGGCATGACCTTAGCAAAGTCTCCATCAGGCGACGGGTAAACGCCATTGCCGCCACCGAGATGTCGGATAAATGGCGGTGGGGCGTAAAGCCGTTTTTCCGAGAGCGCCTTCCACCACAGGTTAGTTCGCCATTTTCCGAATCTAACCATATTTCGTCAAAATGGCATCGGCCTAATCCGGATTTGCCCCGACTTTTCTGTAGCTGTTTGATCGCCAACTTACCGAAGATGGAGACCTCTCCACCAAAGAATGGGGACCGGATCTCAGCCCGCCGCGCGAGGACGAAGAAGATCCGGATACGGATGATTATCTGCCTATCCCGCGCGCCAAGCCAGTCCGCAAGGGTAAGCAATCAACTATTCACAACATCTCCGACGAGGAAGATGATGATTGCAGGATCTTAGATCCCATCGACGCTATTCCGATTTCATGGTCACCACCTTGTGTTCCAGCCAAACAAGATGCTGAAGGGACATCTCGGAAACGCAGTGACGCGCCCGGATCTGATTCCCCTAAAGCCAAGAGAATAAAGAAGTCTGGCTCCAAGTTGAATCGCGTCAAGCCGATGCCTACCACCAAGGGGTAATACTGACTTAACTTCATTTGCTTTCTTCCTCTGTTAACCGAGTCATATCTATCCGAGTTAACTGTTTGCTTTGCTTTATGCAGTGATGTCCTCATCACCGCGCAGACTCATTCATCCATCTCTTCTCCCATTCCTCCGCTGGATACGGTCATGGAAACCCAGTCTCCTGATCGAACTGCCACCTCACCAATGCGTGTCACCACTGCCAATATTCCTCAGCCGACTCCCATTTCAAAGCCGGTTATTGACTTGGAGAGTGAGGAAACCTCGGCTCCAATCCGAGATTCAAGTTGGCCACGCCCTCTCAAGGAGCTGGAGAAGGAAAAGGCCAAGACATCGGCTACATCCTTGCCTAAGCCGGATCCTCGCCCTACTCCCGCAGCGCAAACCCTGCTGAATCAAGAGCAGCAGAAGAAGAAAAAGCAGAAGCAGCAACAGCAACAGCAAGTTTCCGAGAAGCAGCACAAGGAGCCACATCCGAAGCAGACTCCGGGTGCGTCACCGCAACCCAAGCCGACTCAAGGTGCCTCTGGCACACCTCCAACCACCTCGGATAAGCAGGTGGTTGCTAGCAAGAAGGTTTCTGCCGCCCCATCAGCGATTCGATTCGGCCAGTCCCTGTCGAATCCCCGCCCTCCGAGCAGCGATAAGCTCGAGTCCGCCAAGCAATTCATTGAAGCTTGGAATGATGCTGACCTCGCCAAAGATTTTTCTACTTCAGCGCCACATCCGGCTGGGCCTAGTCGGATGTTTCAATCATTACACTCTGTACAGACCTCGGTCACTGAAGCTAACCGGGTGTTTGAGGTAAATTTTTCCGAATCTTGCTTTTATTTCAACATGATCAAATAGTACTATACCCAGTCCCCGAGATTCGGGTCGAACGACTGATACTCCTCCGAGTAAGAAAGTCATTCGGCTTGAATCTCTAAAAAACTTATCATGAATGTTGCCGTAACCGAGGACACCGTGGGACTTCCAGTCCCCGAGTCTCTTTTCCAACTGATTCGGTTAATCTCGGGCCAGTCCCCGAGATTCTTTTGACGCCATTTGCCTGTTTTCTTTCAGGAAACCATGACCGCTCGCGGCAAGCTCTTTAAGCAGCTCGCCCATCAGCATCAGAAGCTCCAAACTTCCTTTGATGGGCTCTGTCTTGAAATGGACAAGAAAGAAGAAGAGCACAAGCGCGCTTTATCCGAGGAAAAATCAGAGGTGACTCGGCTCCAGCGAGAGCTTGACCGAGTTGAAAAAGTGAAGAACAAGGTTAAAGGAGAGCGGGATACGCTGAAGCGTGAAAAAGACACAATCCAGAAGGAGCGGGATACTTTCAAAGCCGGACTTGCGGAGCGGGCCAAACTGGACAAGCAAATTCAAACGAACATTGCCGAATCTGAAGCCGAAGTCAAAGCGGCTAAAGAAGAACTGAGTGCTCACAAAGCGGCCAGTGCGAAATGGCTTGCTGCACTTGCTAGCCTTAACGATGACATGGATCGTAAGTTCACCGAATCTCCTCTTTTCTTTCTGCTCTTAACCAATACATATGCTTGTGTTCCTTCTCGCTGAACTCAGTATTAGCTTATTTGTTTGTAGGAGAGTTTACTAGCATCCGGCTTCAAGCCGCCAAGGCTGTGAGAAACGCCCGAGCTGAGAGAGCTAAATTAACCGAGGCTCCCCTACCAGAGACATGGGACATCGAAGATCATATTACAGCACTTAAGGCTCGGATTGCTCCTTTGAAGGATTCCCATATTGGTCTGCTCAATGCAAGTCTCAAGGCTCACCGAATCTTGTTTCCTGAAGCGCGGCAAGTTGTGCCTGTGGAGGAGCTGATCCGAGACCTGGATCAAGCAATGACCCGGTTACAGCAGTGGAGGTCTTCGTCCGCCCGCGCTGGTGCTGACGCAGCTTTGCTATTCATCATGTCCTGGTATGAGCTAATTGATCTTGCCAAAGTGCGCTCATTTCGCGAGGGTTCTCCGTGGGCTACAGACCCTACCCGGATTAAGATCCGTGAAGAAGCCGCCAACTTCATGGCCGAATTTGCACGCACCAAGCATCTTGATCTGGAGGCTCCGGTCTACTCGGATGGAGAAGAAACTGAAGAAGAGGAATCGGACGACGCCTCCGCTGAAGAATACGCCGATTCTGAGGGCGAGTCTGGTGATTCGGCTAACTCTGCCGAACACGCTCCTATCAAGATCCCAGCTTCTGACTCGGCTAAGAATACCGAAGCAACTCCGGCCCAGACTTCGGAGATACCAGCAACTGATTCGGCAGAGATTACTAAACAAGCTCAGCTGATCCGGATACCTCCGAATCCGCCCAGCCTTCAAGCTCTCCACGCAAGGTTACCCCTGAAGTTCCTCCATCTGAGCCATCCTTGCAACCGAGCCCCTGCAACCGAATCTACTCCAACCGAAGCTCCTGTAACCGAGGCTCGCGCGCCCGAGGTTCCTTCAACCAAAGCTCCTGCCACCGAACCTGCTACAACCGAGTCTGCTGCTTCCTGAAGTAACTTAGTGAAAAAACGTTAAATCCCCGGTATGCCGGGAGCAGATGTAATAGACTATTTTAAGTTCTTTCGAGACTACTTTAAATTTGCTTAACATGATCCGGACGAGGTTTATGTTGGATCATTTTAAACCGAGTCCCCGAGTCTGTTTTCTTGTTTACTATTTTTGCCGAATCTCTGCTCTTGTCTACCTTTTAGGTGTTTGACAGTCGAGTCACAAGATAGGAATCATAGCATACAATACTTGAAACATGCGAGTTGTGGTTTAGAATCATTCAACATAAACGAAAAATAAATAACAGGGGTTAGTAAACGACATGTGCCGAATCGGTTTTGGACCGAGTCCCCGAGTCCATTTTCATGTTTCCCACATTCCTCATCTCTGCTCTTGACTACCATTTTGGTGTTTGTCAGTCGAGTCACGAGATCAACAACACAACATACATTACTTGAATTTTGGGACGAGGTTCAAAGCAATTCGGCACACGAACGGTATGGACAAAACAGTAATAAAAACACATGCATGAGTACGAACAGTCCCCGAGTCCAGACTCGGATTGCTGCAACTTCATTTATGATAAACTGAAATACATACATTGCGCCCTTAGGAGTAAAAGGGTCGAAGCAGAGCTACATTCCAAGGTCTCTTAGTTTCTTGTCCGGGTCTGTCCAGGCCATCCTTCCTTGGTTCCTGTGCATCTACAAGGTAGTACGAGTCATTGTGCATAGCCCTGCTCACAATGAAAGGTCCCTCCCATGGAGGTGACAACTTGTGTCGGCCTTTGCTGCGCTGCACCAGCCTTAGCACAAGATCACCCTCATGAAACACTCGAGGGCTGATCTTTCGACTATGATATCGTCGTAGATTCTGCTGGTATATTGCTGTCCGAGATAGAGCCAATTCTCTTGCTTCCTCTAGCAGATCCACTGCATCTTCCCGAGCCTCTTTTGCCTCGGTTTCAGTATACATTGCCACCCTTGGTGCATCATGTTCTATGTCTGTGGGTAGCACAGCTTCTGCCCCATAAACCAGAAAAAATGGCGTATAGCCAGTTGACCGATTCGGCGTGGTCCTTAGACCCCACAGTACTGATGGTATCTCGTCTATCCAGCATCCCGGAGTTTTCAGCAATGGTTCAATGAGACGAGCCTTGATGCCGGCCAACACCAGGGCATTTGATCTTTCCACTTGCCCATTAGACTCCGGATGTGCCACCGAGGCTATATCTAGCCGGATTCCCTTATTCATGCAGAACCGAGCAAACTCTCCGACAGCAAAGTTTGTGCCGTTATCCGAGATGATGCTATGAGGGTATCCGTATCTCAAAATAATTTCTTTCAGAAAGTCACAGCCGAACGACCATCTACTTCCGGATTGGTTTCACCTCTATCCACTTGGTGAATTATCCACCATCACCAGCATATGTGTCATGTTGCCCCTAGCCGGCTTGAAATCTCCCACCATATCCAAACACCACACAGCAAATGGCCAAGTGATAGGAATTGTTTGAGCGCGATGCGGGTAAGTGTGTCTGCTTGGCAAACCTTTGGCATCCTTCACATTTTCGGACTATGTCCTCTGCATCCGCGTGAGCAGTGGGCCAGTAAAATCCATGCCGGAATACTTTAGCCACCAGGGCTCTTGTACTGCAATGATGTCCACATTCACCCTGATGTATCTCAAGGAGCATCTCCTTGCCCTCGGCTGGCTCCACACAACGCTGTAGCACCTCGGTTGCACTCCTCTTGTATAACTCCTTGTTGATGATGGTGTAAGCCTTGGACCTCCTCTGCACTCGCCTAGCTTCGGTTTCATCATTTGGCAAACTCCCCTCCGACATGAACTTCATGATTTCTTCAGCCCATTCCGGTACTGGATGCAAAGGGAATAAGTGCTCATCTACTTCCACTGGTTCGGCCGCCATTATTTCTTCTATCAGCTTCTGCCCATTCCCTAAGATTCGGTTATCACCACCTTCTTCTCTGCTCCTCTTTCCTAAGATCCGGTTAGCAGTCCCCGGGTCTCGCCATGCAGTCCCCGGGTCTTCCCCAATGTACTCGACATCAACATTCATAGGGACAGCCTCAGATTCTTGCTTTGGGATAAAAATTGACTCGGAATCAGGCGAAGGTTTGATTGAAGGGACCCTTAGGTGATTCAAGGATATCCCGGGTGGAATTGCATCCCTAGACGACCCGAGTTTTGACAGGACATCAGCAGCTTCGTTCTCCAACCGAGGTATGTGCTTGTACTCGCAGCCTTCAAAAAATCCTGAAATTTTCTGGACATGAAACCGATATAGTGCCATATTGGCATCAAGAGCATCCCAATTTCCAGAAGATTGCTGCACAACTAAATCCGAATCACCAAAACATTCTATTCGGCGGATGCCGATGTCCCTGGCCACATTAAGCCCATGGATCAGTGCCTCGTACTCGGCCACATTGTTTGATGCTGAGAAATGAATCTGCAACACATATCGCAATTGATCTTGCTTCGGTGACGTGAGTACCACCCCAGCACCTAATCCGATTTTGGTTTTGGAGCCATCAAAGTGCAACTTCCAGTAATTGTAATCCGGCTTGGGTGGCTCATACTGCATTTCGGCCCAGTCACAAAGGAAATCTGGTAAAGCCTGAGACTTGATAGCATCCCTTCTCTCATAATGCGGGGTGTAAGGAGATACTTCTATTGCCCACTTGGCAACCCGGCCAGTCGCATCTTTGCACCCAATGATTTCCGCGATTGGAGCTTCACATACCACGGTAATCGGGTGTTCTTGGAAATAATGTTTCAACTTTTTGGCCGCCAGGTATACCCGTATGTCATCTTCTGGTAGTGGGGATAATTTTGCTTTGAGGTTGAGATCACCTCACTTAAATAGTACACCGGTCTCTGCACGGATTTACCCTCCTCTTCTCGTTCTACCACTATGACCACACTCACGACCCGGTTAGTGGCCGCAATGTAAAGTAGCATTGGCTCATTCGGCAAAGGTGACGCCAGAATTGGTGCAGTGGACAACATCTTTTTTAATTCGTTGAAAGCCGAATCTGCCTGCGGGGTCCACGTGAACCCGGTGCTCTTTTTCATCAATTGATACAAGGGCAAGGCTTTTTCTCCTAGCCGACTCACAAACCGACTTAACGAGGCTAAACACCCTGTGAATTTTTGTACATCTTTTAGACATCTAGGCAATTTCATTCTTTCTATGGCTCGGATTTTAGCCGGATTCACCTCAATACCTCGGCTTGATACAAGGAAACCGAGCAACTTTCCAGCCGGGACACCAAAGGTGCATTTATCCGGATTCAATTTCAACCGATATTTTCTCAAGTTCACAAATGTTTCCTCGAGATCCTCGAGGAGAGTGTGTTTTTCTTTAGTTTTGATGACGATATCATCGACATACACCTGCACATTCTTGCCCATTTGGGAGTGTAAGCATTTCTGCATACATCTCTGATAAGTTGCACCGGCATTTCTCAAACCGAAACACATGACACGATAGCAATACGCCCCGTACGGGGTAATAAAAGCAGTCTTTATTTGATCTTTAGGGTTCAGTGGTATCTGGTGAAAACCAGAGTACGCATCAATAAAAGACAACAACTCACACCCCGCAGTAGAATCGATCACTTGATCAATCCGAGGTAAAGGAAATGGATCCTTCGGGCACGCCTTGTTTAGGTTGGTGAAATCGATGCACATGCGCCACACCTTGACCACCGCTGGTTCGTCCTTCTTCTTCTCTACCAGAACCGGATTGGATATCCAGTCTGGATGCAACACCTCCATAATGAATCCGGCTGCAAGCAACTTAGCCAGCTCATCCAGCACCACTTTTCTTCGATCATCTGAGAGACGCCGAGTCGGTTGCCTCACCGGTTTTACATCCGGCCTGACAAATAAAGAGTGCTCTGCCAACTCCCTCGGAACACCAGGCAGGTCCTTAGCCGACCATGCAAAGATATCCCGATTCTCACGGAGGAAGTGACAGAGCGCGCTTTCCTATTTCTCATCCAGCCCGGCACCAATGATGGCCATGCGCTCCGGGTTCTCCGGGTCAATGGGATCTTCTTTGTCTCCTTGGGCATCTCAAATGTTGCACCTCCATCCGGATTGGTCATAGCCAGCACACCGAGCTGAGCTGACTTCGCCATTGCCACCACCTCATGCATCTTGCTCTTCTCAGCTTGGATCACCAATGATTCGGCTAAGGTGGAACCGATTGTGGCACACTGTATGGCTTTTGTAATCTCCCGCAACAGTGATAATACCATTCGGGCCTGGCATCTTTATCTTGAGGTAGGCCACATGGGTGGATATCATGAACTTGGCTAACGCAGGCCGGCCAAGTAGAGCATGGTATGGGCTCTCCAAATCTACCACCTCGAACTCGAGACTTTCAAGCCGGTGATTGTCCTTGGTACCAAACAGCACATCTACCCAGATCTTACCCATTGGGGAACAAGACACCCCGGGTACTATACCATGGAAGGTACAACTGCTCTGCTGCAACTGATTCGGCGAAATACCCAACTTGACCATTGTGTCCCGATACATGATGTTTATGGCACTGCCATTGTCAATCAAGACTCGGCTAAACCTCACGTTAAGCTTGGGTCCTACCAAAGTCGGATCCACCACTAGTGCATAGTTTCCTGGACTTGGCATAATTCTGGGGTTATCAGCCCTGCTCCACGTGATCTCCTGCTCGGACCAATTCAGGTATTTTGGGACTGCTGGTATGACTGCATTCACCTCCTTCGCCCTTCGCAGCTGACTTTTCTTGTCAGTTGGCTCGGTCACAAAAACCACATAACTTTGATGAGCCTCCTTGTACTCATTACCGGGGTATCCACCTTGCCGACTTGGACCAGCACCATTGTCATTGCCTCCCATGTTTACCAGGTTAACCGGCTTTGTGGCTGCCGGTCTCGGAGCTCCTGCGTTCACCGGGATTGTATTGGCTCCGGTTAAAGGCATATTCGGCCTGAAATTCGGTCTAGGAGCACCTCTCTGAGGTGGTCCTCTCTGACCCTCCGCCTGAATGCGATGATGCCAGCTACAATTCCGAGTTGAATGATTGGCCGGCTTGCGTGGGTCTGTTGTGTGATAACAGCAAGGCCCGTCCAATCTTGCCTCAAAGGTTAGAGGAGGACTCGATCCATCCCACACCTTCTTTGGCCAGGCACCTTGATTCGGCCTCCAAGCTGGACCCTCAGTCTTTTGTCTCTGACCATCTCCTGCTCCAGGATGATCCATATTCACTGCAGCCACCTGATCTGAACCGTATCTATAATCCGGATCTCTTCTTTTGTAACCGAATTCATGTCGGTCATTGGGCCTCAATGGTCCTACTCGGTTATTAACCGGTTGCCTCCTGCTTGTTCCCACTGCATCCAATGCGGGCTGTGTCGGATCACCTAGAGCGTACGTATCTGCTATCCGGATCGTTTCCGCCAGTGTCTTGGGCATATCCCTCTGGAGCTTCTGCCAGAGCGGGGTGCCATGTCGGCAACCCTGCGCAAACCAAGAAATCGCCTGCTCCTCCACGACACCTTCGCAAGAGTTGCGAATGTTGCTCCACCGAGTTAAGAATTCTCGGTCTGTTTCCCGTTCTTCCTGCTTGCACGCAGCCAGGAGCTGAGGTCGGTTAGGCCTCTTGTAGGTGCTGGAGAAATTACTGTAAAATGCCTCCTCCAAGTCCATCCAAGAGTTGATACTACCCGGCGGTAAGTTGTTCAGCCAAATCCGGGCTGGCCCTTCCAACATGTGCGGGAGATACCGGACCGCCCATCGGCGATTGCCCCCCGCAATGTGCACTGACGATACATAGTCTATTAGCCAATCTTGTGGCTTTGTGTTGCCATTATATGGCTTTGTGCTTCGGCCAAGCTGAAATAACGGCACACTCGGTTCGTTCATGATCCGAGGTCCAAAACATGGAGGACCCGGTGGGCCTTGCTCTTCTAGCTTCTCGGACTGGTAAATTCTATCCAACTTGAGACGCTGATCATTCGGATCTAATGCCCGAGGTCCCAGTCTTGATGCAAGTGCATTATCATACGTCTGGTATCCGGCTCGCGCCATAGCCGAATTTCCGTCATCATAGCGGTAACCCGCCTGGCCACCACCTTGCTGTTGCGCTCGCACAATCACTTGCTGCCCAGGAGGACGAGGTGGTTGACCTCGGCCAGCCGAATTGCCCCTTCCAGCTCCCGGGTAACCTCGTCCACCACTGTTTCTACTTTGGCCACCTCTTCCTTGAGCGGCTAGCTGCTTGCCGGCATACTCAGCATCATAGGTCTGCAGCTGCTTGCTCTTACCCGAGTTCACGCTCTGGGCCCGGTCAACTCCGACGTGCGGGGATGACGCCTGCCCCTTGGATCTCTGGCTAACAGCCTTAACCGACACTACTACCCGAGAAACACCTGCATCCGGATTGGCTTTCCGGTAAGCCTCATTCTGCCGGTTACACACATCTACTAGCTCATTGACTCTCTCTGCCTGCTTCCGCCAGGCGTCCCCGGTTAGTGTGCTCAACTCGGCTCGCGCTGCCGCTGCAGCCCTAAGATTCTTAGCCGGGGAGCTATACACCGGCTTGCCTGTGCCAGATCTATGACTAGTAGCCTTACTGGAGCTCGATCCTGCAGCTCTAGCTAACTCGTCATTGAGGTCCTTACCCCGGTTACGCAACTCGGCTTTTTTGCGCGAGCGATGCACTACAGGAGTAAAACCCTCGGTGATACCATTGGCAGCATTGTACTCTCTCATATCTCTATCAAAGGCTTGCCTAGACTCCACCACTAACCGGGCTTCTTTTTGCAACCTCAGGCGCTCTGCCTCTAGCTGAGCTACAGTGAGCTCTACATCTGCCCCAGGTGCCACTGGCCGAGATAGCTTCTCCAGGACATCTCTAAGGAGCCTCCCTACTTGACATGCCAAGCGGGCCAACCGGATCTGGTCTCTCCTTTGGGAACTTAGCTGTCCGAGTCGGCTTGCCAACCGGATCAACTGGCGTGGCCAGCTCCTCGGGCATGCTTTTGCTGGCATCTCCTTTGCCAGCTGCTGCACTTGGCCCGGTCATCATCACCTCCACGCTACTCCCGGGGCGAGCGCTACGCCGTCCGAGAGCTGCGCGGAAAGAGGGAGGATCCTCAGCCACGAGCACCTGCGCCGGGTACTCGCGGACAGGCTCGGTGGCGACGTAGGTGACGAAGCTGCCGAGCGTCATGAGGAAACCGTCTGCGGGGAAGGGCTTGTTGGCGAAGCACCCCGCGTTGTCGCTGATGAAGTTGAACTCGCCGATCTTGCAAACGAGCCCAGAGAGGACCCGCTCGCCGGAGCCAGCGACGGTGCCCGTCCGGAAGGAAACCCCAGCCAACGCCACTGCTTGCCCCACGGTGGGCGCCAACTGTCGTGGTGGTGTCACGGCAGATGCCATAGGATGGCTTAAGTTGTGGGCTCGCTAGGACGTTGGGGGATCCGGGGAGGGTTTGCGCGCTCACGAAGCACGCATGGAGAACAACCAAGAACTCGCAAGAACAAACAAGAACAAGCAGAACCAAGAAGAAGCAAAGAACACCACGATGTACCCTGCTTCGGGGCCCTCTTGTGGAGGTAACACCCCTACTGCAGCACTAGCCTACTCTCTTTATATCTCAAGTGGTTACAAGTACAGAGTGCTCCTTGAGCTGTATGAAGAACAATGGTGGGAGCTCTAGAAGAAGATGGAGCTTGGGGGGATAATGCCTTTCTCTTTTGCCGTTCTCTCCCCTTCGTCCGTCTCCTCTACTGGAGGATTTGGTAGCTTACTTATACACTAACCGAATTACCATTTTGCCCCTGGCTGGAAGTGATAATGGCATGGACAAGAGGAACAGGACAAGCCTCTGCCCCCTGTCAACCCAACGGCCGGACTGTCAGGCCCTAGCAGGCCTATCTTGCCACTTTGGGCAATGGCAGGTGTAGCCCACCGGGTCTCGGTCATATCCTCTTTCCCGAATTGGCCGGGTCAGCTCCTAGGTTGCTGCGCTCCCAGGAATCCCGTGACCTGACCTGGCCGTCAAGTCCCTAGCAGGCCTATCTTGCCACTTTGGGCAATGGCAGCCGTAGCCCCCGGGTCTCGGTCGTATCCTCTTTCCCGAATTGGCCAAGTCAGCGCCTAGGGCCTTGCGACCCGGAAAACCTGCGACTTGACCCGGCTGTCTTCTCAGCCTCTGGCAGGAGACCTGCACCCGTGAACCTTTCTGACATTACTTGGCCCTTGTGCAATATCCGGATTACCTTATCCGGGTCCTTCCTGACCAACCCGGCTAACTTAACCGGTTTCCTTCCTCTGATTCGGTTAAGCTTTACCGGATCCTCTCTGGCATCTTCTCGCACTTTAGCTTGATCAAGTGCTAACCGACTCTCACGAGAGATCCGGCCCAAGTGACCCGGCTATATGTTGATCCGGCTAGCTCTTTGCAACACTTAACACCACATCTTTGCCCTACCCGGGGGCAGCCCCCGACAGCCTAAGTTTTTTTGAAAGATTTTTTCTTTAGATGCAATATTAAATTGTTTTTGTTGCATATTTGTATAGTTCCCTCCTTTGAATTATTGTACTAATGCTATTATTGTTTTATCTTTTTTTTTGTATTAGTTAAACAATGGATGTTGATGCTCCCTTCGTACGAGAGAAGGGGAAGAAGAGATACTTTCCTACATTTTGGAACCCGGTGAATTTCGTCATCCCGCGGAAGGAGCTGAAGATGAGGACTCGGAAATTGGTGGACCCACGCCGTCTGGCGAGGTATATTAAGCCTATGTTGAGCAGATGCAATAACTGATTTGTGCATATATATGTATTCACATATGTTTCATATTTTTAGACCTCCGCATCGAACCAATCCACTAAATGAGGCCATGCCCAAGGGATGGCAAAGATGAGCATCTCACAATTTACGAGGTGAATGCAACTACTGGCCAACCACTGGCACCCGTGCCGAACGCAGTTAAGTTTGTGCATCAATGCGGAGTCACTGTCAGGGACAACGTTTATATCAGCACTCAGGAATGGATTAAGCCAAAGTGACGGACCAAATTCCTACTTTATCCTTGAAGAAGGACTTTGCTGCAGCTGCTGGTATTACTCTTGCTCAACTGGACAACGAAAATCTCTTTCCGTCTGATGTAGATGATTCATGGAAATGGAAATGGGGGAGGTCCCTGCTGCGAGGTGATCAGATAAAGTGTCTACCGACATGTATGCGACAACTCCATAGTTGGTACATGAAAACCACAAAGCAATTTGATGAATTTTTGATCTGTGTGAAAGTTACAAAAAATCATTTCGCGGGTGAAGACATGTTCACAATTCAGCTCGAAAAACTCTGGTACTTATACAACCTTGACTCCCTCGACTTGGCTCTCGTCAGTGCCTACTGTCTGTAAGTGATTCAATTCATTTATTTCCAAAAAAGATAAAGTCTTTAGCTCTCAGCTCGTTCATTGCCATCGCTAATTATGCTCACTACGGTATTATGCAGAATGAAGAGTGATGAATGTGGTAGAAAGGGCATCTATGGCTTTGGGTTCGTTAACCCAGTACGAGTTAATGCAAGGACACTAAAAAACCACGTGAAGGACACGGAGAAGAACTTGCTAAATACCCTAATGAAGCAATGACGAGGGGTGGACTCGGCAAATCCCTGGGTTGTGTACCCCGGGTTGATTGAGGGGGAGAGAGATGGCGCGCTGGTAGTTCCGTCGGCTGACAAGTAAGGATTTACCCAGGTTCGGCCCCTCATGGTGAGGTAAAGACCTACATCCTGCTTGTCTGATCTGTATAGATGATAATGATATTACATGGTGGCCGCGAGGGCGATGAGAAACGTAGTCTCGTATGGATCTCCCCTATGGGGTGCCCCTGCCTGGCTTTATAAAGTGAGCCAGGTAGGATTTACATGAGTTTCTTGTCTTGTACTCCAAGTTGTAGCTTGTTGGGTTTCATTGGGCCGCCAGGTGGGCCTTTGTTGTCATCTTCTAATAGGCCGCATGTCGGGTCCTAGTCTTGGCGTGCACCAGGTATCTTCACCGTGGGGTAGTCGAAGGGTAGCCCCACGACAGGAGCCCCCGAGTGCTTGGTCGAATCGAAGATTCGGGTAAGGACTCTTTCCTCCTGGGCACGCCGTCGGGTTCCTGAAAGGGACAAAAAATGATTCGACTCCGGCCGTTGAGGGCTTACAGAGGATGGTTTAGTCGGTAATGTTTCGACTGAATATTGATCTCATGCTATCGGGGGCGCGATAGCGCTCCCGATGGGAGTAGCCCCCGAGATTAAGCTGAATTGCTTGTAATTGAGGTTAATCTTAATTAGCCTTCAGTCGAAAGCCGGTTATTGCCATACTCCCGATGGGAGTGAATGAGGGACTCGATGATGAGTAGAGTCTCGTTCAGCCTGTTGGCTTACCGTGTATTTTTATTCAGCCTGGTGGCTTACTGTGTATTTTTATTCAGCCTGGTGGCTTACTGTGTATTTTATTCAGCATGTTGGCCTACTTCTCTATGGGCACTCGAAAGTTGTTCGAATGCTCGTTCAGCCTGTTGGCCTACCGAATGATTTGTTTTGTCGATGACTGTGAATTGCCAAGACGAATTTGTTATGGCCTGTGCGGCGCAGCACCCGGGAGATCATCGGGTACGGCCAAGGCAAGTTTGTTGGGGCATGTGCGGCGCAACACCCGGGAGAGCATCGGGTGCGGCCAAGGCAATTTTGTTGTGGCCTGTGTGGCGCAGCACCTAGGAGAGCATCGGGTACGGCCAAGGCGAGTTTGTTGTGGCCTGTGCGGCGCAACACCCGGGAGAGCATCGGGTGCGGCCAAGGCAATTTTGTTGTGGCCTGTGTGGCGTAGCACCCGGGAGAGCATCGGGTACGGCCAAGGCGAGTTTGTTGTGGCCTGTGCGGCGCAATACCCGGGAGCGCATCGGGTGCGGCCAAGGCGAGTATGTTATGGCCTGCGCGGCGCATCACCCGGGAGAGCATCGGGTACGGCCAAGGCGAGTTTGTTGTGGCATGTGCGGCGCAGTACCCGGGAGAGCATCGGGTGCGGCCAAGGCGAGTATGTTATGGCCTGCGCGGCGCAGCACCCGGGAGAGCATCGGGTGCGGCCAAGGCGAGATTGCTTCAACGCGGCGGACCGGAGTCGACACGGCAGAAGGAGTAAGTGTGGCGGACTGGAGTCGACGCGGCGGACCGGAGTCAACGCGGCGGAAGTAGTCGTCGCGGCGGACCGGAGTCAACGCGCGGAGGTAGTCGACGCGGCGGACCAGAGTCGACGTGGCGGAGGTAGTCGACGCGGCGGAAGTAGTCGACGCGGCGGAGGTAGTCGACGCAGCGGAGGTAGTCGACGCAGCGGAGGTAGTCGACGCGGCGGAAGTAGTCGACGCGGCGGACCGGAGTCGATGCAGCGGAAGTAGTCGATGCAGCGGACCGGAGTCGACGCGGCGGAAGTAGTCATCGCGGCGGACCGGAGTCAACGCGGCAGAGGTAGTCGACGCGGCGGAAGTAGTCAATGCGGCGGACCGGAGTCGACGCGGCGGAAGTTGTCGACGCAGCGGACCGGAGTCGACGCGGCGGAGGTGATGAAGGTGAAGTGCCAGCCCCGAGTGTCGGAGACGGGCTGATGAAGGCGAGGCTGCCAGCCCCCGAGTGTCGGAGACGGAGCCGATGAAGGCGAAGTCGACGAAGGCGAGGCCGCCAGCCCCCGAGTGTTGGAGGCGGAGTCGACGAAGGCGGGGCCGCCAGCCCCCGAGTGTCGGAGACGGAGCCGACGAAGGCAAAGTCGACGAAGGCGAGGCCGCCAGCCCCTGAGTGTCGGAGACGGAGCCGACGAATGCGTGGCCACCAGCCCCCGAGTGTTGGAGGCGGAGTCGACGAAGGCGGAGTCGACGAAGGCGGGGCCGCCAGCCCCCGAGTGTTGGAGGCGGAGTCGACGAAGGCGGAGTCGACGAAGGCGGAGCAGCCAGCCCCCTAGTGTCGGAGATGGAGCCGACGAAGGCGTGGCCGCCAGCCCCCGAGTGTCGGGTGCGTCCAAGGTTAATTGCGCACCTTGTATGACGCAGCCCCGAATGTTGGGTGCGCATGTTTCTATGTCGGTGTAGAGGTTGTCGAGAGCCGATGAAGATTCATGGTGCCGTCATCTTCCTGAGTCGCCGATTTGTCGAGTACGCGCAGCCGAAACGGATGCCAGTCCCGCGGAGTCGAGAATTCCTGGGAACGGGGTCGCGACGGATCGAATCCGGCGGAAGCAGACGTACCGCGGCAGGATTGGAGTTGACCATGGCGCGGGTCGTGATACTCGAATTGTTGAGCTGATGAATTTGAGCTGACAGGGTCTTCCTTTTCCTTCTTCTTTTCTTTTCTCAGGTGGATACGTGCTCCACACACATCCTGATTGCCGGCAAACCCATGCATGTAATTAACAGGCTGGCCACAAAATCCATGCATACATGTGATTAGCGTGATGATCTCTTTTCTTTTTCCTTCTTTTCTCCGTGCATGTGCAGCTCGGATTGTTTTCTTCTTTGAGCTAGCGCCTGATCGATCTTTGCTGGTCTTGCGATCCGAGCCGAACAAGAGCAGGTGAAGCATGTATCAGGCGCCTCGTGGCTGCGCTCCAGATCAACAAGTCTTGGTAGGCACCCGTGTGGGTGCAGGCGGGTGTGCAGGCCTTTAGCAGCTGCCGCGTATGTCGCGATCTGATCGCCCCACGCCGCAAACGAAGCGCCTTCATGATTTCCGATCTCTTCGATCTGATCAGCCGCACCCGCCAGGGCACACGCGAGGGAATTTGTTGATGTCGAGCTTCGGAGCGCTGATTCGTGACGGCGAGTTGCCGCCGTTGTTGGTGTAGATTGGAGCCGCCGAAACGTTGAATCCAGCGCGCGTTTTTTCCACAGACGGCGTCAATTGACGAGGGGTGGACTCGGCAAATCCCTGGGTTGTGTACCCGGGTTGATTGAGGGGGAGAGAGATGGCGTGCTGGTAGTTCCGTCGGCTGACAAGTAAGGATTTACCCAGATTCGGCCCTCATGGTGAGGTAAAGACCTACATCCTGCTTGTCTGATCTGTATAGATGATGATATTACATGGTGGCCGCGAGGGCGATGAGAGACGTGGTCTCGTATGGATCTCCCCTATGGGGTGGCCCTGCCTGGCTTTATAAAGGGAGCCAGGTAGGGTTTACATGAGTTTCTTGTCTTGTACTCCAAGTTGTAACTTGTTGGGCTTCATTGGGCCGCCAGGTGGGTCTTTGTTGTGATCTTCTAATAGGCCGCATGTCGGGTCCTAGTCTTGGCGTGCACCAGATATCTTCACCGTGGGGTAGTCGAAGGGTAGCCCCACGACAAGCAACATTTCAACACGGAGATAATGTTTCCTTACTTCTTCAGGTAAGAGAGTGTTACTAGCTTGTACAAATTAAGTGTAACTGATGAGTTACTGACGTGTATATAATCATGCGCAGCGATCATTACATTCTGCTAGTCATTGAAGTTGATAGATCAAGAGTTCAAGTCTACGACTCATTGGACTGGCCTGAGGAGAGGTGCCAAAGCATTCTAGATACTGAGCGGGACCCAAAGAAATTTTTAGACGTACGTGAACAATCATATTCATCAATTGATCTCCAGTGTCATTCATAATTTTTGATAGTCATGATTAATATTCGTATTGATCTCCTTCTTTTATAGGCAAATCCATTGCGCGAGAGTATGCCACTAAAGAAGCGCTTTCAAGCACTAGCAGAGGAACTTGCGGGGTTTCTGCTCAGTGAAGTCATACCTACAAAAGGAACATACAATGGAGAATAGCGGTGAAGTCCCGGTTATGATCTCCCGTGTAACCGAATAGACGGGCTCTACTCCCGGTTATGATCTCCACACACGTGTAATCGAATAGACGGGCTCTAGTCCCGGTTATGAGCACCTCCATGTAACCGGATAGACATGAACATATTTTTATTTATGAACATTTTGATATGTTATATGTAGTTTCTGTTTTTAATTAATTAAACGCATATTTTTTTTGCACCATTTCAATATTAAATTGGGAGGAAAAACAAAAAATTACAGGCTGCCACGTGTGAGGTCCTTGGTCCCGGGTCGTATGACCAATCGGGACTAGAGGTCCTCCACCACGCCCGCGCCTCGGCGGCCACGTGGGAGCCTGTTGTTCCGGGTCGTAACGGACCCGGTACTAGAGGGGGGGCCTCTAGTGTCGCCTTGCTAGTCCTGGGTGGACACCCGGTACTAGAGACCCTTACGACCCGGACCAGTGGCCCTGTTTCCACTAGTGACAGTCAAAGCTTTTCACAGTGAATTATCTGAGCCGTTAAGAGATTGTTCCTACTACTAGTGGGGGGAGGGACCTAACTGGCGATCACCTGCCAGCTAGATGGCCGGCCGTCATTTTCTCACAGGGTAGACTTTTCTCTTTTGGCAAATCAACGTCCTGTTAGATTTTCTTTTTGGGGAATTTTTAGGAAACGCAACACCAACTTTCAGAAATAATTGTAGAAATTTTAAATCTCAGAATTTCAAAGTTTTGGATAATTACAAACCTTTCAGAGATTTCTGAGTTAGAAATTCAAGCTTGGGGATTCCATTTTTTTGTAAATACCAGACTCAAGAATTTCAAACTTCTAGTTTCTTAGAGAGAGAGAGAGACCATGGTTGATGATTCTAGAACACAAGACATACATTGCTTATTTCTTCACCATCTAATCGGTTTTATCTCGAACTTTACCAAACGTATGCCATATATAGATGAGGATGTCGCAATACTGGGCCAGTGGTGGTGGAGTCAAGAAAGTTTCAAAGCATGAGCAAACTACAGATTTAAAGTCTTGGGATGCCGAAAAAATTGAAAACGCCATGACAAAAATACTTTATAAGACGGGGGGCCTCGTCAAGCCTGTGCAACTGGATGGATGCTCATTCGCCTATAATGCTAACCAACACATTCCCTGGATGCATACTTGGGGTATCATGTCAAACAACAAGACCTAGTTTTGCAATCTGATCGACACGACAAGAGACGTGATCCAAGACGACACCCAGTGCAAGATCGATTGTACAATATTTGAAATGTTGTTGGTTATTGGAAAAGGCAAACTTAAGGAATATTCAAACTTGATATTTCAAATTTTTGGATATATCAGACTCACAAATTTCGAACTTTTAGGATTTGGAAGAGAAAGAGACCATGATTGATATTGTAAAAGATAAGACATAATATTGCTTATTTCTTTGCCATCTAATCGGCTGTGTCTCCAAATTTACAAACAACATGCACGGCACCAGTTGTGGTGAAGCCAAGAATGTTTCGAACCATGAGAAAACGACAAATTTAAAGGCTTGGACTGCAAAAAGACAAAACTAAAATCGTCATGAAAAAAATACTCGATGCTATCATGCTAAGCGACGGGCCTCCGGCAAGCCTGTGCAGTTCACCTAGGCTGGAGAGGTGCTCGATCCGCCATGAAGTTGCTAATGCATTCCCATAATCTCTCCAAACAGGCTTTCGCCTTGATTGATAAATAAAGCCAAACATCCGATATAAAGTATGCATTTCCGGAATGCATAGTAATTGGGATATCATGTCAAACAACAAGATCTAGTTTTGCAATCGGATCAACACAACAAGATCGAGGCAGGATCCAAAGATGACACCCAATGCGAGATCGATTGTAGAAGATCTGCCTGGTCTCCTGCCCTCCTCAACATATCCAACTAATCACCCTCCTTGATGATGCCCTCTTGACTAGAACGGCATTGACTTCTCCCCTTCCACAAAGCATCATCATTCATGGCCATGGGCATGGAAACCTAAAGCTAGAGATAACGGAAGATCGACTGTTCTAGATAGTGACAATGATGCAGGTACTGACGTACATACGTAATCTTGAGTGAAAATTTGAACTTTATGTCATCGCCATGTGCACGTACATACGCGGCTTGACCGAGGGTGAAATGCACATATCTGTGCAAATGGCCGCTGAGTGGAGAGACCAACATTTCCTGGCCGGTGAATGGGAGCTGGACAGCTCCGATTCGGTCGAGACTAAAAGCGGAAAGGCGCAGAGGGCAGCTCGCGCTGGCCACAGGACCCCTTGTCGATCGATAGTACCGGGTGCGTTGCATTTGCACGGCGGCTCTTCGTTGCCGACGGATTAGCTCGTCGCCGGCCGGCCGGTCGGCCGGTGCAGTACTATACGGGCCGATGGAGACTACACGGCCACAGTGCGTAACACTAGCTAGCCGCAAACACAAATGCAAATGTTACTCGACACTGTACGTAAACATTCTTTCTATCTAAAGACAGAATGACTGCCTTAAACCTAAAAAAAATGCATGTGGAGTAAGGATGCATTGCACGCATGTCGTTTCGGTCTTTTTTGTGGGTCATTTGGTTAAACTGGGCTAGCATTTTCTGTTACTTGCATGACAAAAATAACAGACGTGATACAAGCAAGCTGAACAAAGAAAGAAAGAAAAAGGCCGGGACAGGAAAGCTAGTAGGATGGAGGTACTATCGGAAACCCGCCGCAAATGCTTGATCTCGAAATTTCCACATGTATTTTTTAGTTTTTTTTCAGAAATGAAAAAGGCTTGCCTTAATTCAATGATACGGAATTTGAGACAAATGTTTTTAGGATTATTGACCAACCCCATTACAGAAAAGTCTAGTCTCTCCGCACTAATTGATTCAAATGCTTCGTATGCCACGAGAGCCCAATTTTAGGCTTCCAACTTGATGCGAGTGAAGATTATCATTGGAAGAGTACTAGTGAGCTTGAAAACTCTCACGTTGTATTCGTTCCAAATCTATTATATAGCACAAGCACGAGGAGAGATGGCTTGGCCTTCTGCCTTCCCACCAAGATTTGACATCATTTAAGGTGATCCACTCCGGGGATTTGAAGCCGCCGATTCCAAGCCAATCCTTGTTCAACCCCCAAAATGCGAATGGAGTAGCAGCAAGTGAAGAGAAGGTGACAGTGCCATCTCCTCCTCACGTCGGAAAAAAAGGGCATGGCCAGCCGTTTGGCTAACCTCTACATTCGAGACGGTTCACGGTCCAAACACGATTTTGGATGAATGTATACTCCACGCTACTGGCTCTGGCTGCCACTTAACTTCCTAAATTTGGTCTGTGCAATGTCGTTGCTGCACCGAAGAATGTAACGATGTAAATGGCTTAGATTGTCACTGATCATGTCCAACTTCGCCGCTTTGCTCATTATATTTGTAAGGACACGGGATTTCCTGCTAATCACTCCTTCCTTCTTCTCTGTTCATTATATCCCGACTCATTGTTGGTAGGGGAATTGATGTTTTTATATGTATGTATGTTTTTGTTTGAGACCAAAAAAAGGTATGTGGATTGGAGTTCTGCTTTCTTATGGGCATGCGATCTGCGTTGTGGGCTTGTGGCTCGTGGAGTGGTTTGGTCTGACACAACACGAATGAAACGATAGGCTCATGTGGATCAACTTAAACTGGAATTCCAACTATGGGTTCTAGCTAGGCAGCCAGCAGAGAGACGTGAGGAGTAGTTCGAATTAATTAATGCGGGCAGTACGGCTGCAATTGTAATTTGTAAAACACTCCCTTTCTTAATGTCATGACATGCAATCTTGCATGTTCTTGAAAAAAAAAAAAACTGTTCACCACCGGGCGTATGCTGGCTGCTCAGCCCGTCCACCCGGCGCAATACAGGCTGTCGACGAAATCGGTCGATCTGGGCTGCTGACCGGACCAAACCAGCTGTTATTGGGCCACGGCAGCTTGAACGCATGGATTGCGAACCTTCGCTCGCGCAGTTAGTTCTGGCCTCATTTTTTTCTTGGGCCATATCCAGGTGCAGGCTCTCTGGGTTCGTTTGACCGGGCTCCCATGCAGAGCCCTCTTCACTCTCGTTCATACTGGCTCAGTTGTTTTTTGAACTTGCACCGCGTTTTCTGGTTTGTCCTGCTTAGTGCTTACAGAAAAGGGTGGACCAGACCAGTTCATGGCTTCTCCGTGAGTTCGTCACTCACCGAATCTTGAAATTGACTCGCACTGCCAGCAGCATTCACATGTTCTCTCCCGACTTTTTCTTCTCGCTTACATATTGATCACGCGATAACACCGGCTTATACCGGAACCTTTCTTTGGTGGTACTCACGGGATTATGTCTATGTTGACTGCAACGAGAAATTCAGATGCAGAGTCACACCTTGTTCAGTTACACAAACACAATTTGCACTGTTCGACACGAATTGTTTGAAAACCTTGGAGGAGCTGATGTACGTTTCCGGCAAAGTTTCGTTAAATTCATGCACCCGCTCTCTGCAGATTTCAAATCACACCCCGTTGTGGCTTCAAATTACGAAAGTCCAGTGCATCAGAAAACATCTCTCCGTGCACTGAATTATTGCTAGCTTCGTCGTGTACGGTATACACAAAGATATCCAACAACTAGAATGGTTTCTGGTCAGTTCATGTCGGTGAGAGTCCCAAGAGAAAATTGCAAAAAAAAAAAAACCACAATTGATGGTCAAGCCATAAAAGACCACCTGTTTTCACCGAATTCGCAAATTGCCACCGCTTTTCGTTGACAAGTTATAAAAAACACCGATTTTTTCTGTGATATCGTTTTAGCCGAGTTGACGCTGTTTCTGACCAGTATGGCTAGGGGTGTAAACGGATCGGATCGGATTTTGGCTTTACTATATTTTTCTCTTGGATTCGGATCGGATCAGATAATTAACAGTTGCGGATTCGGGGCGGATAGATATACTCATGGATTCGAAACGGAAACGGAACGGATTTGGAGTGGAAAAAATGTAGTCGGATCGGTATGTGCAATGTACATCATCAACCCATTTAACAAAAAATAATAGCTAAACAACGTAATAATCTAACAAAGTTGTACTATATAGTATGTACAATGACCATGCAAGTGAGTTGTCTTTCAACAAATAAAGTTCATAACAAAATTGTGTTCTATTAGTTTAGACATTTCGGTAGAAAATTGGATTATTCGGATTATAACCATTGGATAATCCTAGTTAATATTCGGATAATCCATATTCGGATGCTATTTTACATATCATATCCTATACAATATCCGGTTGTTCAGTTCGGAATTGGATATCCTTATCCGGTAGATACTTCGGAACCGGATATGGATTCTTTAAAACGGATTCGGCACGAAAATTATCCTATCCGTTTACACCCCTAAGTATGGCCCACTGTCAGGCATGACGTGGCGCAGACTACATTTGCACAAAAGTCCTCCACAATATTTTTTACCTTCTTATCTTCCTCACCGTGGTTCTATGAGTAGAAGAAGCAAATGGAGGACGGTGTCACCGTCGTCCATGGCGGCACTCGTCAGGTGTTGTGCGCTTGTGTTGTTGTTGCCGAAGAAGCAAATGGTTTTTTGTTACAATGTCAACGAATAGTGGTGGTGATTTGCGAATTCGGTGGAAAACGGTGGTCTTTTGTAGCTTGAGTACCAATTGTGGTGGTTTTTTGCAATTTTCTCGAGTCCCAGCGATCTGTCAGGTTTCGGTGCAATCACAAGCACAGCTTCAGGAACTTGTATCAAGGAAAAAATGATTAGTCCCTCCTCACGTCGCCCCTCTAGGCGACCGAGGAGACGAACCCTAGCCACTGGCCGCCGCTGCCACTTTCCCTCTCCTCCCTCCCTCGCCGTCCACGGAGGTGACCGCCGGACAAATGCCGAGCGCCACCAGTGAAGGGGGCGGCGGGGAACTAGCTCCTGCGGCCTCATCTTGCAGTTTCGGAGGAAAAGCTGCAGCCCAGGTCCACGCATCCTCGCGTTCGTCGCCGACTACCTCCCTGGCGCGCTCTCCCCGGTCATCTGGCCCTCGAGCTTTCCCGAGGCGGACTTTGGTTCCGCCATGGGCGGCGTCGTGCTGCCCAGGCCCGCCCAAGCTCAGATGGGCTTGGCGGGACGCGGAGGTTCTTGGTCGTCACTGCATCTGGGAGGCCCGGCCGCTCCCTGCTAAGCGCATGGTCGCCTCGGTGCTCTGTGACCCGGTGGTCCGGCCGTCGATCGCGGCCCCGGGGGCGCCGTCGGCTTTGACGGCGCTCAACCGTGCCCTACGGTGGTTGCAAGGGTCGCCACCTCTACACCCGGCCATCTTCCTGCAGCAGGGCATCGTTGGGGAGCGCTGGTGTCGTGGCTTCGTAGATGGCAGCCATGGCGGTGACGTGCTCCCTATGTGGCGGGCGTCGTGGCTAGGTATCGAGCACCACTGTCTTGTCATCAGTGTCATACTAGTGTGCTTCATGGTTCATGGACGCGGTTTCTCTCCAATGCGAGGTGAGCTGTGGCAGTGGTGGTGGTGGCTTTTCCTTGTCGGTTGCTAGGCCCTCGCGTCGGATCCTTGTCGAAGTCATGAGGCGTGTCTGGCGTAGGTGGTCTTCATGGTGCTCTAGGCTAGCCCACCCTTCGAGGGGTTGGGGTTCCCCGCGACTAAGGCGGCGACCCCCGCGTGTGGTGAGGGCATCTTCGATGCCCTTCTTTTCCGGTCGGCGACACAGAGGCGTGGTGGCGTCGTCTTGCCGCGCGCGACCTTTCGGCCATGCCCCCGACACAGGTGGTGTCGGCGCGCTGTGTGGCCTCGGACGCGCGCTGGTGTTCGGTTACGTCGATGGTGCAGTGTCATGGCTAGATCTCCGTTGTCATGTCCTGTGGTTTCTCCTTTGTGATCGCAGTGCTTGGGTCGTGATGAGCTTCTCATCAATAAAAAAATTCCGAGTTTTCTCGGAGCGACCCTCTCTTGTGTATTGTCGGTGTACGTTATTTTCTTTTATTTATTTTCTCTTGTATCCCTATAAACTCTGTTTTATTTGAACCTATCTCTAAGAGCCCGCCGCAGTCATAGTCAAAACAAAAAAAAAACACAGCTTCAACCCTTCTGACCTCTGAGCATGCATGCGTCGGTTGGTGTTGATCTGTGGTCACGCAGTTTTGAAGCTTTCCAATACTCCGAATGCGCATGTGCTATAGAGTAGTCGGTAGGCGATCATGCGAGTCAGGCAATGTTCTACTCTTGTAGACTGTAGTAACTTAAAACTTCCTTAATTTTATCTGAATTTTGTTGGTTGGTGCCTGGAGTTCTTGTTGCCACTTTTTTCAAGTCCTGGAGAGTCGCTGGCGGACTGTAGCGGGGATCGATGGTCCACGATAACGATCCGGCGGACAGATGTCGACCGGTTCAACGTACGTCTGGAAATTAAAATTGACGACACTGGCTGGAGTGAAGAACAAAAGAGGCAGATATGCGTCCTCCAGTCGGCCAGCGTCTATTCACAATTTCTCCCGTTCATTTAGGGAAGAAGGATCAATCAACCAGACGACATACTGACAGTGATCAGCGTTCTCATTTGGGTTGGGTGTTCTGGTGTCACCTGCTACCCGGTAGAATATAGTTTATTGGATGGATATGGGTGAATAAATCCCAATTTCTTGAATTAGAAATTGTAGGTTTTTAGATAAAGAGTGTATATTAATATCGTGGAGATACAAATAACACCCAGACTCTGCAACAACACAATAACCAAACCTATTACGGATGCACACAGCCGAAAGATAATAAGAAGAAGAAATAAAAGAAAAGTCCCGCTACAGAGTTACAGTCCTTACAGCAGCTGCACAACCACCACCAAAACAACACCTGATGTCCAACTTTTCAAAAGCAACGCCTTCAAGAAGAACAGTGTCAGGCACAACCAATTAAGGCCAGATCTTGGGTTTTCACCCTGAAGATAGTTCTCGCTCTCAAAACAATGTCTTCAGCAAGACCACTGTCAGGCACAACCAATTAAGCCCAGACCTTGGATTTTCACCCTGAAACGTTGGACTTTGGACTTCATGAATGTTGTCGCCCCCACTTACATGCCGCTGCTCCAGGTCATGAAACACCAAGTCAATTCCTCATCAGCACATGGAATCAAACTACCATTGCCAGTCCTCAGATCTCGTATTCCATATCATTCTCCGCCAGCATCATGGAACGAGAAAGCGTGCTCCATGATATTAACAGCCAGCAGAGCTTCGAAGCGCTCCCTCTGAAACCAAACGGTCAGAGAAAAACATGGGTGTGCTCGATCGAATACCATCCGTTCCAGCAATCTCCAGGCATGAGATGCCCAATGAAGTTCGTCGGCGGAGCTTTCTGAAACACGACCGTCCAGCCAGATCGATGGGGATAGGCATCTGGTAGATTATCATCTTCGCGCGAGAAGAACCCTAAGACCACCACCATTATTCTTCAACCTCGCAAGCCCCGACGCCGCGAGGATTCCCTCGGAGTCTCGCGGGTGGGATGGCGGGATCAGCGAAGGCGATGCCTTCGACAAGGTAACGACATGAATGCCGCCACCGCCCGCCGTGACCGTAGTCTTGGCTCGGTTTTCACCGGAATCCACGCCTCCCCAACCCGCCGCCTCGAACATCGGGTCGATCTCCTCCAGCGAAGGAGGAGGCCACCTACCACCATGCCGAGGGCACAGCCCCCGGCCTCCTCAGGTTGCGGGTGGAGCTCAGGTCAACCAAGTCGTGATGGCCCGGCCACCCTGACCGCCGATGCTCCACCGTCGCCTTGCTGTAGATCCCGTTGTTGTGGGCGCCGCCATGCTGAGGAGACCCACCGCTGAGGGGAGCCGCCGCCACCACCTACGCCATCCGGATTCGCCAGGATTCGCGCGATGGCGGCGGAAGAGGGAGACGCGCGTGGAGGGTCGCGGCCGGGAGGAAGGGGACGCCCCGGCACGGCGCAGCACCGCCGCACGGAGGCGGGTGGCCGCCGGGAGGAGAGGAGAGGTGGCGGCTAGGGTTGGGAGCCGGGAGGTCCAACCAGCCCTAGCTCCGACCCTGAGCCGTTCGGATGAATCAAAATTCTACATCAATTCATGTCGTTACCTAGAAATTGTAGGTACAGTGTTTTATCTTCGAAACGAGGAAATGGTAGGTACAGTAGTGTATGTATGTTGGCTGTTGAAACTTAATCAGAACATTGTAATCTCGAAAGAACAACACTGAATTCATACACCATCCCACTGCCGGAGCGCAGAGCAGCCAGAGGTCGAAATGAACAGGGGGCGATTGTGTTTTCGAAACAGCATTCAGAGTTTACAGCGCCGTTTAAAAGCCTAGTTATACCGGCAGAAACAAAAAAAAAAGGACCCCCCTTCCAGGTATCGCGTCGCCCCCCGTGCGGGCGACCGAGACCAGCCCAGCCCGCCGCCTCCTCCCTCCCCCTTACCTCCTTCCTCTCCCGGCCGCTGCCGGCCTGCGCCGCCGGGCTTCTCCGTGCGGTGCCGGCGGCGGCCGGCCGTTCTCTACCCAACGCGGGGACCCCGGGCGCGGTGGCGGCTCTCCTTGGCGGCGGTGCTTGTAGGGCGGCGGCGGTTCGGCTCCAGGCCGAGTGGCGGCGGCGCAGCGGCGCCCTCGTGGTGCTGTGGGGCGCACAGCACGACGGGGTGGCGGGTCTCTGCAGGGCGGCGCAGGATCTACCCTCGGCCCAGATCTGAGCCCTACGGGCCCCATCTGGGTTGGGCGGGCGGGCCTGCCCTGTGCGTGAACTGATCTGAAGATGGAGGTGCTGGTGTTCGCAGGGGTGCAAGCAGCGACGGCAGCTGCCCTTGTTGCAGCGTGGTGGCAGGCTTCACGGGCCCGACTCGGGCCAGGCCGGACCCTCTTGGGACTGGCAGTGTGGCCGGACCCGACTGGGACTGGTGTGCTATGCGACTACGTCCGGTCGACTACTGCCTCGGGCGGAGCGGTGGAGGCAGTTCCCTCCCGCGCAGTTGTGGTACTGCTGACCCCGAGTTGAGCTACCCTTGCTTCCATCTTGCAGACCTTGTGCCGGTTTCTTCGGTGAGACGACGATGGCGGCTTCGTAACCGTGGTGGCGCTAGTTGGCGGGCGGCAAGTCTGAGATGACGAGGCTTTGTCCTTGCGGGGCTCTTATGCTATGGATCGCCCGAGGTCGTGGATAGGGTTTTCGGGAGAAATCCTTGTCGGTTCCTTCTTGGAGGGCGTCGTGGCTACCTTCCATCCACTTCTCTCGGTGTGTCGGGGGAAACCCTAGGACCGGCGTGCCGGTCCGGGCAGCAGCGATTGCTTTCCTTCTTGAAGGTGCTGCTTGGCACTCGACGATTCGGGGCAACGGGCGTGGTGGTAATTTTCCGGAGAGGCGCAACGGTTGCGGGTCACCTTAGTTTAGTCTTTCCACCTATGTCTCCATTTGTTTCTTTTTTGGACGGTTGTTTGCTGTTGGCCCCAGCAGGTGTGGTGTTGCGTTTGTATGCACTGTTGTATGGTGATTGTTGCTTTATTTATAAAGCTGGGCGAAAGCCTGTTTCGTGAAAAAAAAAACCGCTAACTATTGTACCAGCAAAACGACTACAGACCACCAGCAAAGCGCTCCAGGTTGCAGCAAACGATAAGCAATAGGAACGTCCAGATCAGCAAAGCGTCAGAGGGGGCGATTAACATAATCTTCCTGCCATTGACAAAAGAACAAACATGAAATACAATACGAAGGATCAACGTGAACCAACCAAATCTAGTCCAATTAAGAGGTTTGGGTTGGTTTGGTGCCGAGCTTGGTTCGTAGAAAAGGCGCCGGTTCCTCGCGTGTGCGGAACTGGAGGATAGACCATGCCACCATGGTCGACCTAACCGCTGAGTTCTTTGCCCCTGAAATGTTGTTAATCATCAGGACCCTGCCTGTCCCATTCGTATGACGCAGTCTCGTCACCAACAAGCACCATCAACGTCACTAATCTTTCCACCCTCCTCTTACGTCCACGGATGAAATCCATGTTTTCTTTTTCATGACACATGACATGATCATCCATGATCCATGTTACTTCTCTGTCAGAAACAAAAACTACTGAAACTAGTTGTAGACATATAAAATCAATCAATTCAGCTTAGTTCAAAACGTATTTCTCCTAGGTTTAAGAGAGAGGCGGCGATCTAGGGTTCCACCCTAGCTGTTGCCGCCATCAGTCCAGTCTTCGACCATGAATCGACAGGCCCCGCCTCCCGATTGCCGCTCCAGCGGTGGGAGCGGGTGCGGATTTCGGACATGTGTTCGACAATGTTACAAGGCCCCCAAAATTATGGCCAACAGGAAGCAACGTTATAGTGGCTATATATGGCGGTCATGTGTGGGACAAGAATAGTTATAGTGGCTATGGCGGTCATGTGTGGGACAAGAATAAGGTATACCCGCGTCCTTGACATCGTCGGCGACGATCTCGCTGGTGGTGCGGGGTGGGCGGGGAATCGTTTTGTCGCTGATCTCTTGAAGCGGTGGCTATGTGTATTACGGGTTTATGTCTGAAAGTTCAGATCAATTCAATAGTTCAATGGCGGCGACTTCGGCCTCAAAGTGGTGGTCTTTAGGGGCATGTGCACGAAGACTTAACGACTGCTATCAATAACTTCAGGAGCAGCGACAACGGCTCGTTCTAGCATTTGACAAATAAACACAATATAAATGTTTTTATGTTTAATTTGGTTTGTACTTCTTGTGAATTCCATAATATATCTGGATCATTCTCACCGAAAAAACTTAGACCTATAAAATCGGTATAATTTAACTACCAAGAGATTCCCAAAGTCTTACCGGCAACGCACAAATCATGCAACCCTGTCCCCGAATAATCAAACCAGGCGCAAGACAAAAGAACCGGATTAAGTAATTATAAGCACAAATTGAACAAAAGAATGTGCGCAGGCAGTGCTGTGGTTAGGTGGCGAGGCTCTTCAAGCAACATGCTGATGCAGGTTAATTTACTACCTGTCCTTAAAACATATAACAAACCTCCATTGCCAAATTCAACCGGACTTCCGTTTGAGTTGACTATACATGTTTTGCTGGTGCTTGAAGTGAGCTGCTCTGACCACGCATCCATCTATATACATGGTGATGGTGCATGCATCCCTTGACCATGTATTTGTGTACTCTGTGTAGGAGAATAGGGTTTGGGGGAAGCCTCTCACACGTAATACGTGGGGGTTCCAGTGTTTATATAATAGCCCAAAGGGTAAGAGTCTTAATACAATACAACTAGGGTTACAATATGTGCATACCTAATACAATACGCTAACACCCCCCCCCCCGCAGTCGCAGCGGGAGGTTCTCGGACGCCGAGACTGGACCGAAAATCTATGAACAGTTGAGTGGGCAGTCCCTTGGTCATAACATCAGCAAACTGAAGTGCAGAAGGGACATGCAGAACTCGTGCTTCGCCGAGAGAAACCTTCTCGCGAACGAAGTGGATGTCAATCTCAATGTGCTTAGTACGTCGATGTTGCACCGGATTGGATGACATATATATAGCAGAAACATTGTCGCAGTAGACAAGTGTCGCTGAGCTGAGGGGGCGATGGAGTTCCTGCAGGAGTTGGCGCAGCCAGCAGCATTCGGCAACAGCGTGGGCGGCGGCACGGTATTCCGCTTCAGCACTAGATCGAGAGACGGTGGTCTGTCTCTTGGACGACCAAGAAATCAAGCTGTCACCGTAGTAGACACAGTAGCCAGATGTAAATCGTCGAGTGTCTGGACAGCCAGCCCAGTCAGCATCAGAGTATGCGATGAGGCCAGTGGCGGAAGTGGCATGAAAGTGTAGACCGAGATCCAGTGTACCACGGACATAGCGCAGAACTCGCTTCACCATAGCAAGATGGGGCTGTCGAGGAGCATGCATATGAAGACAAATCTGCTGGACCGCATAGGAGAGATCCGGACGCGTCAATGTGAGGTACTGAAGTGCACCAGCAAGGCTCCTGTATTCAGTAGCATCAGAAATTAGGTCACCATCAGAGTCAGAGAGCTTGGCGTGGGTGTCAACAAGTGTCGAACAGGTGTGACACTCGGCCATGCCAGCGCGCTGAAGGAGATCCACAACATACTGCCTCTGAGATAGAAACAGACTGTCGGATGATCTGGTCACAGCAATGCCGAGAAAGAAGTGAAGATCGCCGAGGTCAGTCATGGCGAACTCACTGTGTAGTCGAGCTAGAAGCTGATGTAGAAGACCAGTGGAAGAGGCAGTAACGATGATATCATCAACGTATAGGAGCAGGTAAGCCGTGTCAGTCCCGGAGCACAAAACAAACAGTGATGTATCTGTACGGGAGGCAACAAATCCGAGAGTAGCAAGGTGAGCAGCAAAACGTTGGTACCAGGCACGCGGAGCTTGCTTCAAACCATAGAGGGACTTGTGTAGCTGACAGACATGATCAGGTCGAGATGCATCAACGAATCCAGGGGCTGCTGACAGTAGACAACCTCATCAAGAAAACCATTCAGGAAGGCATTCTTGACATCCAGTTGGCGGATGGGCCAGGAACTGGAGATGGTGATATGAAGAACCAGATGAATCATGGCTGGCTTGACGACGGGACTGAAAGTCTCATCGTAGTCGATGCCAGGACGCTGTGAGAAACCGCGGACAACCCAGCGAGCCTTGTGCCGAGCTAGAGTGCCGTCCGAGTGAAACTTATGCCGATAGATCCACTTGCCAGTCACCACGTTGGCCTTTGATGGTCGCGGAACAAGAGACCAGGTTTTGTTGTCGACAAGAGCCTGGTGTTCTTCAGCCATTGCTTGGCGCCATTGAGGACTTTGCATTGCTTGACGGAACGTAGTCGGAACTGGAGCAACCTCGGGTGTCACAGTGGCCGAGAGATTGAGCCGGTCAGATGGACGGGAGCGGCGGCCAGCACGCATTGTAAGCGGTGCAGCATCCGTCGAAGAAGAACTCGGCGCGGCACGCTTGGCTGCCACGGCAGAAGATTGTGGTCAAGCTGTGCCGTGGCAGGAACTCGCGTCGTAGCTGCAGCGCGTGTCGTGGCAGGTGTCGGGGCAGGATTTTCTGCCGTGGCAGAGTTCGGTGCCGTGACAGGACGCACGGCTGGAACCACAGTGCGAGGAGCCGCAACAGACGAGCGAGGTCTCGCAGCCGTGGCGGTGGTCGTAGCCGTAGTCGTGGACGGCGGAGCGGCCCGGCGCGCTGGAGAAGTCCAAGTGTCGGTGAAGAGGAAATCCAGGCGCCGTGGTGGCGAAGGCAGGGAAGGTGCCCGTGTCGCAGCTGCAATCTGAAACGGAAAAATACCCTCATCGAAGACAACGTGTCGGGAGATGATTATTTTCCGAGTAAGAGGATCGTAGCAACGATAGCCACGATGTTGCGAGGGGTAGCCGAGGAAGACACAGGGTATAGAACGAGGTCGTAACTTGTGTTTGGCGGTGGACGCAACATTGGGATAACAAAGGCAGCCGAAGACCCGAGCGAATCGTATGGTGGAGGACGATTATGGAGCTGGATGTACGGGATTTGCGAGCGTATAGCTTTGCAAGGGCGGCTGTTAAGGAGTAGAGTAGCAGTGGCAAGGGCTTCGGCCCAAAAGGGCTCGGGAACATGTGCGTGAAACATGAGAGTGCGCATAGTGTCGTTGATCGTGCGAAGAGCATGCTCAGCCTTGCCGTTCTGCTGTGAGGTATAGGGACACGACATACGCAGTTGTGTGCCGTGTGTGCTAAGGAGGGTGTCTATGGTGGAGTTAAGGAACTCGGTGCCATTATCGGTTTGAATGGAACGTATGGTGGAACCAAATTGTGTGTGGACATAACTGAAAAACTTTTCTAGAGTGCTAATCGTACAAGATTTTTGACGCAACGGAAAAGTCCAGTAAAAATGAGAGTAGTCATCGACAATAACAAGGTAATATCAAAAACCAGAGTTACTAACAACGGGTGATGTCCACAAATCACATGTATCAAATCGAACTTGGCACAAGACACAGAAGTAGATGAACTAAAAGGTAAGCGCACATGTTTGCCAAGCTGACAAGCATGACACACATGAGGTCCCTAATTTTATTACACTTGATAAAAGAAAATTTCTGGAGCGCCGACATTGCATCTTGACCGGGGTGTCCAAGCCGTTGGTGCCAGAGGTCAGCGGTGGTGGCGGCGAGCATGGCGGTGGGTGGTGCACGATGAGGGGTGCCGGGAAACGTGTAGAGGTCGCCTTCACTGTTGCAGCGAAGGATCACTCGACGAGTCTTCAGGTCCTTCACAGAGAAACCAAAAGCGTCAAACTCAACGGAACAGAAATTATCTCTAGTGAATTTTCGAATAGAAAGTAAATTCCGAATTAAGTGTGGAACTAGAAGAACATGATTAAGTTTAAACCTATGACCAGAGGGAGACTGAAAATAGGTGTGACCGGAAGAGGTGATGGGTACAGAAGAGCCGTTTCCGACAGTGACAAAGTGTGGACGAGAGAGAGGAGCGGAGAAGAAGATGTTACCCTCATCGTTTGTCATGTGCGACGTGGCGCCGCTGTCCATGACCTAGCCACCCTGCTGGTTCAGAGCGTTGAGGGCGGCGATCAGCCCGGCATTGTCCCATGCAGGTGATGAAGAGGTCGACGTCCCGACTGGAAGAGCGGAGCAGCCGTGGTCGTGTACGCCTGAGGTCGGGGACCAATGATCCCGGGGGCAGGGGATGGATGGCGCCACTGCCCGGCACCCGGAGGACCAGGAGAGAAACACACCCACGGTCCTGTCGGAACAGGGTTTGCCGCGCGCTGTGGAGCGCTGGGGCGGCCGCCGTTCTTGTTCTTCTTCTTGCGAGGCTAGCCGGAGTTGGAGGACTCGCCGCGACACGCGGTGCCGGTACACACCGGAGCAGACGGCCTCGCCTGGGCGACAAGGGCAGTAGAGGCGGCGTTGGCGGCCGCGTTCTTCTGTTGCATCTCCTCCATGAGAAGCATGCTTCGGGCGCGGACGAAGGTAGGCAGCGGGTCGGTCATGGAGATGACGGTGGCTGCCGAGGCGAACTGAGGGCCGAGGCCGCGCAGTGTGTTGAGGACGAGAGCACGCGCGGAGACGGGCGAGTCGTGGTCAGCGAGCGCATCGGAGAGCTGCTTCTGACGGCGACAATACTCTGTGATGGACGACGAGCCCTGAACGAGCTGACGGAAGTCGTTGTCGAGGTAGATCGCCTTGCTGGCCTTGTTGGCGGAGAAGAGCTCGAGGATGGCGATCCAGAGGTGGCGAGCCGTCTAGTCGCGGGAGAGCACCATGTCGGCGACATCTTCACTGATGGCCGAGTGGAGATGGTTGAGGACGGTGTAGTCGTCCGCCATCCATGCGGCATCGGTGAACGCAGCAGGGGAGGTGCCGTCGATGTGGCCAATGAGGCCGGCGCGCCCGATGGAAGTCTTGAGGTAGATGCTCCACTTGGTGTAGTTCGAGGCATCGAGGGAGAGGACGACCGGCGCAGCGTGGCGAGGGGCACCACCAGGAGGGAGAGCGGCGGTAGTGGCCGGCACGAATCGGAATTTAGATCATATTCATGGTGCATGAGATGCGCGGGGTGATAGATCGGATCTATCGCCAGTAAACAGGTAATCTGCCAAAACGAACAGTTTCCGGTAATACGGCTGTAACTTTTGCAGACGACCTCGGATCGAGCTGTTCGTGGGAGCGACTGGATCGGAGAGGATTGTACATCTACCTTGCCCCGACTCGCTTCACCGACTTTGGCACGGCACAGCGCGTCTAGTGGTAATCCCGTGATCTATAACTGCAGCAGTTCCTTGGATGTCGCGGTAGAAATTTTTGATTTGCGCTAGTGTAGCCTACACGCGACCCTTCAGTGTTAGGACATCGATCTCTTCCGAGTTGATCTACAGGAGGTTTTTTCTCGCACTACCATCTTACTTAGAATTTACATTAAGTATTTTGTATTTACCAAAATTCTCTAATTCACCTTTGCTGCTTTCGGGTGCCGAGACTGAAAGCAACCTTTCTTTAAGTACATTATTCTCTTAATCTGGTTTTTGTTGCCACTAAAATGTTGATTAATAAGGTATATTTATTTTATTATTCTCCACGTGACTGAGATTTGTTTTACTTGCATTAAATCTACTTGTTCGGTGGGAAACTAAACTTAAATGTCCGTGGCACCTTTATTTTTTATTTTTTATTACTGAATTTAAGAATTAAAATAGTATTCTAATGCATTTTATTCTTCTTCTTTCGATTCAAAATAGAAAAGGAAAATAATTGAGTTAAGTCAATCCAAAAAGAAAAGGAGGTTTATGGCCAAGGGAAAGATGTTAAAATCAGATGTATTCAATAGTATTAATAATTAACCATTTTACTATTTTTCCTTACATTCAAGCAAATATTAAATATCAGGTGCAAGTGGACACAATGGATCAATATCGTGTACCACGTAGAAACAAACCAATCTAATCGATACCATGAGTTTTAGTTAGCCTTTAGTCTATCCCTTAAAGATGTTCGACATGTCATAATTTTGTCTGTTAACGAGATTATCGTGTATAATTTTGTTTTTGAATTTTTACTTCAGAAATAAATTGTTACATATAAGATGCCAAAAACACATTGCAGATGAGCATATAAGATAATGAATCATATGTAAAGGAAAATGGTTTTGTACTTCCGGGCGTACGTATTGCACATTCAATATACCACATAGCTGAAGTATATATACCTCTTCATCATTTTTAACATACTTCATTATTTAATAGTAGATACCCCAAAATTCCTTTGAATCTATATATTTTGTATTATTTGCACATATACTGCCTTTTTTTTGTAAAAAGAGAGGACTGCGATGATATTTTTCATACTTCTTGTTTTGAGGTATCTTAGAATAATTAATGAGGTATAAAAAAAATAGGTATTATACCCTTGTATGTGAGGTATATTGCATATGGAAGTATGTACACCCAGGAGTATATAAGAGGATTCCCATATGTAAAATAAAATATCAAGTCATTACAATTGATACCATTCAATATCATGTAGAAAACATACATATATTTTCAACTTCTTAGCAAACCAAACTTGAAGACAAATTTATCGATGTTTAAATTTATTCTATAAACTTATTCAAGTGTGATTGCCTAATCATACACGAGAAAAGACTATACATATATATTTATCAAAATGTACACTTTAAAGATCTCTACCATGATAATAAGGATATTAAAATAGACTCGCCCAGACGCGCACATATACACGGATACAAATATATAAATAAACATTATATAACTTATGATGGTCTTAAAAACAAATCAAGGATAATCATTTTTACAACATATGGTTCAATTTCTCACAACACAATTTTCACTAATATACATTCCGATTGTGTAAATGACATCATGGTTAGCAATAGCATTAAGAAAGAAACACAGTATCAGGTCATATCTAGCACCCAAAAAACCGGGCGGAAAACAAGGAATGTAGAAGGAGAGAATTCCAGGACCGATCCCTCTGCCGTCAGGTATACTAAAACCAGGCAAGAACAGCGGATTATACTGGCGTCCGTGCATGGCCTAAACACTGACAAAACCTGCACTGTATACTATCTACAGGATCGATCCAGAATCCTGGCGACTGTACGTGTGCACACGCAAGACGGCAAGACAAATTCGATGGAGCTGGAGTGCCGGCCGATCAGACCTCAGGAACCGTGCAAGCTTCCAAGCCGAGTTGGCACTTGGCGCCACCCTAGCTTGGCTCGATCTGCCCCGCTAATCATGGCGGGCTAGCGCGATAATGCAAACAACAACACCTGCGAGGAAGGAGGAGGAAGAAGACAGGGAACCAGAGCTGTTCTTCTTCTCCGTGGACATGGACAGGATCACAGGATAGGATGGCTGGGCACGGGTAGGCGCTCCCGTGACTCCTGGGCTCTGTCTGCCCTGTCACCAGGCTAATCCTCCATCCAAAACTGAATTATTTAGGTTTGGAAGCTACATATGAATATGATTTGGAAAACGCTTCGCTGCCCCCGGAGGATTTCGCTCGCGCGTCCTCCGGCACGACCGCGTCACTCGTTTCATTCTCGTCCTCTTTCTCCTACCTCACGCCACCGAGCATAATTCCGAGCACCGCGGAGTGGCTCTGTGACCTAAGGCAATGACGTGGGCCGCAGCTCGCCGACGCATTCTGCTTCCACCTGTGGGCCGCAGTGCAGCATGCGCTCAGGCGCGGTGCTCCCTTGAGGCTATGACGGGGCTGCGGTGCTCCCGACGGTCAGCGGCGATGCTGCCATGGGAGCAGGGCGTTGCTACCGTCGGTTCGCGGCCATGCTGCCATGGGAGGAAGGCGGTGCTCCCGAAGGTCAGCGACGGTGCTACTGCCGGTTCGTGGCCTTGCTGCTGTGGGAGGACGACAGTGCTCCCGACGGTCGGCGACGGTGCTCCCGACGATCGGTTGCGGTGCTCCCGTCGGTTCGCAGCCATGCTGCCATGAGAGGACGACCTTGCTCCCGACGGTGGGCGACGTTGCTCCCGTCGGCTCGCGGCCATGCTACCATGACGGCGGTGCTCCCGACGGTCGGCGGCGATACTCCCGTTGGCTCGCGGCCATGCTGCCATGGGACAACGTTGCTCCTAACGTTCGACCGTGATGCTCCCTTGGGAGAACAATGATGCTCTCATGGGCGGACGACGATGCTCCCATGGTCGGCGTCTTCTCCGACGACGGCGGTGGCGCTGCCATGGGATGAAAAGTGATGTTGCCATGTGGCGTTGGGGCCAGCGATGTCCGCCGCGAGTACCAGTCTTTAATGTGGCATGTGGAGGCGGCGGAGCAGGCCGCCCGGCTGCCCGTGGTGCTGCCCGTGGTGGTTGCCGGTGACTCGAGGACCAGGCGCCTTCTCCGGTGAGGGCGGAGTGCAGCGTGCGTGCGGGGCAGGGAGGGGAATTTTTTCGAGCCATGTCTGCGATGGGGATGGCTGGGCCAGTAAGCGACATGTGCACATGGTGGCCCCGAGTCGGACACGTGTCGCCTTCTAAAGGCGGAGGATCGGGGGAAATAATGGAAAAGTATAGTAATCACCGGGGATCTGCGTCTTGCATCCCCCGCCTGACGCATGTCCCGTGACTGGCCCCACGACCTTTTATCACGTCGTTATCCTCTCGCACATGGGTGGTCCATGCCGTGGTCGTCTTCCTTTCCTCACTCTGTTCTCTTCCTTCCCCTCCGTCTCTACCTTCTCTCTCGCTTCCACGCGCCGCCGCCGCCGGGAGAGCACACGGCCGCCCCTACTCCCTGCCTCTCCGCCGGCGAGGCTCTACCCCCTTCGCGACCAGCTGTATATGGCGCCATGGTCGGCCTCCCGTTCCGTGTCGAGCATCCGTGCGCCGGCGAGGCATGCCGCCATGGCCTCCGCCGCCGCTGTTGCCCCCCGTGGCGGCGACGGCGTTTTTGCTACAGCGAGGATTGCCTACGAGGTCGCCGCACACGGCAGAGGTTGCTGCAAGGAGCATGGTCGGCAGCCGGCGTTGCTAATCGTAGGATTGTTGCTAGTGTTGTAGTCTGGCACTCAATTTTGGTCCTCGTAGGTTAATCTGGCTGCCTAATCACTCTGTAGGAGAAAATGAAAAGTAAAATGGAAAGAAACACATGTGGGTCTCAAGACTCAAGAGACAACCAACTATACACACACGGTCTGACGCAACCATCAATTCTGAGCTCCATTAATTGTCCGTTTTGGAAAAGAATTTGTGAGCTTCATTGTGCACCCACAACGACGAGGTTGAACACTGGATTTGTACTCCGTCCAGAAAAAGATGTCGCTAGTATGTGTGACATTCTTTTACGGACAGAGTATATACTACCTCCATCCTTAAATAGAAAACGCTGTGCTAGGTCATTTTATTCTACCAAAATATTTTATGTTTTGGAACAGAGATGATAGTAGTACTTAAACGGATCTGCACCTTCAAGATTACCATATGGAATTAGTCGATTATCTCAATTTATGTCTATAGTCATATATATAGAGAGAGAGATTTATGGAGAATGGGTTTAGTCTCATCAAACAAGTTAGGTAAAGTTATACTAGTCGATTAGACCTAACATATGGGGGAAAAGGATTTGCGGGAGTTAGCTGGAGTCACGGAGAATGAGCGTGTTAATTAGAATCTCTGACTCATGGGCTCATACACACCTTGACACGGTTTTTGGGCCATGCAGATGCTTCCGGTACGATAGGTAAGATCAATGGCGGGAGCAGCAATCTCGACGTGCGCTAAATTTGGTTTTGCATGTGTAAATTATGGCTGAACATGTACGCAGCAATGAAAATAAAAGAGCGAGAACTCGTCATCCATCTCCTCTCTGCAGTCAATAGCTTCTACCTCTCTTCTGCCGGTAATCCGGAGAAACGAATGGTTAATTCGACCTCAGAATGGTGACCAGTCACAGGAGGATTTAGTGACAAGCTTGTACGCGACCAAACTGTGGTCAGAGTGTTTCAGGAAATCTTCTTGTATGAGGTTTGACCCGTCATTTTTGTACGAGTTAATAGGATATACGGCTAGTTCAACCACAGGAGTACAAGACTAAGCCAACATAGAACACCCGGAATTCATGGTCGTCCGTCCTAGATATATTATGGGATTGGCAACTATCCAGGATATTTAATTTCATCCCCCAGTCTGTGTTTACATGTGCACTCGTGTTTCCGTGATCAACTGACAGAATAGATTTGACTAATGAAACATGTGCTATGTGATACGAGAGTTGTATCATTCAAATTTGTATTCAAAAAGTTTCTAATGGTAAAATATTTATGACACGTGTCTTTTATTGTATTGTTAGTTAATTTGTTGGTCAAAGTTTAGTAACTGAACACCTAATATACGAGTCTAATTTTTCACTAAAAATGGAAAATCTCATATTATAAATGTCATGTCAAATACCTTTCAGTGCATTTTCCTAATTGTTTGGTCCTATGTCAAAATCCGTGGTCGGCCAGACTGTGGTTGGGTGTTAGGAGGGTCCATAGCAGCAGTTCATCGTGCCAAGTTTGCAGTACTTAATTAGTTCATTCCATCTAATTCCATAGTTGTATTTGCACCAGCATACTAACCAAAAGGTGCTCAAATTTGACATAAAACGGGGATAAATCAGATCATATAAAAGGCTGATTAAGACCCCATGAGCAGTTCCGCCTCAACTCCACTCACCAGATTAAAGGTTGTGTTTTCACAATTTGTCACTTCTGCAAATATTTGGCAAATATTTGAAAATGCCCAATAACTAAGGTGGTGTTTGTAGGAAATATGCCCAAGAGGCAATCATAGAGATGATGATATTTCAATGTATCATGATTTATAATGTGCCTTGAATAATGTCTTGTATTGATTGGCGAGTTGAGGACTTGTCTGTGAAACTCATTACTTGTATGGTTATTCTAAATATGTCCCTAGTCGGAGTTCATGTGAGGACACACTTGAATATTAGACTAGCACATGTATTAGTAGATGACTATGTTTCACAAGTCATAGACATGGAGATGTCAAACTAATAATGTGGACTTATGTTGTGAACATAGAGTTGGGCTGACCCACCTTGAGACAATGAAGCAAACGTTCATAGCTCTCTCTCTACACGATGTGTTTGCTTTGTCCCTAGACCTGAGATTGTCGTATGTACTTCAGATGTGAATTAACTTAATTTGGGGCTATCCAACGCTACACCGTGAAAGGGTAGCCATAAAGGTAGCTTACGGGTTTGTCATGAAACATGCTGCAAGGCATAGTCAGTCAAGATGGGATTTGCCCCTCTCTACTTGAGAGAGTTATTTCTCTGGGCCCCTCGAGTGATCGGATCTAGAAATGCATGGCCGTGCTACATAAGATTAATGGTTAACCTAGTATGGGATTCCGAATCACAGGATCGAGAAAGAGAGGTCAGCTGGAGGCTTGACCTAATATCGTGAGGCAAAGGGAATGGCATAAACATTATGATGGTTCGTTCGATACGATCTTTATGTGCGTTTGGGAGTTGGCACATTTTGCTAGAAGCCGCTACCAACTATTGGCCGAGTAGGTGTACTCGTGTCATGTATAAACGTGCGTGAACCTATAGGGTCACACACTTAAGGCAGTGAAGGCAGAATTCGGATTGGAACCGAGTTGGGCTGGAATAGACTCCAGAATGGGCTTTGGTTGAGGCAGCCCAATATGGGGAGGTCTATATAAGGAGAGGAGGCTGGACGTTTTAGGGTTGCCCAATTCCGCACCACAATCCACCCAGCCACCGTCTCACCACGCCCCTGCCGCCCGCGCGAACCTAGCAGTCCGGCGAGCGGCGCCTCCACGCCGTACGTGTGGATACCGATAGAGGTGCTGCACTTGAAGCACTTGGACGAGCCGCCGAGAGGAGCTGTTCGTGGGAGCTGTTCGTGGGAGCGACTGGATCGAAGAGGATTGTACGTCTACCCTGCCCTGACTCGCTTCACCGACTTCGGCACGGCACAGCGCGTCTAGTGGTAATCCCGTGATCTATAACTGCAGCAGTTCCTTGGATGTCGCGGTAGAAAATTTTGATTTGCGCTAGTGTAGCCTACACGCGACCCTTCAGTGGTATCAGAGCCGTTGCTGCCTCGTTATAGGTTCGGATCATTTGCATATGTGATATGTAGATGGGGTAAGGCCGATGTGATCGGCAGTCTGTTGTAAATGTCTTGATCTGTGATCTGATTTCCGTGATCGTGTTGCAAGAGGTCGTCGAACGACTTACCCCTACCGGTCGGTTTCCGCCATCGGGGTAGACTGTGACACGTAAATCCAACAGCAGCACGCGAAGATCAATTGGATTGGTCGAATCGGAATTTAGATCATATTCATGGTGCATGAGATGCGCGGGGTGATAGATCGGATCTATCGCCAGTAAACAGGTAATCTGCCAAAACGAACAGTTTCCGGTAATACGGCTGTAACTTTTGCAGACGACCTCGGATCGAGCTGTTCGTGGGAGCGACTGGATCGGAGAGGATTGTACATCTACCTTGCCCCGACTCGCTTCACCGACTTTGGCACGGCACAGCGCGTCTAGTGGTAATCCCGTGATCTATAACTGCAGCAGTTCCTTGGATGTCGCGGTAGAAATTTTTGATTTGCGCTAGTGTAGCCTACACGCGACCCTTCAGTGTTAGGACATCGATCTCTTCCGAGTTGATCTACAGGAGGTTTTTTCTCGCACTACCATCTTACTTAGAATTTACATTAAGTATTTTGTATTTACCAAAATTCTCTAATTCACCTTTGCTGCTTTCGGGTGCCGAGACTGAAAGCAACCTTTCTTTAAGTACATTATTCTCTTAATCTGGTTTTTGTTGCCACTAAAATGTTGATTAATAAGGTATATTTATTTTATTATTCTCCACGTGACTGAGATTTGTTTTACTTGCATTAAATCTACTTGTTCGGTGGGAAACTAAACTTAAATGTCCGTGGCACCTTTATTTTTTATTTTTTATTACTGAATTTAAGAATTAAAATAGTATTCTAATGCATTTTATTCTTCTTCTTTCGATTCAAAATAGAAAAGGAAAATAATTGAGTTAAGTCAATCCAAAAAGAAAAGGAGGTTTATGGCCAAGGGAAAGATGTTAAAATCAGATGTATTCAATAGTATTAATAATTAACCATTTTACTATTTTTCCTTACATTCAAGCAAATATTAAATATCAGGTGCAAGTGGACACAATGGATCAATATCGTGTACCACGTAGAAACAAACCAATCTAATCGATACCATGAGTTTTAGTTAGCCTTTAGTCTATCCCTTAAAGATGTTCGACATGTCATAATTTTGTCTGTTAACGAGATTATCGTGTATAATTTTGTTTTTGAATTTTTACTTCAGAAATAAATTGTTACATATAAGATGCCAAAAACACATTGCAGATGAGCATATAAGATAATGAATCATATGTAAAGGAAAATGGTTTTGTACTTCCGGGCGTACGTATTGCACATTCAATATACCACATAGCTGAAGTATATATACCTCTTCATCATTTTTAACATACTTCATTATTTAATAGTAGATACCCCAAAATTCCTTTGAATCTATATATTTTGTATTATTTGCACATATACTGCCTTTTTTTTGTAAAAAGAGAGGACTGCGATGATATTTTTCATACTTCTTGTTTTGAGGTATCTTAGAATAATTAATGAGGTATAAAAAAAATAGGTATTATACCCTTGTATGTGAGGTATATTGCATATGGAAGTATGTACACCCAGGAGTATATAAGAGGATTCCCATATGTAAAATAAAATATCAAGTCATTACAATTGATACCATTCAATATCATGTAGAAAACATACATATATTTTCAACTTCTTAGCAAACCAAACTTGAAGACAAATTTATCGATGTTTAAATTTATTCTATAAACTTATTCAAGTGTGATTGCCTAATCATACACGAGAAAAGACTATACATATATATTTATCAAAATGTACACTTTAAAGATCTCTACCATGATAATAAGGATATTAAAATAGACTCGCCCAGACGCGCACATATACACGGATACAAATATATAAATAAACATTATATAACTTATGATGGTCTTAAAAACAAATCAAGGATAATCATTTTTACAACATATGGTTCAATTTCTCACAACACAATTTTCACTAATATACATTCCGATTGTGTAATAAAGAATTAAATATTAATTATCAACTCTCAAATACGATTAACTGTGGAAACCAATCGATAGAAAAATCTATCCGTTAAAATTTGAAAATTACTAAATTTAATAATAAGTAAGTATAAAAATTTAGTATAAATATATTTATTTTAATTCACCTCTCGACCAAAATATGTTTGAGTCAACCTGGCGTCTCGCATGTAACGAACATAAGCTAGAGCGGGTAGAAGGCTCGTGTTGGAGGAGGACTAGTTCAATGAATTAGGTCCCCGAGGGTAGCCTTTGCCTTCAAGACTGTTTCCGACTCTATAGACATGGACCCAACAAACTTCAAGCAAGGCAAGAGAGATAACAAAAGAATATCCGTTTGAATTTCAAAATTTAAGCAAAAATAGGTTGGAGGCATACATACTTTTATGTTTTAGCTTTTGCATGTATTGGCGCCTTGCACCCAAGGATCCTCTACTCCATGCACGTCGAGAACGAGCTGTGGCTCGTTGGTAGCGGTAGCGGTGGCTACGCTAGCCCGCCCGGGTTCGATCCTTGGTATCGAATTTCGGGTGTCTCACCAAGCTTGGCACTGTTCACGTGAACAGTGTCCGTGCTGTGCAAGTTTGTGGAGGGCCTTTGGGGGACTGAGCCTTTAATCAGTCTGCCCAGTTCTAGCTACAGGAGCCATTTCCACCGCGGTTCGACACTGGTATTGTGGTGTGCCCACCACCGCAGGGTTTCCCGGAAGATCTAGGCTCGCGGAGGCTTAAGTCTTAGTATGGTTTAGTTAGGTCTAGCTTGCGCACAGGTGGTGTGCGTGTGGTGTTGTGTGCGTGTGGAGTGTGTTGTGCGTGAGTTCAGATACTACAAGTTGTATTAAGACCAGGAATTCTCAAAAAAAAAATACTCCATGCACGTCATCGTGACCGTCGTTGTCGTTGGTCCATGCGATGCCCTGCCTTATTACCGTGGGCCCTACATGCGTTTTGTCGGTTCCAAACTTACGCGCATGCATAAACGAGAGCAGACATCCGGCATGACGTGTGAGACCGAGGGCAACATTGTCGCAGCACGATGTCTATGTCGTCATATATGAGATGTTCCGCTCCAATGGCTGGTCGCCATGCACCAACATCTACCTTGACACTTGACCTCCAATTACATGTGGCACAGGGTCATGCAGTACATGGACCGGCGTGCCGGGCACGACACAACATGATCGTCAACTCACCGGCATTGGCGACCCACATCATGTTCGGCATGGAGGAGTTTGGATTCGCCGTGTACCACGTCCCTGCACGTGGATGCTGGAGTGGGACAGGCTGGACCTGTCGGCTGATCAGGACCCATGATGTGGCACATACCATAGCTTGGAAGCAGGGCCGTGTTAGGGGGTACGGATGCGAGTTATAAAATGAGGCCTAAAATTAATTTTCACATTTATGTCCATAAGGCATACTTTTACTTCATTATTATGTAACATCAATATTTAGAAATATGAACACCAAAATAACTCCTTTGAAATCTTCGACATATTTTGGTTTAATGTTATTACTACTAGTATTAGTTGTAACATTCTAATTTTTTTGCGGGTACCATTCTTCTTTTAGTTGACTTAACTTAGTATTCGAAAAGCTAATCCCAATCCCAAAGCTTGCTTTTACATGATTCCGCTCCAACGAGGTAGCACCATGATCAAATGTTACATTATGACACCATCACGAGATAGAAATTGAAAAAAAAAAAGCGGATCATCATCATCAGTACCGCAGTGGAGCCCTTCAGTTGCATTATCCACTATCCAGCGTTATTCAGCGTACACACGAATCATGCACATTGCATCAGTGGTTTGTTACCATTCTCATTGCGATATTCTCAAAGAGAGAAAAGTAGTGTGATCCATACATCGATCGTACGAAAAAGGTTTCATGCTCTACCCAAAAATAAATAAAAATGCTTTGCCCAAAGTTGTGTTTAAAGAAGTGTACAAAAGGGTGTTCCTATTTAGCTGCGTACAACGACATTAAAGGAGCGTGTGTATTGTGGAAACAAAATAAAATGAAGGGGCATGAGAAATTGAGAACACTGTATCTTCCTTTTCAGTCGTAGAATAACAGTAGAGATTTACATCTACTTTGACTCGGAAGCCCGGGCAACATCGGCCAACCTTTATAACTCCCGGCTCTCTCTCCCTCCAGCTCGCTCCTCCAACCTCACGTACCGCAACCCAACCTCCGAGCTCCTCGCAAATCTCATATCACATTCACACACCCTGCGCGCGCGCGGGCGTCGTAAGCTAAGCTAAGCTAGTCAGGCAGCCAGCCTCGGCGCACGGCACTGTGTCATGGGGAACGCTCTGGCCGGCAAGCGGCGCGTGGCGAAGGTGATGACGGTGGACGGCGCCACGTTCCGGTACAAGACCCCCGCTTTGGCCGGCGCGGCGCTGCGCGGCCACCCGGGCCACCAGCTCCTGGAGTCGGACGAGGTGCGTCGCCTTGGCGTCCGCGCGCGCCCGCTCGACCGCGACGCCGCGCTCAAGCCGGGCAAGCTCTACTTCCTCGTCCAGCTCCCGCGTGGCGGTAGTGGGCGCGGCGACGACGACGAGCACGACCTCCGCGCGCCGCGCAAGACCTGGTCCGGCGCGCTGCACGTGGGCGCCAGGGAGCGGCTGGAGAGCCTGGTGCTGTCGCGGCGCACCGTGTCGGACGTGGCGTCCCTGATGCCCTCCAACGGCCGGGCGGGGAAGATGGGAGAGTCGATGGCCCGCACGTCGTCGGTGGAGGCCGGCGCGGACGGCGCCGTGCGGCTGCGGATGCGGCTGCCCAAGGCAGAGGTGGCAAGGCTGATGAAGGAGAGCAGGGACCCCGCCGAGGCCGCCGAGCGGATCATGCAGCTCTGCGTCGCCAGGGACCAGGGCGCCGCACCCGCGCCGACGCGGCCGAAGGCGCCGCCGGTGTCCGCGCTGTGCAGCAACAAGACGGCCATGAAGAAAGAGGTGAGCATCTTCTTCCCACCCCGTGACGACCTTTCTTGCCATGTTACTCTACTATTACATTTTTTAATTTCCAAACTCGTTGAGATGATGATAACAATTTGGCGCCATGCTAACGTGTGGATCGATAGAGAGGGATATGCGGAATATGTTGGATGTTGTATTGAGCCTCATGGACGACTATATAAAGGAGTACAAACTTGGAGAGCAAGAAGCCTCTCCTAGAGATAAGGTAGGAGACGGATTACAAATCCTAAACTACCAAATATGTGTACACCGAATATATCTCTAACATCCCCCCGCAGTCGTAGCGGTAGCGTCGTGAACAACTGGAACGTCGCGGACGGTCAGACTGGAGATAAGCCGAAGTAGAATCCAGTGGGCTGACATCCCCCGCAGTCCGAGCGGGAGTGTCGTGGACGGTGTCGCGGCGCGAAGCTTGGACTGTAGAGGACGCCGATGATGCTCAAGCGAGGTGGTAGCCCTTGTGCCGATGTCGAGGGAGCCGAGAGCGTTGGGCGGTGCCGTGGTCGGGGTAGCCGCGCGAGGGGTCGCCGTGGTCGATGTCGTGGCCGGTGTCGAGGAAGCCGCACATGAAGCCTCATGTGCATAGTGCGCGAGGAGGATGACGGAGACGCGTCAAGGCAGTCGTCGAAGATGGGGCCGACGCCGTAGCCGATGCAGTCCGAGCCGTCGAGGACGAGGTGCGGCCATAGTTTTGCCAGAACTAGGCGCACGTCGGGGACGAAGGCATACTCCGGTTTTGCCAGAACTGAGTACGCAAAGAAGAACTCGTCGGTGACGCGGTCGAGGCGGTCGTAGAGGGGTCGATGACGTAGAAGACGTTGTCGAAGCCGATGAAGACGAGGCGCCGATCCGAGTTTGCCAGACTCGGGAACGCGTCGGGGACGAAGGCACTCCCGGTGTTGCCAGTACCAGGCGTGCGAGGGGCAGGGACCATCATAAACTTGTCGCCATGTCAGAGAAAGACTAGCAAAGGAGGACTCCACGACGGTTGCGACGTGCAGAGCGGCGAGGGAGAGATGCCGATGCTGTCCGCGATTGTCAGAGTAGAGTAGCAGGTGGTGTAGTCGGGGACGAGGCGATGACGCTGGCGACGAAGTTGTAGTGGACGTAGACGTAGAAGGCGGCGGAACCAGCGGTGACCTGGGGTGGTCATGCGGGACGCCTAGATCGATGTTGGGGTAGTCGGCGGGACCTGCGACAACGAGAAGTCGCCCTGCAGGTTACCTTGTGAAGCGCGGCGGCGGTGCTCGAGGGAGGTGAGGAAGAACCCGGCGGCGTGACGAAGACCGTGCGCAGACGGCGGCGATCCGCGCCTTGGGAGAGGGCGCGGTGGAAGCCGAGGCCGTCGATGCGCGGGGACGGCGAAGAAGACTGCGTGCAGCGACGCTACGACCCGAGGGGGCGGCATAGCTACAAGGCGCGAGTCGGTGCAGCGGCTGGAGGCCACCGGCACGTACACGCTTGGGAGGCGCGTTGGCCGCCGGTAGGCGCTGACCAAGGCGGCGGCGCTGCGGCCCGTAGGGGCGACGCAGCGGCAGCCCGTAGCTCGATCGGTGGTTGGCGCGGGCTCAGGGACGTGCTTGGCGTAGACGGGCGCGAGATCGGTTGATCAGACCGACGGTGCGCCGTATGCGCCATGGCGGGGACTACGCGTAGATCGGAGTCGATGGTGGCGTTGTCGGTGAAGTCTCGGGCGATGACGACGAAGACGATCCGAGGGGGACGGCCGCAGTACCCTCCCGAGGAAGGCGCAGCAGCCGGCCGCGGTGCGCGGCAGCCTGCCGTGAGGCCGCGACGGCCTACCGAGGCAGGCACGGCGGCGCAAGTGGCAGGCGCACGGGCGCGGTGTAGATCGTCGATGCCGATGGTCGGAGTGGAGGCGCGGCGATGACGACGGCGGTGGGGCGACTCAATCCGATCTAAGATCGGTAAACCAAAAAAGAAAACCGATCAAGAGATCGGAAAAAAAACTTACAGGGCAGCCGATCACGGATCGGCGGACGAATCCTGCGTACGGGCGGCGCGGCCCCCGGCGGAGATCATGGAGATCGACCTCCCCGGGGGCGGCGCGGTGCGGAAATGCGGCGGCGGCGGGTAGGTCAGATCGTGCCGCTCTGATACCATGTGGATCGATAGAGAGGGATATGCGGAATATGTTGGATGTTGTATTGAGCCTCATGGGCGAGTATATAAAGGAGTACAAACTTGGAGGGCAAGAAGCCTCTCCTAGAGATAAGGTAAGAGACGGATTACAAATCCTAAACTACCAAATATGTGTACACCGAATATATCTCTAACATAACGAACTCCCGAGCTCTGCCTATTCCGATTAGGCTTGGCCGATAAGGACGTCTCCTACATGCTGTAACAAGCCGCCGGTAGTATATACGCCGATGCCATCACGCTCAAGAGGAAATCCAAATCACCAGTCCACCACCACAGGATCTGATGACATGGTGTAGCCCAATTTCGCCCATCTTCCAACAGAAAAGGATGGACGCAAACATTCACACAACCTACCAAGAACAATCAGACCACAAGTAGCAGCAATGTGCTAACAAGTCTATGTCCAGATTTCTCTTTTTTTGTCTGAACAAGGAAAAGAAATCACGAAATGGATCATGCTGCTTGCTGCACTCCACAGATATTTCTCCTAGACGGGTTCTCTGCTCCTAGCTTGATTTGGGGCGCGAATGATCCTTGGCAGCTTGGCGTGCGCCATCGGCATGCACGCTGAGGGACCTTTCTTTTTCCAGGCCCTTTTGACCTCGTCCTGCTCCATTGATCCCAGCTGCTTGAGGCTTCTTCTTCTTCCTCCGTCCCATCATTCGTTCCACCTCCACCGGATCCATCGGAGAGCATCTCGTGTCCTGGCATTCTCTATCCCCCATTGCTTCACAGCGCACGGCACGTGTCCCGGTAGCCATGTGATGCGAGGGGGCTCTGTCTGCTCGGCCGATATGCTTAACTTTAACTTAATCCCAGCCAAGCCTAAGCAGATCGAGGAGCCAGGTCAAGTCAATTGCGGTTCAGTTTGGCGTCGTGGCAGTAGGTGATGTGGTTAGATAGCTTAGAGCTGCGCCACGTCAAACGAGCCAGGACGTGCTGGTATCGCTCTTGCATGTGCAGAAAAGATTCTGGGGCTTGTTTGTTTGTTTAGCGCACTTAACCACGCGAGTACTAACTCTGCTGGTGATTGGTGCTACTGATAAACCACGATTTCGTCGCCTACGTGCCTCCATTTGGAAGGTGTACATGATAGGCAACAATAAGAAGAACAAAAACAGTTTAAGGAAGACAAAAATTTAACGTGGAAAAATCCTCCAAGATGAAGAGAAAAACATCACGGCCGGGAACCAGCGAAACATCACTATATCGACTATCGAGAGAGGTTACAAAACACCGGAGATTTACAGCAATGATCTTATCTCGTGCAGGTTCCGCTCCACCAAAACTTAGACTCTAATCTGCATAGTTTTCAACTGAATTTAGGAGTACTATCGGTTTTCCGCAGAGCCTTGAATTTCCAGTTGGTTAGTTGGCTGTTAGTCCTGCTGACCAAACTTAAGTTAATGGTAACACTCGCGGCGTGGTACGTAAGTCGTTAGGCCAAGTGGTTGTTAAATTAGTCCTGTCTCTGGGAAACAATCAATCATGAGCTTTTTCTTTTTGGTACTGTACGAGATGAGGCGAGTTCATGCTGCTTTCCCAGTTAACGCTTTGCTTTCAAGGAAAGCTAGCGCTCGATTGTCAAACCTTGCCAAATGCCATAGAATTCTACTATCACAAGATCGATCGACGAGGAAAGGGAGTCGTCTATTTTCCCATGCAAGTTTCAGAAATTCAATGTAGATTGTGTCAAGTGCTAACATCATCTTGCTGTTTTTCCTGCAGAAGCGGACGAGGTTCATGACCGTGCCGGACGAGATCATCGGATGACGAAACGGGACGGCGCGCGCATCTCTGTGTTCTGTTTTTGGCGAAGAAGATTGCTGGGTTTTGGAATACGAGAAGCTGCTGAGAAATACGCATATGGCTTCCTACCTCCCCTGCAATTCTGAAACTTTCTGAACTAGGATATCGATGCCCACGATCCCTTCTCCTTCTCCCTCCCGCTCACTGGGTGATGATGTAGTAGTAGTAGCAAAACTAGAAGAAAAGCAGCTCAAAAAAACCTACTCTAGAAGAAAAGATTTAATTAAAAATCAGTTAATGTAAATATTCCGCTGTTTAATCAATCAGTGCGTGCATGTGGTCGTCTCTTGTATACTAGTACCATCGCCCTGAACCTGTCGTGTGTCTAATTGCGTCGCTACCAATCTGCGCCCATTTCTGACCGGTGATTTCCTACGGGCTTAATAACAGCGACGTCCACGAGCGCCCGCCGCCGCCAATCACTGCAGCCATGTGAGTGGAACGGCGAGGCCGGCGCAGCGGCTGGCATTTACCCGGCGCCGTTTCCCGTTGTCGCTGCCTCTGCTTTTGATCGATTGCAAATTCGCAATCTTTCTCGAAAGGAACTGCTGCGTCGGCCGGCGTACCTTCGGCAGTGAGCTCGACAGTTACGGATAAGAGGAGGCTTAGTAGCTTGACAGAAACTGCTGCATCGGCGTGCCTTCGTGATCCCAAAGAAAAAACGACGCAGCGGCGGCGCTGCATCGCTCGCCCCGCCGTCCGAAGGAAAATGAAAACAGTTCATGTGGTCAGCGGTAAGGCTGTGCGCCCCGCACCGAAAAAAGCTAACAGCAACAGAATATTCAGTTTTCCTGTTTTGTGGTTACGATTTCAGTTGTACTATACTGTAGTTCGAAGATAATCTTTCAGGTTTCGTAAGCAAACCTAGCAATCCGACAGTAAATGGTAACTAGACCAGAATCTTGATCTTATTATCGTACTGACTACTGTTGGAATGAACAGCAATTCAACAATGCTGCGCTGACTTTTCTAGACATGGATCTTGAATTTTTGTGTGCACCACTGACAAGTGAATTAGCAACTTCATCTTCTCTTCCGGCATTTCAAGTTTAGCTCATTTTCGTGCAAGTTTAGCAAGTTTGATTTTGGTGGTGCTTGCAAGGTGTTTGATGAAATGACTAAGTTAGGGATTTCATTTGTTTTATATGCATTTTGAGCTCAAATTAAAGTATAATTTGTGGTTTTATATAGTGTCGTCCCGTCCCCTGATCCTCACCGCCGTCGATCGCCCGCGCCGCTCCGTCGCCGACACCACCTCGGTGAGCCTCTTTTTTTATCTTTTATTTTAAAAATTGTTAGTTATATGATTTAAATGCATAATTATTTCTTGTATAATTTTCTTATGTTTTTTTATATATATAGTGTCATGGTTTTGATATCCGTCCCCGTCGGCCCTCGTCCGGTCTATGATTCGGATGTGGTATATTTTTAACTATTTATTTTGTTTCGTGTTTATAACAATCATGCCGACCAACTTGACGTAGATATATTTTTATTTAGGAGGTAGTTGAACCGGAAATTCCGGCCGACCCTATTGTCGAGTATTTTAAAAAAGAAAACGACGATTTGAGAGCAAAATTGAAGATAAGTGAAGATCTTCGTCTCCAATGCCTAGAAGAGAAGATGGAATTGGACTTGAAGATTGCCGACATCGTTGATGCTCACGGGGTCGAGCTTGCCGACGTCGTCGCTCTACGAGAGGAAGATGGATGCAATGCGCGTCAAGCTTAAAAAGATTAGAAAATATGCCATTAGTCAAGAGGCTTGGTATCATTATGCTGTTGGTTCAATAGTTACCTTGGTTGCGATTCTGATCGCATTTGTTGTTGGATTTAAATTCTTTAGATAGTTGTATGTTAGTTTCGATTGATGTATGTTTCGTGAGAACTATGTATTACATTTGGGCACTACTCTACTTTGATTTTAATGTGATGAACTTGTATTAATTAATTTGGTCACGTATCTCTATTCATTATTTAGCTGGTGTAATGGTTTTTGATGTATTTATGTAATGCAGATGAGCCGAGAATGGATGTACGGTGATCGACGCTGTCCCGAGTTCATTGATGGCATGCATCGTTTTCTCGATGTGGTTAAGTTAAACAAGCTGAAGAATGGTTTTATGATTTGTCCATGTGATGAATGTCGGAATAACAGGAATTACCCGAGCGTAAGAACCATACACTCCCACTTGTTGCGACAAGGCTTCATGCCCAATTATTTTTGTTGGACCAAGCACGGAGAAAGAGGGGTTATAATGGAAGACCCTGAAGAAGAGGATGATGACAACTATCCGTGTTCTCTGATGAACACGGTGATACTACAATGGGGAAGACGAAGAGCATGAGGTCATTGTTGATCAGTCCGACGATGATGATCTTCGTCAGGTCATTCGTGATGAACAGATGAAGTAACTGAAAACGAGTGGTCGAAGTTGGAGCGCATGTTAGAGGATCACAAAAAACCGTTGTACCCAAATTGTGAAGATGGCCAGAAAAAGCTAGGTACCACCCTGGAATTGCTGCAGTGGAAGGCAAAGAATGGAATATCTGACAAGGCATTTCAGAGTTGCTACAAATATTTAAGAAGAATCTTCCGAGGAATAATGAAATGCCCACACACGTACGAAGCAAAGAAGATTGTCTGCCCTCTAGGATTAGAGGTGCAGAAGATACATGCATGCATCAATGACTGCATCCTCTACCGCGGTGAGAAGTACGAGAATTTGAATGCATGCCCGATATGCGGTGCATTGCGGTATAAGATCGCGAGATGACCCAGGTGATGTTGAGGGCGAGCCGAGCCCCAGGAAGAGGGTTCCCGCGAAGGTGATGTGGTATGCTCCTATAATACCACGGTTGAAACGTTTGTTCCGAAACAAAGAGCATGCCAAGTTGTTGCGATGGCACAAAGAAGACCGTAAGGAAGACGAGATGCTGAGACACCCCGCTGATGGGTCTCAGTGGAGAAAAATCGACAGTGCGTTTGGGGATTTTGCAGCTGACGCAAGGAACTTAAGGTTTGGTCTAAGTACAGATGGCTTGAATCCGTTTGGGGAGCAGAGCAGCAGTCATAGCACCTGGCCCGTGACTCTATGTATCTATAACCTTCCCCTTGGTTGTGCATGAAGCAAAAGTATATTATGATGCCAGTGCTTATCCAAGGACCGAAGCAACCCGGCAACGACATTGATGTGTATCTGAGGCCATTAGTTGACGAACTTTTACAGTTGTGGTCTGACGAAGGTGTACGTGTGTGGGATGAGTACAAAAGAGGAATTTCCTACGAGCGTTGCTGTTTGTAACCATCAATGATTGGCCTGCTCTTAGTAACATTTCAGGACAGTCGAACAAGGGATACAATGCATGCACGCACTGTTTAGATAAGACTGACAGTGTATATATAGGTAACAAGAATGTGTACATGGGGCATCGTCGTTTCTTCCAACAGGCATCACGTAAGAAAGGGCAAGCACTTCAAAGGTGGCAGATATCCGACGAAGCCTACACGCCTGATGGTGATGTTATATATGGCATGGTCAAGGATTTGGAAGTAATATTTGGAAAGGGTCCTGGCAGTCTAAATGTTCCGAAAGACGCTAACAAGCGCGTACCCTTGTGGAAAAAGAAATCTATATTTTGGGATTTACCCTATTGGAAATCCTAGAGGTTCGCTCTGCAATCGACGTGATGCACGTGACGAAAAATCTTTGCGTGAACCTGCTAAACTTCTTAGGCGTGTATGGGAAGACGAAAGATACAGCGGATGCACGGCAGGACCAGCAAAGTACGCACCACGAAGAGACAACCTGAATCAGAGAAGTATCAAGGTACTTCCAGCTACGCTCTTACCAAAGAAGAGAAGGAGATCTTTTTTCAAGTCCTGAGCAGTATCAAGGTCCCGTCTGGCTACTCGTCGAATATAAAGGGAATAATAAACATGGCAGAGAAAAAGTTCCAAAACCTGAAGTCTCATGACTGCCACGTGATTATGACACAATTACTTCCGGTTGCATTGAGGGGGCTTCTACCGGAAAACGTTCGAGTACCCATTGTGAAGCTATGTGCATTCCTGAATGCAATTTCTCAGAAGGTAATCGATCCAGCAACTCTACCAAGTTTACAGACGGGTGTGGTCCAATGTCTTGTCAGCTTTGAGTTGGTGTTTCCACCGCCTTCTTCAATATTATGACGCACCTCATAGTTCACCTAGTCGAAGAGATTTCCATTCTCGGTCCTGTATTTCTACACAACATGTTCCCCTTTGAGAGGTTCATGGGAGTCTTAAAGAAATACGTTCATAACCGTGCTAGGCCAGAAGGAAGCATGTCCAAGGGCTATGGAACAGAGGAGGTCATTGAGTTTGTGTTGACTTTATTCCTGATCTTAAGCCATCGGTGTTCCTCAATCGCGCCATGAGGGGAGACTGCGTGGAAAAGGCACGCTAGGAAAGAAAGCAACAAGAAGTATGGACGGGCATTCTTTCACTCAAGCACACTACACAGTTCTACAAAATTCCAGATTGGTGGCTCCGTATATCGTGAAACACATGGATATTTTACGCTCAATACCCGGAGAGACTGACTTCTGGATTAAAGGAAACACGTGGATACTTTCGGCAGTTGGTTGCGTACACATCTCATTAATAAACACTGTTGGACAAGAGCTATACTTGTTGGCCAAGTCACCATCTTCGACTATATTGACTTTCCAAGGGTACGAGATAAATGGGAATACATTTTACACGGAAACCCAAGACAAAAAGAGCACTAACCAAAACAGTGGTGTCCGCTTTGATGCAACAAACGACGATGGGACAAAGGACACATATTATGGTTGCATACAGCAGATATGGGAACTTGACTATGGACCTTCTTTTAAGATCCCTTTGTTTCAGTGCAAATGGGTCAACCTGTCAAGCGGGGTAGAGATAGACCGGCGGTACGGAATGACTACAGTGGATCTCAAGAATCTTGCGTAAACCGAGCCATTCGTCCTAGCCAATGATGTGGCTCAGGTTTTCTATGTGAAGGACATGTCTTCCAGACCAAAAAAAGAAAAGATAAGCAAGCCGGTACATCATACGATGAGCCAAAGCGCCACATAGTTCTTTCAGGAAAAAGAAACATCGTGGGAGTGGAGGACAAGACAGACATGTCAGAAGATTACAATAAGTTTGATGAAATTCCGCCCTTCAAAGTGAAAACTGACCCAAGCATCCTGTTAAATGATGAAGATTGTCCATGGCTACGGCGCAATCAGAAGAAAGGGACACACACGAAGAAAAAGTGAACACTAGATATTGATGTTGTTGCTGATGTGTAATAATGTATTAAACCTTTTATATAACTATGTTCTGAAAACTCAGAAGACATATCTAAACACTAATTTTTGTTCTAAAAACTCCAAAGGCTTACAAGCACTCGAAAAAGTTGGATCAAAACACACGGTTTCCCCGTCATACAGCCCTACGGTGGCTCGTGAGTGCCTGCATATCAAATGCACCGTAGGGCTGTATGACGGGAATCCGAATGATTTGTATTCGGTCGATGAACTAGAGTACTTTGTAGATAGAACAAAACACACGGTTTCCCCGTAATACAGCCCAACAGTGGCTCGTGAGTGTCCGCATATCAAATGCACTGTTGGACGTATGACGGGAATCCGAATGCTTTGTATATCAAATGAGTGTCGAACATGCTCGAGAGGGCCGGGGGGAGGTTTATATAGGGTCATGTGGCTGATCCAAAAGAAACACACCCTCTGATCCAACAGCTCACAAGTTCTTCAAAGAAACACACCCCTGATCCAACGGCTCTCAAGCGCTTAAAAAAACACACGATCCATGTGCTTCTTTACTTCCGGTTGGTGTTACCAACCGGGACTAAAGGCGGGATTCGCGGTCACGACTCGTGTCAGACACGTGTCCTACCCCTGCGCTGGGGAGGACACGTGTCCCCCCCTACGTATTGACGTCGTTGGTGTTAACGATGTTTCTAAAATAAATAGATAATCATTATAAATTATAAGACAATTAAATTACATAGATATAAAATAAAAAACTAGAGAAAAAACAAAACAGAAACCTAATAGAAAAAACAAAAAGAAACCAAATAGAAAAACAGGAAATAAAAAACAAATAAAAGGGCCATTAGTACCGGTTGTAAACTACAACCGGTACTAAAGGGGTGGGCTTCGCGCGCGAAATTTTGCGCGGCCCAAAAATGACCTTTAGCACCGGTTGTTGTCTACAACCGGTACTAAAGACCCTTTAGTACCGGTTGTAGACAACAACCGGTGCTAAAGGGGTGTTGGCGGCAGTTATGTGCAGGGGATCGATTCGATTCGCCCAAGTCCCTTCCGCGCCGACACCTCGTTTCTTCTCCGGCGAAGCCCTGCTCCGGCTCCGGCCTTCCGTCGCGTCCCCCACCCCGCCGTCACGTGCCGCAGCTCCGCCGCCCCCGCGCGTCCGCGTCGAGCGCTAAACTCCACCCCGCGTCGACGCGCGCGCCCCGACGAGCCGCGCCCCCGTCGACGCCGCGCGCCCTCCGTCGCGTGCTCCACTGCCCCTGCTCCAGCCGGTCGGCCTCCACATCGAAGGTAAGTTTTTATATTTTTTGAGTACTGTTTTTTTAAGTAGTGTTCATTTTTATTAAATATGTTTATTTTTTAAGTAGTGTTCATTTTTAAGTAGTGTTTTTTTAAGTAGTGTTCATTTCTAGTAAAATTCTTTTTTTAGTAGTGTTCTTTTTTTAGTACGATCGAAGATAAATTTTGCTAAGTTTGAATTCTAGTAAATATGTGAAAATTTATTGTAGTAAATATGTGTATTGTCATTTTTTTATTCTAGTAAATATGTGAATTTGGCTAAGTTTGAAAATTTAGCTAAGTCATTTTAGTTGCAATATTGTTATTTTAGTAGCAAAGTTATTTTATTAGTGTATAGTTGCAATATTGTCAAAATTTTGGTTGTTATTTTTGAAAATTTGAAAATGTAGCAAAGTTAGAAAATTATTGTATAAAATAAAAGCAACTTTATTTTTAGTTGCAATATTTTTGTGTATAAGAAATTTAAAGTTGTTTGCTATGAATTACAAATTTGCAGTGACATTGAGCTATGGAGGACGATGCCCCCACCTTCATCCGAGATTTGAAAATTTATAGTTAAGCTCTCGTTCATTGCTTGTAATTATCCTCACAACATTCTTTTGTACGTTAATTATGCAGAATGAAGATACGTGAATGCAGACTCGGAGGAATCTGGGACATTGGTTTCATTGACCCGGATAAAATTCATGTCAAGACCATAACTGATAATCCCGTGAACACAGAGGACGTTTTGCTAACGTTTTTTAAGCGACAAAGTACCAAAAAGAAAATACTTTTTCCTTACAACTTCGGGTGAGTTTTACCGTCTTGTACACATTCTATTTTGCTTTCCTGATATTAAGTGTAATCGATAAGTTCTGAATACCTGCGTATATAAATGTGCGCAGGTACCACTACATTCTGCTAATCATTAGACTCGAGGAAGGAGAAGTTGAAGTCTGGGACTCATTAAGGAAAGATCAAGATGAATACAAAAGTGTGCGTCTAATGCTCAAGAGGTAATTTCAATCGCACTATATCGGCCTCTTTCGTTCATTTCCGGATATCAAAAGTATAAGTAATAACTACTCAATTCATTTTCTTTTCCGGACAGAGTTTACAGAAAGTTCAAAGCGAAAGAACGCGGTGAATGGCCAGAAAAGCTGGAGTTCAAGTCTAACTTAGTAAGTACTACTACGTGTATCTTTCTAATACCATTATCATTCTCTTGATTATTATTTGATTAAATTATATTCTTGTATATATAGTGGTGTCTGCGACAACCACAGGGGACGGAACTATGTGGATACTACGTTTGCGAGTACATTCACACGCTGGTCATTGAGAGAGTCAATAGTGTAAAAAATCGGGAGGTACGTAAACATCATACACAACTTTTATTTTGCTACCATCAATTGTGTTTAGTTTCGATCATAACTGATTTGATCTCTTTTTTTTAAAGATGGCAAGGAAGCGGGGCCAGCTCCTACCACACAACCGCGTAAAAGCTATTGCGGAGGAAGTGGCGGGATTCTTACTTACGCATGTCATAGATGAACTCGGTGAATTCCACTACGACGACAGACCCCCTCCACCCCCTACAGTCGATGCTACAAGGGAACCGGCTCCATTGTAATTAGGAGTACTTTATATGTGACGAGAGTACTTTGTATGTTTATAATGACTACTTTATATGTGTAGTGAGTACTTTATACGCGATCTCCTCCGAAATCCTGAAAAATGAGCGAAAAGGAAAAAAACAGAAACCCTAAACCCCGAAAAATCATCGAAAAGAAAAAAAACCAAAAAACAAAACCTCCCTGAAAAAATAAGCGGGGGGCAAAAAAAGCAGGAACCTTTAGTACCGGTTTGTATTACAAACCGGTACTAAAGGTCCTCAGCTGCGCGCGCGTCTCTTCGCCCACGTGGAGACCCTTTAGTACCGGTTTTATTTTTGTACCGGTACTAAAGGGTTACCCCTTTAGTGCCAACCCTTTAGTACCGGTTGTGCAACCGGTACTAAAGGCCATCTAGGACCGGTATTAAAAGTGTGTTCTCTACTAGAGTTGACCTTCTCACTCCTTTTGGAATTTGGACTAACCTACCTCGAGGACTGGGTGCATGTTTTAAGCTTTTGACAAGGAGGCTGAATCAGTTGGAGGCGAGGGATCACTGAAAGTTAGTCAACTTAGGGTCAGGCAACTCGGCCAAGGTGTGATATTGGAGGAAACCAAACTAGGCCATAAGACAGTTTGTTGAGTAATTTTCTCAAGACCACACTTCCTTTATCAAAACCATCAGAACCCTACACTTGAGGAGTTTATTTACAAAACCACACTGTTCCTGACAAAATGTTTCACAAGACCACATTTGTGGTAACTTACAGAGTGTGGCCTGGAGAAACATTCGGTCATACGAAGTGTGGTTTTCTGAAATGCACTCCTACAAGTGTGGTTTTCTGAAAAAAGTCACCCCCGTAACCCTCCTGTGTCGCCTCCGCGCGGCGGCGGGAGGGCCTCCCTTCCTTCCCCCAGCGACCTCCACCGTATTCTCCTCATCCCTCGCCGTCGCCTAGGGCCGTGACTGGGCTCAGCCCAATTGTTGTCGGCGGCGGCGGGGCATCTTCTCGCCCTTCCGCCCATGGGAACCGGCGCGGATGGAATCCTATGGGCCGGGGTGTGGCGCGCCCGCCGGCGTCACGGCGCTGCTGCCTCTTGGTGGCGGTGCGGCGAATGGTGTGAAGGTCTCCTCCAGGCAGATCGGCCTTGCGGCATGGTGACCTCTCCCTTCAGATCCCGGCCATTGTTGGCAGATCTTGGAGGTGAGGAGGGCGGCCGGTGCAAGCCGGGCTTAGGCCGACGACTGCGGCACCCGTGGGTGTCGTTGCCTTGCTGAAGGAGTTGTCGCCGCGAATCACCCGCCTCTGCACATAGTTCCAGGGGAAACCCTAGATCTGGATCTCCAGATCGGACGATGATAGCACCCTATGGTGTGCCCTCTTGGGGGATCGTTTTGGAACTCGGGATGCCTGGAGGGGTCTACTGGTGGAGCGGCGTATCATTTTCCGCGTCGACAATGGTGACTCGGCAGCATGGTGCAGTGGGGTCTCGGCGTGGATGCGTGCGAATGGACGAGGGCAGGGCGGTGGTGCTGTTTGGCGTCATGGCGACGTTGCCGGCTGGCCTTACAAGGGCATGGCGTTGGTCTTTGCCTGAAGATGGGTTCGAGGAAGACGGCGGAAGCGACTTCGGTAGCGCGCGCATGCGGTGCGCGTTGCGGGTTTGCTGGACCGGTACTCCGGTTGTAGATGATGCGTGTAGGTGGGAGGTCAAGGCATGCGGCTCTGATCATGGCCACCCCCATCATAGTTGTAGCGACTTTTTGTTGCCAAGCGGCTGACTTCGGTTTGATCAATGTTGTAACTTGTAATCTTTGATGAATAATTGCGGATGGCTGTGTGCATCACTTTGATGCAGAGGCCGGGGACTCGCACCCTCTTATCAAAAAAAACTCCTACAAGTGGGCTTTCCTGATGCTCTGTGACAAGAGAGGTCTGTTTTTTTAGAAACTTAGTCCAGTTTTTGTCTGCCTCAGTTTGGTTTCCTCCAATCCTCACGTTGGGTGACTGCGATGCGTCTCTGCCTAATGTACTTAGCTCTGTATACTTCCCAGATGGACCAGTCAAGGTGAGATATTAGAGGAAACTGAACCATCATTCTGTCTTTCCCATGGATGATTCAGTTCGCTCTAATCCTCGCTTTGAGCGGCGCATGCATATTTCTAGCTAACCAGATCTGTTTCTAGCTTAACTGCTAAACCAATCTGTTCGCTGTCTGACGCCGGGCAATCAACCGAAGGTGAGATTCAGAATCAGTTTGTTTTCCTCCAACTCTCACTTTCAGTGCCTGGCAGGCACCCCAAAACTGGCTACAACAGAACTATCTATCTATTCAGATGCTACCGTGCATCGGAGATGTGAAGCTGCAGTTCTGCGGTTCTAGTCAAATTTATAGCCATCTTGGGAAGAAGATAGTCCCCTCGGATTTGGAATGCGGCAGCATATATTTCTGCTACGCATGCGTTGCCTCCATCCTGCATGAATTCTGTTTAAAAGGCTGCAAGACTTTGTGCCTTGTACTATGTACCACCGTAACTGCCACATGCAACTGATCAGGCTTCAGTTTACTCTCCCTGATATGGTTTGGTTTTTCCTCTCTAAGAATAATGAGCGTCAATTGGCAGCTTGTCTCTGTCGGTTGTCAACTAACGTTGCAGAAGCTAAAATAAATAATAACCTATGTGCATCAGTCCAGGCTTCAGTCATGAAATTAACTCAAGGGTAGAGGTCACAGAGACATCTAAAATGCAGCATCGATTGGGGCATGCAATGTGTTGCTGAATACTGCTGTAGATGAATATGAATTGTTTCCATGGCAGGTCCATATTGTATATCTTGACATCTCAAGAGGGTTTTTTACTTGGACAAATCACCCCCCCTTGTTGGCACAACTGACACATGGACAGAATCTAGCCACCATCTGTCACAGTGGAAAGCAAAAAGAACTTCAATGTGGGGGGGGGGGGGGGGGGGGGGGGGGGGGGGGGGGGGGAACATGTCCAACTGAACTTGTAACAGTTGTTCTATCGTTATTTATGTTACTTAGGAGTTGAAACCATGGAGTTAAGATCACAAAAGCTGAAGTTGAGACAACACAGATAAGACATGAATTGCAGTTGATACATGAATTGCCGTTTGGAAATCGTTTACTCAATTCTCATGGGAGTAAACATTTATTCAAAAATTGTTCCCAAAAGTCAACACTTGGACCCTGCTCGCTACACCATCGCACTAGCATTAAGGCAAACCAGGATCGTACAACATCAATTTGTATCATCTTATGCGTTCACTTTCCACTACAGCCACACAAATAGAGTGATCTCCCTCGAGATGGTCATCAAACGAAGGGCCTAGGTAGATATCCCATCGAAGAACTTCATGTAGTCGTCAAATGTTTCACCGTGTCTAATCTTAACAATGGATCCGTCATCATCTACCTGCGGAGCAAAAAACATAACTTTCTGGTTTCAGCAAAGTACAAATGGGGAAACTGCATCGACGGTAGCAATAGGCAATAATTCAGCAACAGGCAATAATTCATACCAATACTCGGCTGGTCTCAGCTTGAGGTTGTAGGTCGAAGCCATACTCATGCAGTAGGCTCCTGCGTCGTGGACAACCAAACAGCTCCCTACAAGGCAATGTGAGAAGGATGCACGCCTGAGCTATCTTTGCTAAACCTTGTCAGAAAGAAAAACATGGGTGACATTGTCAAACCTTATCAGGTGTCGGAAGCTCCCTATCTTTGCCAAGGAAATCCGCAGATTCACAAACTGGCCCAACAATATCAAAGGTTGCTACTTTTGCATCTGGAGAGGGAGGAGAAACTAGTTCGATATGCTGCAACACAGGAATTATGATCAACAGGTGCATAATGATACAAAAGGTCAAACAACTGTGGCTGTGGATTATGTGTTTATTTATGCTCTCTTAACAAAGCCTTTTATCCCAAACAAGTTGGGGTAGGCTAGATATGAAACCCTGTCACGAGGACTTCTCAGGAGGTCACCCATCCTGGTACTACTCTCGCCCAAATGGGTTTCATATCCATGGGACTGGCTAGTTTTTACGTTGGCTCGCCAAGCCTATCACAACCCTTAGATATGAAACCTTTCATGCGGACTTTCCAGGAGGTCACCCACCCTAGTACTACTCTCGTGGGTTATCCATGGGACTGGCTAGTTTTTACGTTGGCTCGCCAAGCCTATCACAACCCTCCTCCTTTATCCGGGCTTGGGACCGGCTATGCCTAGAAGACATAGGCGGAGTTATGTGTTTATTTATGCACAAGGATTATAAAACAGACAAGGAAAGGAAATACTACCAGAAACTGGCAGTACCGAGTAGAGCAGTGGTGATCTACACGAACCTGATATGCGCCATATAGACTAGGCCTGATGAGCTCTGCCATGCTGCCATCAACTACAATGAAATTATTTGTACCATTAGATTTTACACCAGTGACCTTGTTGACGAAGCAGCAAGTATTAGCGATCAGGGATCTTCCAGGTTCAATGATGAGGGTAAGATCCCGTGAGAGGACCAATTCTCGCACCTAACAATTTAACAAACGTAAGCAGAATGAGCTGTATATGAAGAAACTGAAGCATTTGTGCCTAGAAAGAGAAGATCATAGACATAATATGGATACTGAGCTCACAGTGTTGATAAGATCCATAGGTGTAGGCAAGACTGCATCCGTGTGGTGGTAGTCTATCCCCAAGCCACCCCGATATTCAGGTATTCCAACTCAAAACCTTGGGCCCGAATTTCATCAACAAAGTTCACCATAAGAGCTGCAGCGTCTCTAAATATATCGACCTACACAAAAGGAAGTCACAACTTGCTTCAGAGACACATTCACAAGCTACTTTATTCAAGAAAATCAATTGTTTTTTTTTAGCGAAAACGCAAAGGACCTTTGCGTTTCATTTTATTGAAAAGATAGGGTGTTGCTGCATCCTCCTAAGAGGCTAAATCAATTGTTTAAAGGCAACAACTTTAACATAAGCCCCAGAATCTATATAAAGGAACACATTATAGGATGAACAGAATTATGCACATACTGAAAGTTCAAGAAAAAGACTAGTAGCGGTCTCACATCAGGCACAGGAAGATATCTCAAGCTACGCGTATGGCCATGACGCGGACACAGAGTAACTCTGTAATTGAGTAGTAGCCCTTTCTTTTGGAGTTCTAGGCTCTCCTTCCACCTCCAAACGAGACCGTCTACTATATACAAACTCATTTTTCTCCTAATGAAAAGGAAGCACTCCTACTATATACAAACTCATTTTTCTCCTAATGAAAAGGAAGCACTCCTACCATCTTCTTAAAAGAAACCTAGGCCACCCAGCATGCATTTAGTTCATTGCCACGCCAAAACCAGATAATGGTCACCATTAGAGGAACTCTAGCAGATTCCTTAAAACTGCCATTATATATAGATGCACACTCTAGCCGGTTCCTTGCAACATTATTTATTCTCAAAATTACGCAACACCCTAAAACCACCCATTATAGTATGTATATTTGAGGAATACCAACACTGTATGTATCCTTTCTATAAACAGTTCGTGTATCTCGCCTTCCACCATAGCAACACTCCTCTCTCTGAGTACTACGATGTGATCTCGCAATACTCTATGCTCATGATATTTTATAACCAGCTTTTCCATGCATTATAATGAATCTGTAAAAGTAGCCTCTTTAAAACACCCATAAAAATGATACAGATTTTCCTTTAAACCATTATAAGGAATGGGTTTTTAAGGAATCTGCTAGAGTTGCTCTAAGATCATTGTACTCTATGGCAATATTAATAATAGTACAATACTTCCGCATGTGGTACCAACTACCAAGCAGCTAGGAGTTCATGTAATTCTGGAGCAAACAACTGAAACGAAGTGTTTACTACCGTGAATATACTGAATTTCCACTAAACGGTGACAATGACTCACGCAAGATTGAACTACATTCAGACCAAAATGCATATTTTTGTAGTTTCAAATAATTACAGCTTATTTGCACATGTTTTAGAGTATCCAAAAAAAATGCATTACTCTTGGTAATAAAAAAATACTCAGTGAATAAAATGGTTGGTCTGCAATGAACACAATAGTGCACTAGAGTATACGGACCACCCTTCTATTCTACTCCGTAGAATTCACAACTTTGGTATAGCATATTAGCAATATTCTACACTAACTAATTGACATTTGGCTCAGAATAGTATAAGTACATTAGCATGTTCAAAACAAAGTAATGATTCCATGAAGGGACACTTCTAATGTTAAGTGATGCAAGATGGTGTTGTCCCATAATGACAACATAAACTGTGTGCTCAAGAGTGTGACATGATGCTGTCACAGCGCACACAAAATACAATTTATAACCTTGAGCACACTACCACAAATGTTCAAAATTACAAGTAACTACAGAAACAGTTACTATCAAAAAGTGTAAGGCATTACCTTTGTAATAGTAGAGCCAAGATGGCAATGAACACCCACCAGTTTGATATTGTTTGAGTATGACTTGATAGAGTCTAAGAACCATTGCAATTTTTCATTACGGATCCCAAATTTGGATGTTTTGTTTCCAGTGGCAACATAGGGGTGAACCTGACAGCAAGAAGAAAGTACAATCAAAACATATCTCCATGACAAGAAAATATCATGTACAGTGAAGAAAATCTTAGAATTTTTCATATGATTTACTGTAACAGAATAAAAATGCTTTGATGCAATTTTAAAGAAGGTAAATTTAGTCTCGTAAGAAAAGGATGCTCAAGATGATGGCACAGATAGCATAGCGATGGCTTGCATCGTTTAAGCAATGACACAAAGTTGTAGAAATCTCTTCTAACTATAACACACCCAAAAACACGCACACACACACACGAAGAGATCAACAAATAGTAACCAAGTAAATAAAAGGGGGAATGAAGTCCATAATCAAATAAGTAATCTGCTTTGGGAGGTACCTGTGGATCCACATCCGGATTAATTCTGAGCAAAACAGGCACTTTCTTTCCTGCAACTCTTGCAGCAGTGACAATATTCTCCAAATCAAATTCACTGTCTATATTTACAAATACTCCACTCTCTGCAGCTAAAACAAGATCGTCCAATGTCTTTCCATTTCCATTAAATATACACTGATCTTCAAAATGCAAACTCAAGTTAGTTTCCTTCCTGTAGGTACACAAAGCAAGACCAATTAACTATAATAGCATATTTAATCGTAGGATTTCATCATGGATTGTCGCAACACAAGTTCTGAACTAACAACTTTGGCAAGGTCGAATGTTAAATAAACCAAATAAACAAACCCTAAACTAATTCTACCCTGTTATGTTGCTGAGTATGGTAACCAAATAAACTTGTCGAAACTCTTGTCATGGAGATCAAGAACTAACATGCCAAGTTTGTCTACAAGGGAAAGTACATATATTCCTGCTATGAGATTAGCTCCACAGCCTGTCAATGCATACTTCATTCTTCTTGGTTTTGATAGTGGACGATGGTTAATAAGTGTAAGAACATGGTGATTTCTGTTTAAATAATTCACCTAGAAATATAAGTGCCTGATTTCATGTTGTAAACTTAGGACGTTTTACATTGACCTAAACTAGCTCTTCCACTCATACACATTTCAAATGAAGTACTCCCTCCGTTTCGTTTTACTTAGCGTTCTACTTTTTCTAAATTTTCCCTTTTACCTAGCGTTGTGTAGTTGATTTCCCATTATGCCCCCACGTTGGTCTTTGCAATCATTAAAGTCTCTCCACGAATCCATCGCAAAGGAGGTGAGGCCACGAGCAGTCACCAGTGCATGCATGAACTTCACTGCGGCTGTGCATGCGTGGAATTAATCGCAGCGTGCGGACCTGGGACTTCACAGGGGCAGCTTAGTCCATTCAGACTCTAATTTAACTCATCGGAGAACTGTGTTGGTATCTGTTCCTTGCCGAGAACGCTAAGTAAAACGAAACGGAGGGAGTATCTGACACTCATAAGTTAAGTTCCATACCGAATTTGCCAAAGATAATAATTCTGACTTTTTCAAATAGAAAAAAAAATATTAGATTTCGTATTAGCTAACGGTTGTTGTCTTCAAAACATCCATAAAAGGCTTAAAGGATAACACTAAACAAGTTATCTTCAATACATATGCCTGCCATCATATATGTATTTCACGCTGCTAGATCTAATACAATTACATTAATCTGTCCTACAGGATATTGGCACTTGCAGAACTATGCAAGTATGGACAACAATCTAAACAACAACAACAACAACAACAAAGCCTTTTTTCCCAAACAAGTTGGGGTAGGCTAGAGTTGAAACCCATAAGATCTCGAAACTAGGTCATGGTTCTGGCACATGGATAGCTAACTTCCACGCAGCCCTATCCATGGCTAGTTCTTTGGTGATATTCCAATCCTTCAGATCTCTCTTAACAGACTCCTCCCATGTCAAGTTTGGCCTACCACGACCCCTCTTAACATTCTCATCCCGCTTTATCCGTCCGGTATGCAATGGCGCTTCCGAAGGCCTACGTTCTATATGACCAAACCATCTTAAACGGTGTTGGACAACCTTCTCTTCAATTGGTGCTACCCCAACTCTCTCACGTATATCATCATTCCTAACCCGGTCCTTTCTTGTGTGGCCACATATCCATCTCAACATGCGCATCTCCGCTACACCTAACTGTTGGATATGTCGTCTCTTGGTCGGCCAACATTCTGCGCCATACAACATCACAGGTCGAATCGCCGTCCTATAGAACTTGCCTTTTAGCTTTTGTGGCACTTTCCTATCACAGAGGACGCCAGAAGCTTGGCGCCACTTCATCCAACCAGCTTTGATTCGATGACTCACATCTTCATCGATATCACCATCCTTCTGGAGCATAGACCCCAAATATCGGAAGGTGTCTTTCTCAGGTACCACCTGTCCATCAAGCCTAACCTCTTCCTCCTCGTGCCTAGTAGTACTGAAACTGCACCTCATGTACTCAGTTTTGGTTCTACTAAGCCTAAAACCTTTCGATTCTAGAGTCCGCCTCCACAGCTCTAACTTCCTATTAATCCCCGCCGACTATCGTCAATTAGCACCACATCATCCGCAAAGAGCATACACCATGGGATGTCTCCTTGTATATCCCCTGTGACCTCATCCATCACCAAAGTAAAGAGATAAGGGCTCAAAGCTGACCCCTGGTGCAGTCCTATTTTAATTGGAAAGTCATCGGTGTCGCCATCACTTGTTCGAACACTTGTCACAACATTATCATACATATCCTTAATGAGGGTAATGTACTTTGTTGGGACTTTGTGTTTCTCCAAGGCCCACCACATGACATTCCGTGGTATCTTATCATACGCCTTCTCCAAGTCAATGAACACCATATGAAGATCCTTCTTCTTCTCCCTGTATCTCTCCATAAGTTGTCGTACCAAGAAGATGGCTTCCATGGTAGACCTCCCAGGCATGAAGCCAAATTGATTTTTGGTCACGCTTGTCAATCTTCTTAAACGGTGCTCAATGACTCTCTCCCATAGCTTCATTGTATGGCTCATCAACTTGATTCCACGGTAATTAGTGCAACTTTGAACATCCCCTTGTTCTTGAAGATTGGCACTAATGTACTCCGCCTCCATTCTTCGGGCATCTTGTTTGACCGAAAAATGAGGTTGAAAAGTTTAGTTAGCCATACTATCGCTATGTCTCCAAGGCCTCTCCACACCTCGATGGGGATACCATCAGGGCCCATTGCCTTGCCTCCTTTCATCCTCTTCAAAGTCTCCCTAACCTCAGCCTCCTGGATACGCCGCACAAAGCGTCGGCTGGTATCATCGGAGGAATCGTCTAGCTCAATGGTAGAGCTCTCATTCTCTCCATTGAACAGGTCGTCGAAGTACTCTCGCCATCTACGCTTGATATCTTCGTCCTTCACGAGGAGTTGATCCGCTCCGTCCTTTATGCATTTGACTTGGTTGACATCCCTCGTCTTCCTTTCTCTCGTCCTCGCCATCTTATAGATGTCTCTTTCGCCTTCCTTCGTGTTTAGACGCTGGTAGAGGTCCTCATACGCCCGACCCCTTGCCTCGCTCACCGCTCGCTTTGCGGCCTTCTTTGCCCCCTTGTATATCTCCATGTTGGTTGCGCTCCTGTCCAGGTGTAGGCGTCTGAAACAATCCTTCTTCTCCTTAATAGCCTTCTGGACCTCAACGTTCCACCACAATTAAATATAGACCGAGACACCACAATTTCCTTGACATACCATTAGTATCCCTTCCTTATGTGCGCTGGCAAACTAAACAAAATTCATGTGTCCGATTAAAAGGATCAATGTATCTTAGTAGCAATGCAGTTCTGGTTGAGGGTCCAGTCGGTTCAGATCTCAACTGATTGCAGTAGTTCTTCAAATATCCATTGAATATGCTACGTGATACAGTTTGGATTCTATTCGACCATATTTGATATTATCTAACAGAATGAGCTCACTTTTCCTAATGGCAAAGTCCTCATGGCGGCGTCTCGGAGTTGGTGGTACTGTGTGCTTGCCGATCTTTCAGATCGATGGCTGTAGGCTTCATGGATGGTGTCGGCGAGGTGGCGGCGGCGACTCCATCAGATGGGTTTTCCCTCCTGTTATGTCCCCGTTGATGCGGCGTTGTCTCCGGCGCTATGGTGGAACAGCGAGGATTCATCCAAGAGTACGTGCAGACGGTGGTCTGCACTGATGACAGCTGGAAGATGGTGCATCTTGTTGGGTGCATGGTTGGAGGCTGACGGTTCTAGTTCCCTACGCCGACGTCGTCGTGCGGGGGTGTCAGTGCTGAAGTTCGATGGCGTGTCCGGGGTCGTGCTGCCCTGGTCTGACTCTTTCAACGGCAATGGTTTGTCCTATGGCAAACTACTTTGGAGGTCCGAAAAGTTGATGATCAGCGATGGAGCCGCGTCAAGCTCGGGTGAAGAGGTGATCTCTCTCTTTTTTCTTTGGCGGCTGCTACGGTGGTGCCGAAGAATAGGGATAGGCGTTGGTTTGTCACATAGGTTTATCTTATCTCTGCAGATCGGTGTCTATGTACTTTGTATCTTGTCTTTTCTTTATCACTGAGAATCGTATTACGTTGCAAAAAAAAAAGTTCAGCCTGTCTACTATTTACCCGTGCGGAGCAAATCGGACGCTTGAACCAGCTCCCAAAACTATTGATACATATTGGAAGCGCATGACTGGTTGTGCTAAAATAATCGTTACCGTACAAACTTCAGCAAGCATCAATATTTCATACATTGCTGGCACTACTATCCGCTCCATCACGTATCAGATTTAAAAAATCAAAAAAAATGGTAGAAGATATAATATCCGATCATAATCGCTCCGCTTGAGCCCCTATTTCTGGTTACTGAATCTAAATGATCGAAAATGGTGACAAAATTTGACTTGAGGCTTAACTGAAATGAAATCTGTGCAGTTCTACTCCATTCATTTTTTCACTAAGAGCAATTGCAAATGCACGGAACTTTCTCCTAATCCGAAAGCCGCACCTGGTGGGGTCAAACCCTGCCCGCAGCGCGAGGCGGAGCTCGTTGCCGCTGACGAGGACGGCGCCGCACCCGAGCCCCCGCAGGAGCTGCAGCACGCTGAGGTTGTTGTTGGCCTTCACGGCGTACCCGACGATGGAGCGGAGCCCCTGGAGGGCCTTGTCGTAGGCGGCGAAGTTGCGGACGACCTGCGGCTTGCTGTACAGGTAGAAGGGGCTCCGCTCCGCCGCCGCCATCGCGTCCTGCACCCGGACCCCCTCGCAGTAGAGGTGCCCGTCGGCGCCGCGCTGGAAGCAGTGCTTGGGCGCCTCCCCCGCGCCGGGCGCCGGCGGCGGCGACCGCACGGACGGGGATGCGGTCGAGAGGGACGCGCGGAGGGGGGTCGCGCGTGCGTGGCGGTGGCGCAGGGAGACGGATGCGGGGCCGGTGGTGCGGGTTGGTTGGGCGGCGGTGTTGGGGTTGGGCGAGGTGAGGAGGGAGCGGGAGAGGAGGTTGGCCGCCGCCATTGCTAGGGTTTGTGGTAGGTTGGTGGGGAGGTTTGGGGTCGGGCGTGTGGGTTTTAGCCGTTTTAAGAAAAAATCCTCCAGTAGGTCTCCAGTTCAGGGTACAGTACAAACAAAAAAAACAGAGTAGAGAGCAGGACTGGACCAACGAAATACTCTGATGACTACTAGTATTACAAAATGAGCCTCGCTCTATTGGGTCTCATTCAAAAATAAATACTCACTCCGCCGCGACTGTAATATCACAAAAATATGCCTCGATATATCAATTTGTACGACATCATTCCGGACCCAGGGAGTAGAAAACACATTTTACAGTTCTAGAAATAAGTGCGGACACACTCTACCATATAGAACTAACTCTGATTCCTAATAAGTGTAGTAGTGTTAAACCCAGTTCAAAACTGCGAAAAGCATTATGATCGGAAAAGGTACTCCCTCCGTTCGGAAAAGGATATAGTTCATTTTTGTGACATCCTTTTCCGAACAGAGGGAGTACTAAATTAATTTGGGAGAATTGTTTCTATACCACGGGCAAATGCTTCAAATGTCTCATTTGTCATCAAACAAAGTGTTTGCGCTGATATACCAATCACAAAGCACTTCTTGTGCTTATTTGTCATCACCGGTTAAGTCCATGTTAACTCTTGCAAGCTAAGTTCAAGCCCAACTATCTCATGATAAAGAAAAAACTTTGTGGAGTAACAAATAATTACAAAGCAGGAAAAACAACGAACCCACACCACCGGCCCCGCATCTCCAACTTCTCCAACGCCGCCGCAAGCCGCCGCTGCTGCGCCTGAGACGGGGCGCGGGGAAGCCAGGACGACCTGCGTGTGGACCGGCGACGGAGATAGGGGGACGGCGACGGACATCGCGAACCGCCGAATCCCGCGGACAGCGACCGCACGGGGACCATGGTGGCGGCCTAGGCCGCATGCATTTTTTTTAAACCTGAAAACGACTTTCTATGGCGCATGGGGTAGATGCGCCACAAAATTGCCACATTTCTGTGACGCACCGGCTGGGTGCGCCACAGAATTAACTTTTGTGGCGAGAATTCTGTGACGCACCCAGCAAACCTGGGGGTGCGTCACAGAATTGCAAAAAGGTGCGTCACTGATAGCCCTTTTCCCACTAGTGCATGGAGGGTGCACATCGAACTTTGGATGGTGGTCTCCGTATCACGCCGAGATAGGAGGAGGCTCCACGAGAGGCAGATCTAGGCCCTGACGCCTAGTCTCGTTTGTGGCCTCAGATCGTCGGGCGCGTTGGCTGGCGGTCAGCGTGCGGGGTGGAGATGGTGGTGTGCCGGCACTCGAGATGCGGTTGCGGGGATTACAACTCATCACCGGGTGAAAACCTTGCCATGGTTGCCGGCCGGGACCGACGACGGCGATGCCCTCTGCGCCATGTCATTCTTGAAGGTATCGTCGTGGCGGTGCTCTCACTGCTCTGACCGGGTTCTACCATGGGAGACCCTAGATCCCGCGGGGGATCGGGCGAGGGAGGCGCTCTTGCGTCGCTTGCCTCTTCGGTCCTTGTCTAGGATGTTCCACCAGCAGGAGAGACCAGTCGAGTGAGCTGATGGTGGGCGGCAGCGAGTATTTGCCTTCGGCTAGGTTGTGCGCGGTCGTCGGGCTGGCGCGGAAGTCGGAGCGTCGGCGGTTTCGCCTCTGTTGTGATGTGATTGAGTTGTTAGTGTCATCTTTGGACGCTAAGGTGGCATGGTCGTCGACTCGTGTTGGGGCATGACTATGAAACAGGCGTGGTGCGTTGTGTTGTATGTTTTCGGACGGTTTTCCTTTTAAACTGCTCAACTCTTTTCGACTTAATCAATCAAACGCCATTAAAAAACAAATAATTACTCCCTCCGATCCATATTAGTGGGCATAATTTTGTCTAAATTCATATGTATCTAGTTAAGTATTTAGACTAGATACATGTGTATCTAGACAAAGTTGTGCCCACTAATATGGATAGGAGGTGGTAGAAGAAAAAAACATGTGCTGCTCACCACTAAGAGCCCAGCAAGGAACGAACCAGAAACGCAGCCCACGTGGACTTGTACTCACCACGTGAGTACTGCTACTCAGTACTCACCACCACGCAGAGGCAGATCGATGGAGCTCACGGGGTTGGACGCCGACGCCGGGCACAGGAAACTGACGTACGGGCTCGGGCGAGCGAGCTGAGCAGGACACGCAAGAGTCTACTTGCAATAGCGGTAGGAAATGAGGAAAACGGCACGTAAAAAAGACTCCCTTTGACTCGCACGTACGGTACCTTTGAGCACGGGTCGACGTAGGAAACCAGTAATACGGGACCGGGAGCAGTGCGTACGATCGATCCAAGTGAGGAAAAACTAGCATCGTGCATGAGAACAATAGACTGCGCTGGTCGTCCCCCTCCCGTTCACTGTAGCGCGAGAGGCGATTTTTAGATCTCCCCGTTCGATCCACCTCCTCGACGTCGATCCGCCGGATCCCTCGCCCTCCGGCGGCCGCTCCGGCGGCGGGAGGGTGGGGGATCCCCGTTTCACGTGTGTAGATAGGGTAGGTTCTTGTGGGGCTTCAGCCGACGGCGCCGTGGAGACGGCGGAGTCGCCGGTGTCGTTTTTGGTGCAGGTGCGCGTCCTCTCCGGCGGCGGCGCTCGGCAGAGCTCCGTGGCGGCGCGTCTGCGGCCCTGGCACCCGCGGATCGTCGGATCCGTGCCGTGCTTCGATCCCCTGCCAGATCCAGCGTGGCGGTTTCCGTGCTGGCGGGGGATCCGGTGGAGCTTCAAGGCGGCTGCTGCGCGGAAGGGTGGAGTGGTGGTGGCCGATTCGTGGCGTTGGCCATGGATCTGGAGCGGGTGGTGCTCGGGGCCCTGCCCCGGCCGATGCGGCTTCTTCGTCGTCTGTGCCAGCTCGGTGGAGCTGGCCTCTCTTGCGGCTCAACAACGCCTCCGGGCTAGGAGTACTCCCGTTCCTAGGATGGCGGACTCCGGCGGGTCCCTGCGTCGTCGTCTTCGACGGTGGTGCTCGTGCTCGCGGTTCGTCTCGAGGTTGAAGAAGGTGGTGCGCAGCAGCGGCGCTCCTTGTTGCTTCCTGATCCTCTCCTTACTTGGTGTTCTTCTTTGTTTCGATCTATGTACTCTGTATGTGGTTCGATTGGTGAATAGATGTGGGAGTTTGGATGTGTCAAAAAAAAAAAAAACTAGCATCGTGCATGCACGGACCGATTTGTTCTAGTGTGTTTCAGTGATGCATTTTTTTTCTTCTAATTTCCGTTGCTATGTTCACCAATTTTCGTTCAGTTTTACCTAATATAAACTTGGCAACTCCGCTCATATGAAAAGGCAGTGCTTATCTGCTCATGCTTGTTCCCGAAAAAAAGAAAAGGAGTTCACATATGCAACATAAACAAAAACACATTAGACTACTAGCGAGAATATGGGGAATAGGATTTGTTTGCCACATGGGAGCGGCCATGACCCATGAACAGGAAGGCCAAAAAATCATGCACAATCCGTCTTGTCTAATATCTAGGCTTAGTCGGCATTATAGCCCTGCTGTCCGCTCCTCCTTCCCATGCTTCCACGTTGACACTAACACAAGAGGACTAACACACGTTACACACTCTGCCTCGTGGACGAAGAGGACTAAAATACCACCTCGACGTCTATACCTTTTTTAGTAAAGAGATTTGCATTATCCGTGTGACACGTCCCGCATATTCTGTCATCTAGTGACCTCCAAGAGACCTCTTCTGGAAACGTGAGACAACTAATCATATGCCACGATAAGGAGTACTGGCATTCCCTGATATGCTCCATTATCGCCCTACTGACTAGCCATTTCAATGCTACTCTATTTGTTCCTCTTTTTTCTTTTTTTGTCTCTGGTATAAAAAACTTTGTTTCAATATATTTGTCACAAGAAATCAAAAGTGTACTAGTCATTTTGATGTTTTCATTTCTTAGCTCAGTTTAATTGTTGACATTAATGTTGTTTGGTTTAATTATGTTATCACCTTCGCTCCAAAATAGACATGATTTCGCAGAGAGCGTGCAACAGATATATCAACATTTAGAAATCTAACAAGCCTTCTTTCATCCTTTTTCTTTGAGGGAAAAGCTTTGCTTAGTTGAGAGATATAAATTACACCATTGATCTTGTCTAAAAAGATTTCAAAATACATTAATTTTAAATGAGCATTTTACATTTAAGTAGCATCCTAAAGGGGCATTATTGTCGTACTTTTGTGACAAAGTGATTATTTATTACTAAATTGTATCTTGTATTAAATTATTGCTACACTTTGTATTTCTTGTTATAAAGTGACACACATCGGATTGATAATAGATTTAGGTACATCAAAGTACTAATTTAAATTTCATGAAAATACTTTAAATTGGCACAATATAACATCAATAGAAAATTTAGATAAATTTTGTTCATATTTGTCGCAATACCTTCATTCCAAATTACACGATTTCATAGGATCGTGCAATCAATGTATCATGCTCTTGATAGCTACTAAGTTTTCCTTTTAGTTTAGATAGGACCCAAAACATTTCAAAATACATTATTTTTGTTGTTGTTTTGCAGGCATTTTAATTTAAGTTGCAACTTAAAGACCGTGTCTATATGTAAAAGGTCGTATATCTTATGGAGTGAGTATGTTATCTTGTATTAAATTATTCATAGATTTCACATTCGTTAATATATATAGTGACACACACACTGGATTGATAATAGATATATAGTCATTAAAGCACTACTTTAAATTTCCGCAAAATATATACTACAAAGTACTTAAAAACTGGCATTATGCGTAATTAATAAAGGAAGATTTAGATAATTTTATTCATCTTCATCCCTTTTTCTTACCGTAGGACAAGTAGTAATAATCAGCACGAAACAAGCAACTCCGTCGGTCCATAAAAAAAATGTCGATGGTATAGGAAACAATTTATGCATGGCATGTTGATTTTCTCCGACACTTCATGAGTATACTTACAAATGGTCATTATTAAGTGTTACGGATAAGATATGTGTATCTTTGTTACATTTTATGACAGGTAATAATTATCTACTCCGTACCATGTAATAAGAGTTGGTAATCAATAATCACCGCCAACGATGAAAGGAAGGCTACTTTTGGAGGCGAAACCGAAAGCAGAAACTGGATTTTGACCCTCGCCTCGCCGTTAACATCCCATTTTACGGCGTCACCTTCCCTGTATCCACTCTCAAATCTCCCTCCCAAATCTCCATATCCGTATAATAAGAAGCACCATTCGCCGCCGCCGCCTCCCTCTGCTTCTCCCCGCATCCCTCCCATCATCTCCAAGCTCTCGACTCCAGCCAACCCATGCCCTCGCCCTCCTCCTCCCAAGCTCCCAAATCTTCAACCAAGTCCTACTGATCCGGCTACGGCTCCGGTCCTCTGGCCGCCGGCCGCCGCATTGGCTGAACCCCCGCTCCGCCGCCACCCTTGCTCGCTGGAGGCCCGCTCCGTCACCGAGCGCCCCTTCCCCCGGGGCGCTGGGCCGGGCACACCAGTTAGTTCCACCACGCGCGCGCTCCCGTGCGTGGGGTGGTCGGTGGCTTCGGGAGGAAGGAAGCTTCCGCGCGGCCTCGTCGCCTCGGTTCGGTGCGGCCGCGTAGTCTCCTGCCGCATTTTTGGGCAGTTTTTCGAGTTGGTTGGTTGGTTTTAGCGTAGCGTGATAGGGATGGGCGTGCTAGATTCTGCGGCGGCGGAGAGGGTCAGATCCCTCGTCGCCGACCACCCGCAGCGCCACATGCACAAGGGCCGCGCCGCCGACGGGGACGCCCTCGCGCGCATACAGAAGCGACGCCGGCAAGGCGGGAGCGCGCCGCACAGCCCGACGTCGCCCGTCGAAGCGCCCACCACGCCGCTGCGACCTCCCGAGGCGAGATCCAGGAGCAAAGGCGACGCCGCCCCGCGCACTCCTCCTCCACGCTGCGATATTAGGTACGGCAAATCTCCTCGTCTCTACTTACTAATGCAAAATAATTGGTTCTAACAATAAACCAGATTAGTAAACCTCAAAAAAAAAACAGATTAGTGGATTTAAGAACTGATGTGCAAAGTAGTAGTTATTAGTGCGAAATGCCTGGTCAATTACTTTTTAATGCTGATTTTCGTGGGTACTGAATAATTCTTGAAATTTGTTTTGTGGTCTTGTGGATGCAGGCAAGCGGATGACGAGGAGGCTCATGAATCCAGGGCCCAGTTTTTAGCCCAGGGACTTCCATCTTACATGACTTTTCAGATACAGATTCTAGTGTTAGTGTTAGTAACTCATTTACAGATCGGTGACCCCAAGCCCCACCGAGAGTCCTACTTGTGCGCTGAGGCAGAGTGATTCTTCTGATCATGGTGCAATAGCAACGAGTGACTCAGATGATGCTGGCATCTAGTCGATGCTAGCATCATCGAGAACAGCCAAGAGAGTCATGGATCATGTTGCATCTTTGATTTTGGTGATGATATTTGGTCCCTCCACCACCTGAAGATGAGATTGATGATGTCGAATCGAGGTTATTTGGATTTGATGACGAGGATGACGACATTGGTGACACCAGCAATACTTTTGCACCTTGTTGCTTCAGATCTAATAAAGTAGCTGGCGTTAATGGTGTCATTGACGGATCCTGTCAAGAGAGTGTCCAGAATGATTTATTCAGGCATTTTCAAGCTCTAGTTGCACAGTTACTGAAGGGGGAAGGTGTTTGGTTGGCCAGTGACAAGGATTCCAAAAGTTGGCTTGAGATTGTGGCCTCGTTGGCATGGCAAGCCGCTTACTTTGTGAAACCTGACACCAAGAAAGGCGGCAGCATGGATCCTAGTGATTATGTCAAGATCAAGTGCATTGCATCAGGGAATCCAACCGATAGGTATGTGCTTGGTTATGTTGTTCCTACACATTGCAAGCTTGTAAGTACTTATCACCGTATGGTACTGATATATAGCATTTGAGTGCAGCAATTTTGTAAGAGGAATTGTGTGCTCCAAGAATGTAAAACACAAACGCATGGTCTCCGAGTACAGGAAGGCTAAGTTGCTCATTTTAGGAGGTGCGCTTGAGCAGAAAGATTCTAATAAATTAGCATCAATTGGAACTATACTTGAACAGGTTTTTTCTGTTCATGCTGAAAATTTAAATATGTTGTTTTTTATCTTGCTGATATATGTTATTTCTGTAGGAAAAGGAATATCTACGAACTATTGTTGGAAAGGTTGAGTCTAGGAAACCCAATGTGCTTATAGTTGAGAAAAGTGTCTCATCTTATGCCCAGGAGCTCTTAGCGAAAGATATCTCGTTAGTTCTGAATGTGAAGAGGCCACTTTTGGAGAGAATATCAAGATGCACAGGTGGTCAGATTGCCTCATCAATTGACAACATTGCTTCAGCAAGGCTAGGGCAGTGTGACATGTTCAAGGTGGAAAAGGTTCTGGAACCATCATCATCTGAACATCCAGAGAAGAGACCAACAACAAAGACACTGATGTTCTTTGAAGGCTGTCTGAAGCGCCTGGGTTGCACGGTAATAATCACTTTGTGAAGATACAGTGTTAAAATTATCTTTCTTTTGGCATTTAGTTTCACGTCTCCAATCGTATGGTGTGCTCAACTGTTGATCTTAGATTACTTTCGTACTAAATCCATACGCGAACTGCTTACTGATATATTTCTGAAACCATTTTGCAAATTTGCTCCTACTGTGTCAGCTAAACGTGCAACACTTTATGTAGATTCTACTGAGAGGAACTTCTCAGAAGAATTAAAGAAGATTAAACGTGCAACGCAACTTGCAGTATTTGCTGCTTATCATCTGTCCCTTGAGACATCGTTCCTTGCTGATGAAGGTGCAACAGTTCCACGAGTTCTTTCAACGCGATAGGTGCACAAGAGGAATTGCCCAATACAGATCACATTTCTGCTATGTCTGCTGATCATGATGCTGCTGATAATCTCAGAGCTGCAGAAGAGAAATATCCACACAATGCTACCATCACCCAGATATTTGATGGTATTTCTAAATCACTAACTTCATCACAGTTGGATGGGAAAAGCCAGGGAAGTGTACCTGAATGTACAGAACCTGAATCTCCAGTTAATCGTGTACATTCTCCAGTCTCCGCTGATGCCCGCCAAAAAGCTGTGTTGGTAAGATACCCATGGAATTATCTTATTTGGAGAACAGTGGGAACCACGTATCACTAGATGCCATTCAAGCAGGAGACCTAGATGACCAGAACAAACTTTCATGTAGCTACTTACCTGGTACTGACAATCATCAGAGCATCTTAGTTTCCCTCTCAAGCATTTGCATCCCCAAAAACTTGGCATGTCAGCGTTCTCACCTCTTCCGCATCAAGTATTACGGTAGTTTTGATAAGCCACTTGGGAGATACCTCCGAGAGAACTTATTTGATCAGGTATAGCTGACATGGACCTATGTAATCTATTTTGCCAGATGGCCCTTTGTCAGCTGTTATAACAATCTGTTGTTGCATTTCTTTTCAGGCATATTGCTGCCCATCGTGTAAGGAGCCTTCAGAGTCACATGCAAGATGCTACATGCACCAGAATGGAAGCCTAACAATAAGTGTTAGGCGTCTCTTGTCCCAAAAGTTGCCAGGTGAACACGATGGAAGGATATGGATGTGGCACAGATGTATGAAGTGCAAGTTTAAAGATGGAATGCCACCTTCAACACATAGAGTGACCATGTCTGATGCTGCCTGGGGTCTATCATTTGGGAAGTTTCTAGAGCTCAGCTTTTCAAATCATGCAACTGCCAACCGAATCGCGAGCTGTGGGCATTCTTTACAAAGGGACTGCCTTCGTTTCTATGGGTATGTAGCTCATTTATATGTTTCTGGCTCTTTTAACCAATCCTATCACGGAGTTTCAATTTTCTTACAAATCATTGCAGGTATGGAAATATGGTAGCAGCCTTCCATTATAGTCCCATGGTCACTATATCTGTTGACCTTCCACCCTCAGTGCTGAATTTTGATTGCCACGGTATGCAAGACTGGGTGAAAGGAGAGGCAGTCATGGTATGCTGTTAAATATTCCATGTTAAAGAGATCAATGATTCATTTCCATACTCCACATTCTCGTTCTTATGACTAACGTAATGCTCGCAACAATTTTTTTTAGGTATTTGAGGAAATGAAATCCTTACACATGGAAGTATATGGTTTCCTTAATAATATTGAAAAGAGTTTCGTCTCCTTAGATGAACCAGGAAAAACAGGTATACAAAGGCAGATAATAGAGATGAAGGATTTGCTTAACAGGGAAAGAAACGAATACGAGGTTTGCCTTCTGATTTTGTTTTGTTTCATTTTGTCTCAGGCTTCAAGTGATTTTTGTGTTGATTTTCTGTTTTTTTTTTTTGCTTTGCAGGGTTTGCTTCTACCGTTATGGAGGGGAGTGGCCATTCCATGAAACCAACTTTTGATACTTTGGAGCTCAACCGTGTGAGACGTGGTCTCCTCCTAGATGCATATATTTGGGACTGCAGGTTGTGCAACATAGATTCACTTAAATCAAATGGCCATATTTCCAGAACTGATACTTCCAATCCAGAAAATCTCCAAGCCTGCATTAAAGAAGATAAATCTGAATTGCTGCAGACTGTTACACAGCATGGAGAAACACATGACAAACCTGCTACAGGTCCATGGGACTCCTCAGTAAGTCCAAGGAAATCCCTACTATCTAGAGAGGGCCACCCAATGGATGATGGGATTATCTTGGTTGAGACAGATTTACCGATTGAGCTGGTGGATGGTTTGGTGAGTGCTGCGGGAGATCTTGATGGAGTCTTCAACAAATTCAATGCATGGGAAAATGGACGTGCCTACCCAAGGATTCTATCAAGATGGTACCGGTCGAGAGGTTACCCTCACTTGCATCTATTTTATCTGACAAAATAGATATGGCATGGAGCGGATCTAGTGAATTACACTGCAGTCCTCCACGAGATTTTACCACTGGTGGAAATGGATCTCTTAGTTTGGGCCATCCAAGTTACAAGAAGGCCATCTCACCAGTTCGAGTCCATTCATTTGATTCTATATTCAGATTGCATGAGCAGGAACAAACTGGATTATTGCCTGCTTCATTACATTTGTCCTTCAAAATGAAATCACTTCATTCCTTTAGAGACTTGACAAGCCTTGTAAAGGATCCAATGACAAACATGCGTAGGGCTTTTTCTCAATTATCTCCAAGATCAAGAGGAAACTTAAATGTTATTCTTACTCGTGCACCTACATATCTCAACTCTGCTTCTCATATGGTGAGTGATGGGGCACGACTGCTGCTGCCTCATATTGGCTCTGAAGGTGCCCTTGTTGTTGCTGTCTATGATGATGAGCCAACCAGTATTGTGGCATATGCCATGACGTCGCAAGAATATGTTGAGCAAGTTACGGATAAACTGGACACGAAATCTAGCTTTCAACATATGTCAAATTATGCTGTGGTCAGCAATCGGATTTGAGAAATCTTTGCCCTCACAAGAAGCCCCTTCAGATTTCAAAGGAGCCCACTTCAAGTTTTCGTTTGACGATGAAGCATTTTCTGCTGATAATACAAAGTTTTCAGTAACCTGTTATTTTGCAAGGCAGTTTGCTCACTTAGAAAGAAATGCTGTCCAAGTGATGTTGATTACATACGTTCACTAAGTCGTTGTAAGAGATGGAGTGCTCATGGTGGAAAAAGCAATGTTTACTTTGCAAAGACAATGGATGATAGATTCATAATTAAACAAGTCACCAAGACAGAGCTAGACTCGTTTGTTGATTTTGCTCCTCACTACTTCAGGCACTTGACACAATCATTGACTTCTGGAAGCCAAACTTGCCTGGCCAAAATATTAGGACTTTATCAGGTTTGCCATTTTCGACTTTTACACATTTTCATTCAGGACACTGCTTGATTCAAGCTTTTAGTAACTGCTGTATTGGTTTCATCCAGGTTAGTATCAAGGGAATGAAAGGAGGGCGGGAGGTAAAAATGGACCTTATGGTTATGGAGAACATCTTCTTCCAGAGAACAATATCGAGGGTCTATGATCTGAAGGGCTCAGTGCGTTCACGCTACAATTCAGATACATCCAGCCACAACAAAGTACTTTTGGATTCGAATCTCATAGAGGAACAACATACGAAGCCCATATTTTTAGGAAGTAAGGCTAAGCAGAGATTGGAAAGAGCTGTCTGGAATGATACATCAGTTCTTGCGGTATGCGACTCTCCTAACTTACCTAGTCTCTTACTGTCACCATCCATATTCCGTTGTAAAAAATCGAGCAAAATAAGCTCAGGAAATGAAACGCAAAGGTCCTTTGCATTTTCTCAAAAATAGGCTCAGGAAATATTGAAAATAGAGCACATCCTCTTGGAAGTGATAAAGCATCAGCCAGTTCCAGAACTATAGTAATAGCACAATGGTTTTGCTACAAAAATCTTCTATAGCAGAATCAAGCACTTACGTAGGTTTAGCCTTATTCTATTTCTTGCCACTGTCTCCCTTTTAGCCGATAAGAAAAGTATTGGTTCCTGATATATAGGGGTGTTCATCTGTTCGAACTTAACCCGTGAAAACCAGAAATCAGTCAGCCAGTTCGTTTGCCTTTATTAGCGTCCGACCTGACTGATCAAGCTAGTAGAAAAAATAGAACTGACAGTTTCAGTTGGTTATTCCTGGTCTTTCTCAGAATAGCATGTGTTTTCTCCACAAAAATGGGCCGTATTTGTTGTTTGTAGCAGTAGGTAACATAAGTTTTTGTGATCAGCTTGCATCGTCTTAATAAATATGTTCCATTTTTGCAGTCCTTGGATGTCATGGACTACTCGCTTCTGGTTGGCGTTGATGAGGAGAAGAACGAGCTTGTGATTGGCATCATCGACTTTCTGCGACAATACACCTGGGACAAGCAGCTGGAGACATGGGTGAAGGCCTCCGGCATCCTTGGCGGTCCAAAGAATGAGACCCCAACTGTCATATCGCCGGTTCAGTATAAGAAGAGGTTCAGAAAAGCCATGTCGAGATACTTCATGGCCGTCCCCGACCAGTGGTCCTCTTAAAGAGGGTCCGTTAATATGTCACTGTTTCACCAAAAACAGCTCGGTCATCCTCCCTGGTAAATTTTTGACCAAGGCGGGGGGTGAATCGAGACGGATAGCCATTCTTTGGTTGCTTCTTTTCTTACCTGTTGGCAACATTGTTGCAGCTTACTTAGCTGTAGGAGATTCACGTAATCACGGTGATCAACGCGGAGTATTTAACGCCAAGATGCACCGCCTTTATTTTGAACCTGGCTTCTATACCAACAGTTGTAGGTGAAAGATGACGGATTTCTTTACTATTAATTGGGAGTTCAACTTGGGAGTTCAACGTACGTTCGTAGTCCCTCACGTTTTTTGCCTCTCCGTGGCCGTGCAATCGCATCTTCGATGTATTCGCACCATTCAATCTTTATGTAGATGAAAATTACACCGGAGTGCCACCGCTTAGTTACTTGAAGCGGTACGAAACGCCTCTCTCAGGCCTTCTCACCAACCCCTGCCGCTGAGGAGAGAAGCGGCCGAATCCGGACTCCAGCGAGCGGGAGATCAGATCCGCATGTCTCAGATCTGATATGGAGCGGCCGGGAAGCCAGGAGAGCAGCCGGCGTGTCCATGTCCGGCGCCTCAAGAGCAACGGACGCGCCGGCGCTTGCGGGCCCAAGGACTCGCCTCACTCCGAGAGGAGGCAATCGCAAAAAAAAAAGAGAGATGAGGTGGGGAAACCGGCTCATGCTCAACGGAAACGGCTGGGACGACGCCGACGAGGAGCTCGCCGCCTCCGCACCCAGGTACCCGCCGGTGCAGCGCCGGTCACCCAGCATGGCGCCTCGGCCGTCCACGCCACAGCCTGCCGCCGGCCACCACCACAGCAGTAGCAGCAGCGGTGGCGGTGGCGGTTACCATAACCACCACCATCACGGCCAGCAGCAGATGCAGCGGTAAGGGAGGCGCCAATCCCAAGGGCCCTACATCGTGGTCTGTAATTCTCCTTGAGTTAGTAGTAATCGTTTGCTTGTCCTGTCCTGCTCTTCCTTTCCTGTGAACAGAACCGAACCTGAAAGTTTATGTTTCATTTATTTTTGTTTGGTCCACAATTTGATGCATATGAGGCTAATTCAGGGTCGGCGATGCTGTGGTTTATGGCTTTATGCCTCATAGAGTAACACTTCTGTCATATTGGCATGATGCAATAATAATAGTATGATAGAGCAACTGATCAGATCATCTGAACTTGATTTTCTTTCTGTGCTTATGTTTCTTGCGGCAGACTTGGCATTTTCAAGATGCCATGTATGCTTGGCTAGCTAATACGACTGCAAGTTTGTCAAGTTACCAATTAGCACACAATCTGAGACTTAGAATAGAGCAGCGATTTCCAGTCAGTTGATAATACTAACATGCTTAAGCTGACGGAGGCCTTGTCAGTATCTTACCTCTATATATTATAACAGCGATTTCCACGTTTGAGGTTCAGTAAAGAAGGGAATCTTCCAATGAATTTATATGTACGATTCAAAATTATGATGGGCTCAGATCTTTATGGGCTTCTGCTATAAAGGTAAGCACATATCAGACTGCCTGCTATTGCCATGCCGCCACGTTGTTGGTTTAGTTTCCAGATAGTTCCTAACTTTGAATACCGAATTAATGTGTCTAGGTGCTCCTGTTGTTCCGGGCATCTCTCCTAACATTGGCCGAATGTAATTATTAGACAGAAACTCTCCTGCAAAGCCATCACCTATGCTGGTATGCTGATCCAGAACAAAAATAGTAGTTTGACAAGTTTCATATGTTTCAATGCCTCTATGCTAACCTTACTGGCAACAATCTAAACATCATATTACTTAACCATGAATTTGATAGAATGGCGGTGATCAAGCATCTAGAAGCATGAATATTGAGCTAAGAATTTCAGAACAAATGCCAGATGAAGTAAAACCTTGGGAGCTGACTGAAGTTATAAATCCTCATCAGTTCCGTGTAGTTAATATGTCAGAAACTTCAGACCAGCAAGCCAGCAAGGTTCGATCCATCTTATTCTTGATTGTGTGTTTCTACTTCTCATCATTTTCTGTCCATGAATATTACTCGTATCCTTTGTGTACCAATTTTTTTCTCTGATATATTTGCCCCGTACTTTTGTACAGCTAGCTTCACTAACACGGTTATATCAAATTATATATTAGTAACAGAGAGCAGCCTAGAATATTTGTTGGAGTATAAGGCGACCATGGACTTTTGTTGCCTTGATAGGAGAAAAATTCTGGTAATCCCCAGTCACTTAAGTCTATAGCTGAAAGAATATCTCACTGTCATACTGAAGTACGTCCTGCAGTATATGTGCCTACTCTTGCCTACCGTTTAAGTGAAGATACACACCGGTCATGCTACATCCACTAAAACTGCTATGTTTTTCAGTATGATTATACTTATGATAGCTTTAGCTTGTGTTGTAAACTTCCTGCTGCTTTTCTTTGTTGGGAACTATTTGTCATATTATGTTTTCATATTTGAGTCATGCAGGTCTCGGGGTGAAGGGACACCACACGGTCCTCCTCGCGTCGCCCTCTCCAGGCGACCGGGGAGGCGAAACCCTAACCGCGCCGCCGCCGCCCCACTTCCCTCGCCCCCATCTCTCGCCGTCCCCGGAGGCGGTCGCCGGCAAAGGCCTCACGCCGCCGGTGAAGGGGGCGGCGGGAGTCTGCTGCCTGCGGCCCGTGCTGCTGCTTCTGGAGGTAGATGCGGCGCACGGTCCTCCCGTCCATGTGCGGCGGCGACGGCGGCCGTCCTCGAGCCCGTGGCTTCCATGGAGCGTGGTGGCGTCACCTTCGTCGCGCCGCCTCGTACTATGGGCTCTGGACGCCGGGGCAGGTCCGTTTTCTCGGCCGTTCTGGCCTCGGCCGCGCGGGCGGCGAGGTCGCGGCGAGTGGGCGCAGCTCTCGGAGCTCCCGTCGACTCCCGCCTGCCTTGGCGGCCACCGCAGGCTGCGGCCCGCCTGGCCCGATCTGGGCTCGATTGGGCCGGGCGCGCCATCGACGACCTCTCCCTGGCGCCCTTTCCACCCTTCGGCGGCCGTTCCAGTGGCGCGCGTGGAGCGCGTCGGCGCGTGTTGCAAGGTTGCTGCCGAGGTTCATGGTGGACCTCGGGCTCGGGCAGCGCTACTCTGCCCTACCGGCATGGTGCTCGGCAGGTTCAGTAGGTCGCGTTGCGTCCGGCGGCCCTGGTGGAGCTGGTGCCGTGTTGTTGTCTCAGGCCGCGTGTAGTCTCGGCGAGGTGTCGTTGGCTGCAGTGGTTGTTGGTGTTGATCGATCGCCGTCTCTGTAGATGTGCTCTTGTTCCGGGTGAAAACCCAGCATCGACTTTGTCGTTGCTGACGGTAGCGGCGGCTTTTGTCGTCGTTTCCTCGCAGGAGGTGCCGTTGTGGAGCTCCAGTACCTACAGTTTTGGCCTCCGGGTGAAAACCTAGGACCCTGTTTGCCGGGTCGGATGACGGTGTTGTGTCGACAACACTTTCTCCTTGGAGACGTCGTCTTGGAGACCAAATCTGATGGCCTTGTTGCTGCGGGTGGTGATGGTGTTGTGTCTGGTGGTGTTGGTGCGGCCATTTTGGGGCCGATGGTGGTGTTTCTCTCCTCGGCGGGTCTTCACGTGGTCTCGGCCGCATGGATGTGCTTGCTCAAGACCCTTCCGGTGGTTGCTGTTGCGGTGTGGTAGCTTCGTGCTTCTGGTGGAGTCTCGACTCACCTTTGCTCAACGTCGAAGCAATGTATGTCTCCCCCACCTGCTATTCGTCTGGACCTCCGTGGCGGAGCTCCCCGTCTAGGGTAGTGCTAGGTGCTAGGCTTGACACTCCGACTCCGATGATGATGGTGGTGCTCCTGAGTTGTGCTGTGGGGCTCGAGCCGAATGCTGGTGCGGTGCGCGAGGCTGATTGCCGAGTCTTGGCATTGTGATCTCTCGACTGAACCCCTCACCTCTTGTGTCTCTTGGTGGCTCTTGCTTTCCCTCTTCTAGTTGTATTTGTTTCATGTATTTCTTTGTTTTCTCTTCCCTTGTATCCCCCTGTAATTGCTATTCTGTTGTAAGAACATGGCCCGCCAGGCTACTTTTCGATGAATGCAACAAACAGTGGGGAATTTTATTCCCCCTGTCAATCTCGAAAAAAAAATATTTGAGTCATGCATTGAACCTGGGTTATAATATGCAGTTTCTTTTTGCAATTAATCCAAACCTCTATGCTGATCCATCTGGAAAGAGTTGTTGGTCTGCAAGGAGTTGTATATCTGTACGAGGTAAGAAATCTTTTGCAATTCCTGGAGGCTAAGTGCACAGTTACAAAGAAATATTTGACTAAATTTTTCCCTGAGATGTTTTATTTTTAGCTAGCTGACTCTGTTTTATTATTGTAAAGACAAAGCCGTACAAATTTCACCATTAGCTGTTGCTACACCTTTGCTCCTACCTTGACTATGCAGTTCTGCATTTTTCATCTCACCATACACCAGGAACAGGTGCGTTATCACTCATCAGATCATTTCAATCCCATCTTCTAATCTTCTAACACTTCTTCAAAAAAGAAGAGAATGATTTTCATCATGCATGCTTCTTAATTCTTTATTTGTTCCCAACTTCTTTAGGATGATATTGAAATGTAACTGGTCGTTCCACCGGAAATCCACTTTGGTGCCCGAGCGTAGATGCTCCCTGTATCCCGTCCGTTCGAACTTGCTAAGATTCGTGTAGCATCGTGGTGCTAGATCCCTTCAGCCTTTTCTACCGCAGTAAATCCAACCCCATGGCCCACATGCCACATGTGTTCTGTAATTAAATGCAGACGGAGTCTTCACGGAAGTAGTACTCCGTCATGTTCGTAGCACGCATCTCTTCACCGCTGCATCTCCCCATTTTTTGTAATGCAAAAGACCAACAGATCTTTGTCCCCACCCATCTTCTACCTTTGTCTCGGCACTCACCAGCTCCAATCTCCAACAACCGTTCCCAGCACTAGTATAGCAGTGTGGAGAAGAAGCTTCGATCTTGTCACTCTCCGCGAGCTAGTTCAGAGCAGGAGCAAGGAGACTGGTGTTCCGTCGATGGTGGCCGCGCTTCCAGCTCGGGTCCTCGGGAAGCCACCGGCGACGGACAAGGACGGGATGCTGCTTGTGGAGGCGTCGTCGCCGCTGTCGGACCTGGAGACGGCGTCCTCCACGGGGGCGCCCAACTCGAGCCTCAGCTCCGCGAGCAGCGTCGGCAGCCTAGCGCGAGGCTCCAGCCTCTCGCGCCTCTCCTTCGACTGTTTCCCCGACCGCGGCCGTGGCCGCCGCGGGGGCGTCCTGCTCGCCTCGCCCCGTCGCGCCGGTGAACCGGCCGCATCGCTCGGGCGACGTGCCGTGGGCGGGCATCCGCGCGCTCGACCACCCGTTCCTCCCCACGCTCTTCGCCGACTTCGACGCCGCGCCGCGCTTCTCGTGCGTCGTCACCGAGTTCTGCCCCGGCGGCCGGCGGGGACCTCCACTCGCTCCGCCACGCATGCCCGCCCGACGCTTCCCGCTCGCGTCGGCCAGGTTCTACGTCGCCGAGGTGCTCCTGGCGTTGGAATACCTGCACATGATGGGCGTCGTCTACCGCGACCTCAAGCCCGAGAACGTGCTCATCCGGGCTGACGGACATATCATGCTCACCGACCTCGACCTCTCGCTCGAGTCCACCTCCTCGCCCTCGCTCGAGCTTCCGGACGCCGACAACGACGAGGATAAGGAGGAGACGCGCAGTGTATCCTCCTGCTTCCCGGTGCGTTTCAGGCGGCGACGGAGGCGTCCTCGCCGTTGCGCGGCGTCGCCTCCACGTTTCGTGGCGGAGCCGGTGTCGGCCCGGTCGAGCTCGTTCGTGGCGACGCACGAGTACGTGGCACCAGAGGTGGCAAGCGGCGGCGCGCACGGTGCTGCCGTAGACTGGTGGGCCCACGGCGTCTTCCTCTACGAGCTCCTCCACGGCCGCACCCCGTTCGCCGGCGCCACCAACGAGGGGACGCTGCGGAACATCGTGATCGCCCCGCTAGCCTTCCCTCCAGCTCCGGCATCTACACCCAGCAGCTCGCCGCGGCGCATGACCTCATCGCGCGCCTGCTCGTCAAGGACCCCTCCGCCCGCCTCGGGTCCCTGCGCGGCGCGGCCGACGTGAAGGCGCACCCTTTCTTCAGGAACCTCAACTTCGCGCTCCTCCGGTCGTCGCGCCCGCCCGTCGTCCCCGGCGCGCCGATGCGCCGGTCTCAGTCGTGCAAGGCTCCGACGTCGCGCAAGCAGGACACCCGCTTCGACCTCTTCTGATCGTTGCCGAGGCAACGCCGCCGAGACTAATTAACGCTCCGGCAATGTTGCCGGCCGCGTCGGCATAATTACTGCTCCTAAGCTAGAATCGCATGCATGCATGCATCAGCATCAGCATCAGCATCAGCATCAGCATCAGCATCAGCATCAGCATCTTCCAGTGCCGTTGTACAATCAGCGTTAATCTTCCAGTGCCGTTGTACAATCAGCGTTAATCACGGCCCCTAGTGACGAGTAGCACCTGCAATTCATTAATCCCCAAGGGACAAAACTTCGTCGTTACCATCCGTCGGAGCAACCGGAAACGTCTGCGCCTCCCGTCACGAAATGGGCCCACAGCCCACGTGGGTAGTCCATATTCACCGCGCCTTCATGAAATTTTACCGAGGAGACGCACATGCGAACAACGAATCCCGACGTAACCTGTGCGGTCGAGATATCAGGTTCAGCTGTGCTCGGGCGCCAGATCGCCCTTCCACTTCGTCGTTCCACGATGAACTTGAAGAGGAACGAAAAGCCGGAACGGCGATGTGGTTGTTGATTTCTTTGAGATGGACTGCTAAAGAGACGGTTGTAATGTCTGCTGATTTGACTTTTTGTTCTATCATCTACTCCCTCCGTTCCAAATTAGTTGATTTGGGTTTGTCTAAATACAGATGTATCTATACTTGTTTAGTGTCTAGATATATTCGTATTTGGACAAACCTAAATCAAGTAATTTGGAACGGAGGGAGTAGCTGTAGGCATCACGTGTACTTACTCAGAGGTTCATCTCTCTTAACTCTATCCTAATATTTGTAATTATCAGAGTACAATTATTAAAAGTCTATTGTGTGTAGTGTGTACTGAAAGCGGGAAAAGCCAGCATTTGGTGCGACGTGGTTGTGCGCTTGGATTATGCGATTTGTTCAAATACAATCATTTCATCCAACTATACTGGGTGATGTACTAACGCACCGTCGGAATAGGATACTGGAGAACGTAAGAGGGAGCACATTATTGTATTCTTGTGGGGCAGGCCGAAAATCAAGAGACACCATTAGACTGTCACTGGTGTGCTTTGAACCAGTATGAACATGTGAAATAGCCCAAAATGATTGATGCACGTGGCAACGCATGACCATTCACCTCACAATTTAGACTCTACATTGCTAAATATATACACTTTAATATTTACGAGCATTTATGACTAAAGGTACAAAAGATGTTGTGGTAAAAAAACATCAGCAGCAGCCGTAGGCCCGTAGCAACGCACGGACATTCACCTAGTTAACATGTAACAGCCTCGTATTAGCAGTTGAGAATTTCCTTTTACTAACATAATGCACACGTGTTACTATGAAACCTCAAAAGACAGAAATTTCTGCTGCTATGAAGTACTTTCCTAATCCTAAATAACTGAAGCTCTACATTTGTTCTAAGTCAAACTCTCTAAAGTTCCATCAGGCTTCTAGACTAATATATTGATTCTGCAACGTTATATATATATATATATATATATATATATATATATATATATATATAGGGTGGGACTATTCTACAACCCCTTAAGAGTGTAGAATACCTATTCTACAACCTGCTGAACCAGCCAACCGACATAAACCGACCGAACCATCCGTCCCCGCGCAAACCCAGCGTGACCCCGAACCACCCCAACCTTATATATATATATATATATATATATATATATATATATAGGGTGGGACTATTCTACAACCCCCTTAAGAGTGTAGAATACCTATTCTACAACCTGCTGAACCAGCCAACCAACATAAACCGACCGAACCATCCGTCCCCGCGCAAACCCAGCGTGACCCCGAACCACCCCAACCTTATCTTCCTACCACCACCCATAACCTCCTGCCGAACTCCTGCCCGACCTCGTCAGGTCGCCCCCGTGAACTCCCACAACCGTGCGCCGCCGGGAGGCTCTCCACCGCGCGCCGACACGGCCCCCACATCCCGCACGGCTCCGCCCTCCTTCCTCGAGCGCCGCCCCCACTCATCCCCAGCGCGAGCACTCCTCCCCCCGGCGAGTGCCTTCCCAACTCCTCCCGACGGGCACCCTGCTCCTCTCCGGCCGCCGCCGCCACCCGGCCTCCACCACGCCCTTGCGCCTCGCCGCTGGCCGGGATCCCCGGCACCTCCTGCTTCCCACCGCCGGCCGGGATCCCACGCACCTCCTGCTTCCCCGCCGCCGGCTGTTGCCGCGCCGCCTCCGTCCTCCTCCCTACCGGCGGCTCTGTGCATGGTGCGCCGTCCTCCTCCCTACCGGAGGCAGCCGCCGCACATGCTCCCCGTCGTCCCCGACGAACCTCGGTGCTCCACACTGGCGGAAGTTTACTTGTAACCATGAAGTTTACTTGTTTCTTGTCGGGAGGTTCATTGTTTGTTGTTTGGGTGTTCACTTATTATCAGCCGATAAATTTATTTGCCAGAAATTTTTGTGAAGTTCGAGCGAAGTTACAGGAAAAAAAGATGGTGAGCGTTAGCGATAATACTTGAAGTTAGAAAATTATGTGAAGTTCAATTATGTAAAAAAGCGAAGTTTACTTATGGGGAGAGCGAAGTTCAAAAAATGAAAAAAATGATGCCCCAGCCAAGAAGTTTATTTGCAAACTCAGCGGAAGTTCATCTCGATTTTTTTGTGAGGTTCACTTATTAACTGACTCGAAGTTACGTTCTGCTCTTGTGACAACGGGAAGTCCATTTATTAAAAAAATACGAAGTTCACTAAAAAAATGCCGAAGTTAACTTATGTGACAGGCGAAGTTCAGAAAAGATTGTAGAATAGCTATTCTACAAGTGGTTGTAGAATAGTTGAGACCTATATATATATATTATATATATATATATATATAGTTTGAATATATATTTTACTCCCTCTGATCCGGAAATAGTGTGGCACGTTATGCGTATGATTTGGAAATCACTAGAAAAAGTGTTCCCTTTGCAAAGGGAATCTCATGCTCGTTCTCATCGCGACAAGTGTCGTCTCCTCCTTACTCGGTTCCCCACTGTTGTTTGCATGTCTGCCAAGTGTCGCTACCAGATTGAAAGTAGGGAAGATGAGAGAGAAAATGATACGGGAGGTGGGAGGGCAGTTTTTGCCTTTTATTTTTCCAAATCGAAATTTCAAAACGAAATATCTTGAGAACCGCTTATCCAAAGTGAGAACGGTTTTCAGTTTTGGACTCCTCATGCCGAGATCTTCAGAAATAGATCCCATGTTGATAGGTTTTGACCGAAAAAAATTATGTACATCCGGTGGTCTATAGTTTGTACAACCTCTTATGCATAATTTATACTTCCACTTCTGTTTACTTTGTACTTTCTGTTTTGTGTACTTTTGTGCTCCGTTTTCTGTGTAGTTGTACTTCTGTGTATTTTTCGTACTCCACTTACTGTGTACTTGTACTTTTTGTGTACTTTTGTACTACTATTTAAGTGAATTTGTACTTCTTGTTTATTTTGTACTTTGTGTTCTATGTAGTTTGTACATTGTCATTTGTACTACCAATAACTCATATTTTCTACTACTTAATATTCATACATGTACAATTACTTAAAAAAAATTGAACAAACATGGGCGCCTCACTGGCGCCAAATTTCATTCAGCTCAGCTGCATCTTGCAGCAACAATTACAATTTCCTGGAAAGAAATAGATTGTAGAGCTGAAAGTACAAGGCATTCATTCTGATTGTGAGCTGAACTAGAGCATCTGAAGATAGGTTGATCTAGGCTTTGCCTAAGCACCTGTGCTGCGCAGTTATGTGTTGTTTGATTATAATCCCTAGAGACATGTGAAAGGATCGGTATGACACCTAGAGGGGGGGGTGAATAGGTGCTACTCCAATTTTAGTCTTTTTCAATTTAGGCTTGACACAAAAGGTAAATTCTCTAGATATGCAACTACGGTGAATTTACCTATATGACAAGCTAGCAACTAAGCACGATATAATAAGGCGGTAAACAAGGATAGAGGTAACCGAAGTCAAAGCACGCGGAGACACGGATGTAATCCCGAGTTCCTCCTTTTTAGGGGAGTACGTCTCGTTGGAGAGGTGTGAACCAACACAATGGTTCAACGGCCACAAAGGCCTCACCCTCTTCTCCGGTGAACCGCACCACAAAGGTTTGGTTCACTTCAACTATCGGAAACCTTCGAGGCGGAGTCCGGAGCCTTTACAACAACGATTTGGGGCACAACCCACAAAGGATTGGGGGCTCCCAAACAGCTACAATCTGTCACAAAGACAATCAAGTGAGTACAATGGGGGCTAGGTTTTCCTAGTGGAAACCCTAGCAAATGGTCCCTCAAGTGAATGAGGGGGAAATGACAAACGGCTCGGTGAAGATGTAGATCGGGGCCTTCTCCTTCAATCCTCCAAAGATCAACAAGTTTGGGTGGAGGGATTGGGAGATCTAGTGATTCTTGAGCTTGCAACAATGGGGATCTTGTATTCTGGGCGAGCTAGCTGGCTGGAGGTAGATGGAGGGGTATATATACCCCTCCCAGAAAAGTAGCCGTTGCAGAAAGAATCACACCGGAGACTCCGGTCCTAGTGACCGGAAACTCCGGCCTGGGGCGGAAACTCCGGCCTACAGGGCCGGAAACTCCGCCCCACACCAGGAGCTGAGCAACTTCTTGACAGCAGACTCGGGCCAAAACTCCGGTGCACTGGGGCCGGAATGTTTGGCCAGGGGCGGAAACTCCGGCCTGGGGCCGGAAACTCCGCCCCACACCAGGGGCTGAGCAACAATCAGCAGCAGACTTGGGCAAAGACTCCGGTGCCCTGGGGCCGGAATGTTTGGCCAGGGGCGGAAACTCCGGTCCTGAGGCCGGAAACTCCGCCCCACACCAGGGGCTGAGCAACACTTCAGCAGCTTTGCTGTTTCTTCGAGGACAAGTCCAGGACCGGAAACTCCGGCCTTGGAGGCCGGAAACTCCGGCCTGAAATGCTCCAGAAACTCTTTTCTCTTTTTGGTGTTGATGCACATGTTGTATACAATAAAACCTGCATCACTTAGCACCAGATTAAAACATCCAAGTGTTGTTAACTAACACACAAAACTAAGAGATCACAAAATGTCCTTTCAATCTCCCCCTTTTTGGTGTTAGATGACAACACACGGATTTGCAATAAATTCACCATACTATCATGTTTAACAAAAGGAAAAGCTCCCCCTAGATGTGTGCATATAACTCATTTGCTTTGGAATGCAAATGCACACATATAGAGAAACAAGTTCCACAACAAGGCGACATGATATGTAAACGAAACATTTCATAAACAAGACATATCACAAAGTAGGTTGAGCCTAGAGATAAAAACCATACCTTGTGCATATAAATGTAGATAAACATCCATATAACCATAGCACAATAAAGTAGGTTCAACCATACATAATAGAAATCCATATGTCTTACACTCACATAGTTCACAACACAAGATGCAAATAAGTTCCAAATAACATAAAATGGACACAAGCGCAATAAAATGATAAAAGCACATGCTTGTGTCCAACCCATGCAAATCCCGGAGAGAACCTAATAGAACTACTTCTCCCCCTTTGGCATCGAGACGCCAAAAAGGGAAAAGAGCATAACTACACGATACCCATGGAGATCACCCGGAGCTTTCTTCCATGTCATCATCACCTTCCCTTCTTGATTGTAGTCCTCATCGGAAAGGTTCATGGGAGCCTTGCCGGTGTTGCGAGAAGAGGAGGGCAATGAAGTCACATCCGCATAATCCGACCAAGGAAAGACGTCTTCGTTCCATTTCTCAAGAGGATAGTCTCGGCCGACGAGGAGGAGATAATAGGATTGCCATCTTCATCTTCTTCCGGAGGAGGAGTGATACTACCATTGTTGAGCTTGCGCAACTCCTTGATCATGATTTGTTGGTTGTCAATGATATGCTTCTCTCTCACATATGAGGCATGGTTCTCCTTGTGAAGTGCAACATCCATGCAAAGCAACTTTCTCTTCCACCAAGAGAGTTTACTCACTTCCGAGTTCACTTGAGCCCTTCCTTGAAGATATGAGGGAGGGTCGGCATTCTTGCTTCTCCTTCTAGGCATTGGGGCCTCGGTCTCCGCTTCCTCACTACTAGATTGCGGAGGAGGTGCACGAGAGGAAGACGGTTGCTTGGTGTGCTTGCTAAGTTGGTGGAGAGTCCCCTTGGCATGCTTGGTGAGGCGAGAGGTATCGATGTTGGAGACCTTGGAGAGGATGAGCTTCATCACATAAGGTGCATAGAGAGGGTTCTTGTGCTCAAAAATGGCCCAAAGCAATTCACACTTGATGAAATCCATGACATCAACTTCTTGGCCTTCACAATCCGGACCGGCTTGGAGCACCTTGTAAGCATGGTATAAGAGATTGACAAGCCCTCCTCGAATGGCATCCACATTTCCGGCTTGAGGAGCAAGATTGAGCCGAACCATGCGAAGGAAAATGTTGAAGGTGGGGAGGAGGTCTTGATTGGTGCCAACGGATTTTGCAACTGAATATAAAGGGCGCAAGCGGCGTTTGTTGTAGGCTACCCCTTCCACATGCATCCTCTTCCCAACACAAGTAGTGGCACCCTTGAACTTGTATCCCAAACATCTTCCAAACTCCACAAAGTTAGAGGTGCACTTTTGAGAACCGGTCATCCAAGTCATGGTGATATCTTCATCATTATCAAACACCACTGTGGCAAAGAACTGATGCACAAGCTGAATATCATAATCTTCATGAACATGAGAGATGAGCCTCTCAAGTCCAAGCTTCCGAGCAATCCACACGGCCTCTTGAAAATAAGGCTTCTTGTCCAAGGCTCAACACTTTTTGCTCACACACCATATGCTTCTCAATGCGGGCATAAATCTCATTCATGATCAGCTGCTGCTCTCTCCTTGGAAACCTAGGATCATCGGTGTTGGATGGCAAGTCATAGAACTGCTGAGATCTCATCCGACGAAACTCGAGCTTCCCCATGCCCAAAACAGTGGTCAAGGAGTCAAAATGAGCTCTCTCGGCCTCTTCTTCATTATCAAAACCACCTAGGGCAGCATGTCTTGTGGCTTCTTCATCTATGGTACTCTGCTGTCTCAGACGGCCAGCACTGCTGTCAAAAAGAAGCTTGTCCCTTGTTTGAGCACGGATGACTTTTCTTGGTGATTTTTCAGGATGTTTCATGGAAGCCTTTGTCCTCTGCCCACCTGTGAAATAACAGAATAGGAGAAAAGCATGGGGATAAGCTTGCATGTCCAGGAACCAAAAGAAGAAGTAACCAAAGAATTCTGGGCACAAAGTGTCTGATCTACACCGGAGTTTCCGGCCTCAGGGGGCGGAGATTCCGGCCCTGACCGGAGTTTCCGGCCTGGAAGACCGGAGTCTCCGGCCCTGAGATGGGGAACCTCGATTTAGTTCAAGAAACTTTGTGCTGAGAGTTCTAGGGTTAAATCTAGGATACACCTTGCCATCTAGAAGATTCTACACCATGAAAAACTAGGGGAACTACTCTCCAAACTTAGATCGAGGTGAAAAACCTAAGGAGAGAGAGGAGGTACCCTTTTTGTCCATGGTGCAGCCCAAACGAAGGAGAGGAAGGTCCCTGCGTTGGTGAGGAGGAGTAGGCCGGAGGCACGGCGGATTCCGGCGGCGGGGAGCAGCCGGAGTGGCACTTGAGACGGCGGCGGCTGCAGGGGAGAGGTTGGGGGTCGGGGGTGTGTGGGAGTTGTGAAGTCAACTCCCACCCCGATCCCCTTTTGGACCCCTGCGAGACTGCCCAGACCGGAGTTTCCGGCCTAAACACCGGAGTCTCCGGCCTAAGCCAGAGTTTCCGGGTTTAGGGCGGAAACTTCAGTCAGACCGGATATTCCGGCCCAAAGGACCGGAGTTTCCGGCCCCACCAACTCAAAAATGCCAGATTTTGTTGTTGAACATGCAAGATGCAAGAGGAGCAAGTTTTCAGAAGGGAGAGGCCTGGGATGGGACACAAAGTCACTGGAAATGGTACTTCACACTCAAACTTGGTAAGAGGCACAAAGAAAACATTAAGAAGCATCATTTGAGTGTGTTTTCCATAAAACCAACGGATAGGCAAAAAGGCCATAAAGCTCCAACAAGATCAAATCTTCACAAAGAAGATGGCGGTGGCCTAAGCCACCATGTATGAGTGTATGTGGTGTGACACCGCGAAGATATATCTTGGGTTCACCGCCACTACTCGTCATTTAAGCTCACAATTCATAAAATGAACAATATAGAGACAAAATGAGTTCTTTCTATCGGCATAATGGGGGGAGGGATAGTCCAATGGATTAGGACCGCACTCCCCCTATGTCCATGCCTACACCTAAACCAAACATATAGCTAAGATATAGGTGTGTATGCAAGATACTCAAGCGACGCTCCCCGAATCGATGATATTTAGCTCATGCCTCAAATAAGTGAACCTTGCTTCATCAAGTGGCTTCGTGAACATATCGGCAAGTTGGATCTTCGTGGGAATATAACCAAGCTCAATATCACCCCGGATGATGTGATCACGGATGAAGTGATAGCGAATCTCAATATGCTTCGTTCTTGAGTGCTCCACCGGGTTGTGGCCAATCTTGATAGCACTTTCATTGTCACATAAAAGAGGCACTTTGTCACAATGGACACCGTATTCCTTTAAAGTTTGCCTCATCCACAACAATTGAGTGCAACAACTAGCGGCCGCCACATACTCGGCTTCGGTGGTGGAGAGAGATATGCAATTTTGCTTCTTAGAAGACCAACTCACCAAGGACCTACCAAGGAATTGGCAAGCCCCGGAAGTTGATTTCCTATCATCCTTGCAACCGGCCCAATCCGAATCCGTGTAACCGGCAAGAGAGAATGTTGAGCCTTTAGGATACCACAAACCAAACCTTGGGGTATGAACCAAATATCGAAAGATTCGAAGAACCGCCGTTTGGTGGCTTTCTTTGGGAGCCGCTTGGTACCTTGCACACACTCCTACACTCAACACAATATCGGGTCTAGATGCACAAAGATAAAGCAAAGAACCAATCATAGACGATAGAGCTTTTGATCAACATCCTTATCTTTACCCTTTGGATTAAGTTCAAGATGACACTTGGTGTCCATAGGAAACTTCTTCTCTTTAGCATTTTGCATCTTGAACCTCTTGAGCATGTCTTGGATATATTTGGCTTGAGAGATGAAGGTCCCTCCACTCAATTGCTTGATCTCAAAACCAAGGAAGTACTTCAACTCTCCCATCATGGACATCTCGAACCTATCGGTCATAAGCTTTGAAAATTCATCATTAAAAGCTTTGTTAGAAGAGCCAAATATGATATCATCAACATAAAGTTGGCATATGAAAAGCTCCCCTTTAACCCTCTTGGTAAAAAGAGTGGGATCGATTTGCCCCACTTCAAAGCCACGGTCTACAATAGCTCTCTTAGGTGCTCATACCAAGCACGAGGTGCTTGTTTGAGACCATAGAGCGCCTTATCAAGTTTGTAGACATGGTTAGGGAAGTGTGGATCCTCAAATCCCGGAGGTTGCTTAACATATACCAACTCCTTTAAAGGACCATTAAGAAAGGCACTTTTCACATCCATTTGTTGCAACTTGAAATTATGATGTGATGCATATGCAAGAAGGATACGGATGGACTCAAGGCGAGCCACGGGAGCATAGGTCTCTCCAAAATCAATGCCTTCAACTTGAGAGAACCCTTGTGCTACCAATCTTGCCTTGTTCCTCACAACCATTCCATGCTCATCTTGCTTATTCTTGAATATCCACTTGGTGCCTATAACATTGAGGCAATCTTTTGGCTTCTCCACTAGATTCCACACTTTGTTGCGCTTGAAGTTATTGAGTTCTTCATGCATGGCTTCCAACCAATCCGGATCTTCAAGAGCTTCAAAGACTTTCTTTGGTTCCACCATAGAGATGTGAGCTTGATGTTCATTGAAATTTGCCAATTGTTTTCTTGTGGTGACCTTGTTCTTGACATTAACAATGATTTTCTAGATGAAGACTCTTTCTTCTCCAATCCTTTTTGACTCTTGCTATACGACGGGTTTCGATATCCTCATTGATGCGAGGAATTTCGCTTGATCATCTTGATCATTTGAGTCCCCGTCTTGACCGGAGTGTTGACCTTGATCATCTTGAAGCTCATCTTCAACAAAGGAAGGAGAGGGTTGATCTTGGTCTTGACCTTGGCTAGTGTTGACAATAGGAGAACTTGGTTCTTGAATAGCCACTTGGTCAACTTGAGGAGGGCCTTGAACTTGTTCTTGGGTAGGTGCATCATTTGCTTCCATAGAAGGTGCAACTTCAACTTGTGATGATGGAGTCTCCACATGAGTGGAGCTAGGACTTGCTTGAGGAGGCTCATGATGGATTTCAATGGGGCGATGGAAACCAACCCCCATTCTTCTTATTGCTTCTTGAGGTTCCTCATTATCTACATCACAAACATGAAATTGCGCCACTTGGGAGCCGTCATTCTCATCGAACCTCACATCACAAGATTCTATGACTTTCCCAACGGTCTTGTCATAGACTCTATAGGTGTGAGATTCGGCACCGTAACCAACAAAAACACCCTCTAAAGCTTTAGATTCAAATTTAGACAAACGAACACTTTTGTTCTTATAGAAACACTTACAACCAAAAACTCGGTAGTAGGAGACATTGGGCTTGTTGCCGGTGAGCATCTCATAAGATGTAAACTTCTTGCCAACACGAAAGAATAACCGGTTAGATGAGTGACACGCCGTGGAGATAGCCTCGGCCCATAAGAATAGCGGAGACTTAAACTCCGCCAACATAGACCTTGCCATATCCATGAGAGTCCGGTTCTTCCTTTCGGCTACACCATTTTGTTGAGGGGTATATGCAGCGGAATATTGATGACGAATCCCCTCTTCACTAAGAAACTCATTTAAGGTGTAGTTCTTGAACTCGGAGCCATTATCACTCCTAATGACCAAAATAGGGACATTGTATTGGCGTTGAACAATATTGGAAAAGTCGATGATGGTTTGTTGGGTTTCATCCTTCGTCTTGAAGAAATAAACCCAAGTAAATCTTGAATAGTCATCAACAATCACCAAACAATATTTCTTCCCACCAAGACTAGGTTGAGGCACGGCACCAAAGAGATCAACATGAAGAAGTTCCAAAATCCTCGTTGATGAAATAATGGTCTTGCCCGGATGGGGAGAATCATGCATCTTTCCTTCAACACAAGCCCTACAAAGACGATCTCTAGAAAAAGAAACATCCTCTTTTAGTCCAAGAATGTGGCCACCCTTGTGAAGACTTTGCAAAGTTCTCATGTTGACATGGGACAAGCGGCGATGCCACAACCACCCCACGTCGGCCTTTCCGAATAGGCATATTGCTTGAGTGTTGGTAGACCCCGAAAAGTCTACCACAAACAACTCATTTTCAACATACCCAACGAACATGACCTTTAGAGTCTTGCTCCTCAAGAGTACCACCATATCAATAGTAAAATGGACATCAAAGTTCATCTTATTAAGAGCACGAACGGACATAAGATTGTAACCTAGAGACTCAACAAGCATGACATTTACAAGGGTGATATCCCTTGCAACTACCACCTTGCCGAGACTCTTTACCTCAGCTTTGATTGTCACCATAAGAGACGGATGAGTTATTTAGATTTGGTCTCAACTCCGTCATAATCTCCTTGCTTCCGGTCATATGACTAGTGCATCCACTATCAACCACCCATTTCGATCCACCGGAAGCATAGTCCTACAAGAAATCATTGCTTGGATTTAGGTACCCATTTCTCAATGGGTCCTCTTTGGTTAGCAACAAGGGTCTTAGGGACCCAAATAGAGTAATCAATGTAACCATCATATGGACCAACATATTGAGCATAAACATCCCCATAATAATCAACATAAAGAATATAGTTGGGGTTGTTATGCCCCGCAAAGTCACTACGAGTGGTCTTGCCCCTTGTGGCACTACCACCCGCAATGGAAGTCTCGGCTTGTGCGGGCTTGGTCTTGATCTTCTTGTTGTTGCCCACTTTCTTCTTGGGCTCGGCTACATAACCAAGACCCTCCTTCCCTTTGTGTGGTTTTTGCTCAAATAAGTAAGCAATACCCTTATCTTTACTTTGGGAATAGAGGTCTTGGCACTAACATTTTCTTCAATAACATTTTCATGAACACGAGGAAGAATAGATATGCTAGTTGAGCTAGATTTAGAAAGTTGAGTTTGAAGTTGCTCATGAGACTTGACTAAAAGGGAGTGAGTTGTTTCCAAGGCCTTGTGAGCCTTGTCAAGCTTCTCCATATCCTCAAGAAGTCTAGCATTAGCAACCCCAAGTTCAACTTTCTCCTTTTTAAGCACTTTATATTTAGCAACGACATGATCTCTATCCTTAATGATTTTATTAATGATATCATCATTTTTAGCATCAAGAGACTCAAGTCTTTCCTCAAGAGAACATCTTTCTTCACTCTCTTCATCAAGAGAGGCATTCAAGGATGCTACGGAAGCATTCAAAGAGGCAATGGTGAGAGAATCCTCTCTCTCAATCTTACTCTTTTCTTGAAGAAGTTCTTCGGCCGCACATAGTTGTCTCATGAGAGACTCAACATGTTCCTTAGCTTCACCTTGCAAGTTAGTCATGAAAGTATCGAAAGCAACAAGTTCTTTCTTAATCACAAGACTAGATTGATCACTCATTTCATGCATAGTCTTGGGAGAAGGAGATGATACCTCGGTGACATTAGCCATGAGGCAACGAGCATTGTTGGTGGAGAAGTTCTCATTGGGGGATTCAAAGAGAGAAGATGATGAAGTTGATACAATAGCCAATGCGGCTACCTCTTTAGTAGGTGCATCTTCATCTTCGGAATCACTTGTGGCATATTCTTCTTGTGCCACCAACACAATTCTTGGTGCCTTCTTGAAGAAAGGCTTCCTTGGTCTTGCGGGCTTCTTTTGGATCAACTTTGAATGGTCCTTGGGGATGAGCTTCCCACCATTTTGCTCTCGGTTCTCATAAGGACACTCTCTTATGTAGTGGTTCTTGTCATGACAATTGTAGCACGTCTTCCACTTTGAGGCTAGCTCTTTCTTCCCACTTGAGTTGTTCTCTTTATCAACCTTGGCTTTAGCTTTTGCCGGGTCTTGCCAAAACTCTCTTGTGGCAAGAGCTATATGACCATTTAGAGCCGGTTCAAGATCATTTGGAGCAATGTTGCTTGGGCACGCTTCAACCTCATCAAGACATACCACCTTGGCCTTCAAAGCAAGTGAGGGGCCTTGTTTCATCCCCATGGCCCTAGCACGGCTATCTTCGGCATTCTTGGTGGCAACCTTGGAGGCTTGCACTTCTTGCATAACTTCATTGGATGTCATTTCGTTGTAGTTGTGTCTTCCTTGAATGGCCTTCACCTCGATGGGCTCGGAAGGCAAGAGAGCATTCACATACTTCCTCTTGACATAAGCATCATCCACATAGGTTGCCCCCACATCAAAGAAGGCCTTTGCAAGAGTCTTGAGTCTTCCATACATGTCTTCATGAGTCTCATTGTCAAACATGTAGAAGCCTTCGGCATCATTGCTCAAAGACTCATATCGGTTTCTCTTCATGCTTTCATTCCCAAGAAATGCAACCTCAAGACAATTCCAAGCTTCTTTGGCGGTGGTGGCATTGAGAACATAATGCTTGTCACTTTCACCCACTGAAAGTTCAATCATATGGAGTGCGGAGGCATTGAGTTGCTTTTCGGCAAATTCTCTTCTTGTCACATTGCTTGGATCCGCAACCTTGTACCCATCTTCAATGATCCTCCAAAGCTCGATAGAGGCACTGTTAATATGAGATTTCATTGAGCGTTGCCAACTAGCAAAGGCTAATGCATTAAGCTTAGGTGGAGGACCAATGGGGTTTATGCGGGTGGTGATAGGTGGGTCGATAGGGTACCATCCCGGAACGTTATGGTACTCTTCCTTCCCATCTTCATGCTTGGTAGGAGGAGGAGGAGATGGTTTAGATCCGGAGATGGTTTCCAACCCCTTCTCATTTTTCTTTTTACCCTCCTCGGAATCACCTTCATCGGAGTTAGAGATACCCTCTAGTGGGATGGTTTCCGAAACCTTGGCATTTGTGAGTTTCATGAGCATGTCACGCAACTCATCAAATTTGACATTCATGTCATTCATGGACGATGTCAATGTTGTTTCCAACGATTTGATATCGGCCATGGATGCCATGGTCTCCTTGGCCTTGGCAAGATCGGCCTCATCCTCACTTTGTGTCATACTTCTCTTAGGCGGTTAAACCCAAAACAAGAGAGCCTAGCTCTGATACCAATTGAAAGGATCGGTATGACACCTAGAGGGGGGGGGTGAATAGGTGCTACTCCAATTTTAGTCTTTTTCAATTTAGGCTTGACACAAAAGGTAAATTCTCTAGATATGCAACTACGGTGAATTTACCTATATGACAAGCTAGCAACTAAGCACGATATAATAAGGCGGTAAACAAGGATAGAGGTAACCGAAGTCAAAGCACGCGGAGACACGGATGTAATCCCGAGTTCCTCCTTTTTAGGGGAGTACGTCTCGTTGGAGAGGTGTGAACCAACACAATGGTTCAACGGCCACAAAGGCCTCACCCTCTTCTCCGGTGAACCGCACCACAAAGGTTTGGTTCACTTCAACTATCGGAAACCTTCGAGGCGGAGTCCGGAGCCTTTACAACAACGATTTGGGGCACAACCCACAAAGGATTGGGGGCTCCCAAACAGCTACAATCTGTCACAAAGACAATCAAGTGAGTACAATAGGGGGCTAGGTTTTCCTAGTGGAAACCCTAGCAAATGGTCCCTCAAGTGAATGAGGGGGAAATGACAAACGGCTCGGTGAAGATGTAGATCGGGGCCTTCTCCTTCAATCCTCCAAAGATCAACAAGTTTGGGTGGAGGGATTGGGAGATCTAGTGATTCTTGAGCTTGCAACAATGGGGATCTTGTATTCTGGGCGAGCTAGCTGGCTGGAGGTAGATGGAGGGGTATATATACCCCTCCCAGAAAAGTAGCCGTTGCAGAAAGAATCACACCGGAGACTCCGGTCCTAGTGACCGGAAACTCCGGCCTGGGGCGGAAACTCCGGCCTACAGGGCCGGAAACTCCGCCCCACACCAGGAGCTGAGCAACTTCTTCAGCAGAGACTCGGGCCAAAACTCCGGTGCACTGGGGCCGGAATGTTTGGCCAGGGGCGGAAACTCCGGCCTGGGGCCGGAAACTCCGCCCCACACCAGGGGCTGAGCAACAATCAGCAGCTGAGACTTGGGCAAAGACTCCGGTGCCCTGGGGCCGGAATGTTTGGCCAGGGGCGGAAACTCCGGTCCTGAGGACCGGAAACTCCGCCCCACACCAGGGGCTGAGCAACACTTCAGCAGCTTGCTGTTTCTTCGAGGACAAGTCCAGGACCGGAAACTCCGGCCTTGGAGGCCGGAAACTCCGGCCTGAAATGCTCCAGAAACTCTTTTCTCTTTTTGGTGTTGATGCACATGTTGTATACAATAAAACCTGCATCACTTAGCACCAGATTAAAACATCCAAGTGTTGTTAACTAACACACAAAACTAAGAGATCACAAAATGTCCTTTCAACATGGAATGTCAGAGAATTCAAACTAGAAGTGACATGGTAGAAATCCGCCAGAATTGCTCTAGCATTCCATTGGAGAAGAGGTTGATCCATTTTCCTTGCTGCAGCTACCTTGGCAAGAGTCTGGTTGTCTGTAATGAAGACCGGTTCCTGGATGTTGAATACCTGTGCAAGTTTTGCCGCCAAAAGTAAAGCCTTTGCTTCAGCATGAAAAACTGTCAGTTCATTAGGTGCTGCAGCCTGAATTTTTATGTCGTATCTTTGCTGGTGTGAGTTGTCTCTGATGTGAACTCCTATTCCTGTCGCTTCGCTCCCTTCTCTTCCTGGTACTTTCCTGCATCTCCACGCTGCATCTGCAAAATAATGATGTCTTTGGGAAAAAAGTCAGGTGTTAACGTGGATCCTTGGTGAGGGCTTTGCTCCTGCCCAGGAGTCAGTAGCCTTTGATTATGAACCTGCAATCGTGAGTTCTTGTTTCCGTGTGCATTGGCAGTGGTAGGTGTGACTAGTTCAAGATTATTCAGTAAAGCTTGAGAATTAATGAAGATATGATAAGGTTGCTGGTTCTTTCTTTGGAAAAGAAAATCATTTCTAGATTTCCAGATGCACCACATGTAAGTGAAGACATTGCAAATAGATGAGTAAGGATGATTCATAGCAAGTAAAGTGGTTATAATATCTGCTACGGAATTGCAATGGTTTACAATTTCTTCCATTCTTATGTACCAAGGTGCAATGAACCAGACAGCTTTGACAAAGGGACAAGTAAAGAACATATGTACCTCGTCTTCTTGCATTCCACATCTGCAGCAAGTTTTGTGAATGTGCTTTGAAAATCTTCCTGCTCTTGCCCCGGTTGGAAGTGATTTCTGAAGAACTCTCCAGGCAAACGTTTGAACTCTTGGTATGATGTCTTTGCTCTTCCAAACCTGATTTAACACCTGTAGAACTTGTTGGGAGGGCCTTTCTGGTCGCTGCTCCTGCTCCTGTTCATACAAGGTTTGAAGACATACATGGTAGGAAGATTTTGCATTGCATTTTCCATTACTGGTTAGTTTCCAACATAAGAGGTCTGGGTCTTCCGCATTAATAATAGGAGTTTGCTTAATAGCCGCAGCTGCTAGAGGAGTGAAAAGAGTGTCAATTAGGCCATTATTCCAAGATTTACGGTTTGGGGTCCAAAGGTCTTTGACTAATGCCGGGTAAGTAAAACCAGTGGGTTGAATTATTAAATCCTCATAAATCGTAGCCCAAGAAGAGTACCAAGGAGTATTCCAAATGGAAATGTTGCCTTGAGCTATCTGATAAAAGGTATGAGCTTTGAGAATGGGGAGAACCTTAAGGACAGAAGTCCAAAAAGCAGATTTGGGTGTGTTAGGGTTAGGTCTCCAAATAGATGCTCCTGGGAAATATTTGGCTTTAAGGACCAGGTGAAGATGGTCAGAAGGATCGTTAGCAAGTCTCCAAGCCGACATTAAGATGAGACTTTGATTAACAGCTTGAAGGTTTCTAATTCCTAATCCTCCCTCTTTTTTTGGAGCACAAAGGTCTTTCCAAGCTTTTAAACATAGGCTGCGGGATGTCGAATCCTCTCTGATACCAGTCCACCAGAAATTCCGAATGATGGCTGTGAGCTTAGAGATGAACTTTTTTGAGAATAGAATATTCGACATATAATAGACCGGAATGGAAGAGAAAACAGATTTGATGAGTTCAAGACGAGCCGCGTGAGAAAGTTTATCTGCCTTATAAGTGCTAAGCTTGGACCTAAATTTGTCAAATACAAAATTATAAGCTGAGGCTCGGTTCTTAGCAGGAAGGATGAGAGGATGACCCAGGTGGATGAAGGATGCGTCCATATCTTGAACGGGAAAAATGCCTTTGATGGCGTTTATCTCAGCAGGCTGAACATGTTTGCTAAAAAGAATCCCTGATTTTGCCCAATTTGGGGTTTGACCGGAGATTTGACAAAATGAGTCTAGAATATGTTTCATAGCTAGGGCTTCTTGAATATTGGCTTGACCACAGATAAGAAGATCGTCCGCGAAGAGGAGAGAATGGATGTGGGGGCAATTTGGTCCAAGAGTGACACCCTGTAGGGAATTACTGGCCATAGCTTCCTGTAAGGAAAGTGACAGATCATTAATGCCAATGACAAAAAGGTAAGGCGAGAGGGGACAACCTTGTCGTATACCTCTGTCACTTTGAAAACGCGCAAACGGTTGGCCATTAATTACAACAGAGAAAGTGGGCGATGATATGCAAGCATATATTAGATTTGTGAAATGACCATGCAGCCCTTTACGAGAGAGAGCTTGTACAATAAAGTTCCATTCTAAACGATCAAAAGCCTTGGCCAGGTCAATTTTTAACATAAAAGAACAGTGTTTCCAAGAACTGAGAGCAAAAGAGTGAGTAATTTCCTGCGCAATTATAATGTTGTTGCTAATACGTCGCCCTTCGATGAAAGCCTGTTGAGAGGGGTTAATATAATCCGGGAGGTGATGTTTAAGTCTGTTAGCTAGAGATTTTGATATAAGCTTATAGATCACATTACATAAACTTATTGGTCTATAATCAGCTGGTACTAAGGAAGCAAGTTTTTTAGGAATAAGAACAATATGAGTGTCATTTATGTGTCGAGGCATAATTCCTGAGTGGAAAAAAGAGCTTACCAGACTTGTTACGTCATCACCTATCCAGCTCCAGGTAGCAAGGTAAAATTCAACATTAAATCCATCTGGTCCTGGAGATGCATTCCTCTTCATATCCTTCAAGGTGTCCACAATTCTTCTTTTGTTGGGACTGTGTATGTATAATCCTGAGTGTTAGGAGGGAGTTGAGAGTGCATGTAGGGCCTGCCTGCATTGATATTAGTTGAAGCAAATATGTATCTAAAATAATTAACAAAAGTATTGCTGATTTGTTTAGGCATATGCTGGATCACATTATTTTCATCCTTGATTGAAACTATCATGTTCCTTCTTCTTCTCTTAAGAATAGCCCTATGGAAGTAAGCCGTATTCTTGTCTCCGTCTTTGATCCAATTCTTTTTTGCCCTCTGCATATATGAGTCAGTAAGCTTTGTTAAGTTTTGTTCATACCTTGTAACCAGATTGCTCTCCAAAGTGTGGTCCTGTGCATGTAGCGGCTTCTCCTGTATTTGCTTGATTTGGTCTTCCAGTTCATTGAGTTCTTGCTGCAAAGGTTTTTTTTTCCTACACCAAACTCTTAATGCTTGTGCCAATTGATTAGTCCGTTGATTAAAAGGCTTTGTACTAGCTTTGTACCAATTTTCTTAAATAGTATACAATATTTCAAGTTAGAAGTGTTATTTATTTGTAGGTGTGCACCGTGTTACACGTAGTTTATCCACTTTTCTTTCCCTTGCTCGTACGTTATTTCCGTACTCCGTCCAGCAGGTGCTTCGTACACGGAGGCTTCATCTGTAGCTAGGCTTGCGTGTGAAGCGTACGATCGGCCGGCCACTAAGCAGTAAGCAGTGCGGGGCGCGTACAGCAACCGTGGGGCTTCGTACTTCTGCGCACGCGGACCGACGGCAGGCCACGGGGCTTTGTCACACGGACAGACGCCGCACGCGTGGGGACCAGCCCCTGCCCGGAATCCAAGTGTTCAGGTTTTTAGATATCAGTATATGCGTTGGCAGTTGGCACCACAACAACGCCGACTCCCGCTGTCCTGCAACTGCAAGTCCCAACAGCCCAGCCCAGCCCAGCCCAGAGAGCCCCAGACAGGTCCCAAATCTCTTCTACACACCGCCCCCACTGTGCGTTGCGAAGCGATGGCGTCTTCGCTCCTCCGTTCCGCCGGCTGCGCCCTCCGCCGGTCGGTGGCAACACAATCCTTCTCCCGCAGACCGGCCCGGTCTCTCGTTGATAACCGACGCCTCCTCAGCTTAGATGCTGCTGGAGGGACCGAGAAGAGCAAGGTAAATCCCCGCCTCTTTACATCTAGGGTTTCATTGATGTGTGGAATTAGGCAATCTAGCCTTCAGTTTTGACCTGCAATTGTATATACGCGTATCTTGTCCAATCATTTTCAGAAAGGTCTGATCTTTTTGGCTAAAAAAGAGCCTGTTTGTTTTCTTGGAGGGGACTATTTTGAATGCTATTTAGGATCTTGATTACGTCTTCACATGCGCATAATTCATTCGGCTATGTGCACTCTAGGATATGAAGAGCCGGGGTGTAAACTCTCTTCGCTTGTAACTACTCGATGCGAACTTCTGAGTATAATAAAAGTGCCCCTTATCGAAAGAATGCACATAATTCAATGGGTCACTTCGAATTTATCCATGAATTATTTCGAATTATTGTACGAGGCACAACATTTGAAGTTCCGGTTTTCGTACAACAGGGTCTGCGAAGTTAATTATTATGAGATTATTGGAAAATAGTTATTCATGTCAACTTATTTTACAACTGAGGGCAATCCTTTCTCGTTTAATTGCAACACGAAAGCTCTCTAAGGGGTACCTTCAAAGATCTTAGTGTCTGTTTGGATGTTGCCCACAGTGTAATCACAACACGAAAACCATGATATCTTTAAGCCGGATATGAATACAAACCATATTTGATACCTACTACATTCGAGGATCATAATTTTTTTTATCAAAGTATAAGCCATGGTTGAGTAGGAAGCTTCTGAGTGAAGTAGTGAAATAATGTGCTAAATGAACCAGAAACGTCTGCATCTGTTCATCTGACCACACTAAGCAATGTTAAGCTTCAATTACAAATTTAATAGTTAATTCCATCATACCGGCAATAGAGACCCTAAATATGTCATTTAGCAGTAGTTGGAAAACGAATGATAAACTCCTACAAGGGTATCACGTGCAGTTAATTTGACATATTACTGTACTTGGCTGACCAATATGTTATATCTTTCATTAGTTAGGATGTGCTATTAACTATGAATGTTTCAGGGGGCTTTCTAAGCGTCTTTTTTTATCTCCACATCATTGTGGTTTATTATGAATACGGAACACATGTGTCTTTATGTCATTTGTTTAGTTTACTCTCATCAATAGCTCTGTGTCGCTTTACACTATTGAAACTTCTATATTATCTTTTTATCTAGTTTTTTTGCATTTGCAAATTTAATTGGATATAGTGCTGGAGGAGTCATATTTGTGAAGCATTGCACATTCATAATACTAGTTAGCCTCAGCAATATCTGCCAGTTTATATTTGATCCTAGCCCCACACGTGGATTGATTTGTTATATTCATTTGTTGTGTAGGACTCCTAATAACATTCAAATGCATATACTCTGAGGGTGCTCACTAATAGATGCTTTTGACGAGCTGCAAGACACTCTTGAATTTTGGAAGTTTTTTTTTAATCAGCAAGACACTGTTGAATTATGTAAACGTGATTGAGAGAATTTTCCTCCCTCGAACAAACATCTTTCCCAATCAAATGCTGACTTCAAATGGGTGTGTGTATGTGTGCCTGAGTGGATAGTTCGCTTTTGTGTACATGATAGCAAATCCCATGTCAATATTTGTGTAACTTTTTTCCTTCAAATACTAGTAAGTACTTGAATAAGCAGTCTATGTTGTAGCACTGCCTCTTTATTTGTCTTGCTGCCAAGGTAAAAAAAAGCCACGCATAGGCTCTAAGTGATAACAAAATGCCTAGCGCTTAAGTGCGCATAAGCTCTTTGGTCAGAAAAGCGTAAGGCGGTGGCGCTTAGCGCCTTCTTGAACTTTGCTTGCTGCACTTCCATTGATGAAGTATGTTGGTTTACATATCCCCAGCACCCTGCTATTCAATACAAAATAACACAAGTATGTGCCTGAGTGGATAGTTTGCTTTTGTGTACATGATAGCACATCACACGTCAATATTTCTGTAATTTTTGTTTTTTGTTCCTTTAGTAAGTACTTGAAATAAACAGTCTATGGTGTAGCACTGCATCTTTATTTGTATTGCTGCAGTTCCATTGATGAAGTATGTTATTTGACTTATCCCGAGCAGCCTGCTATTTTTACATTCGTTCAATACAAATATTAGACGAAATTTTATGTGAATTATGTGAGTGAGCAGGCATTGTGAAATTGTGGATTTTCTGTGGTCCCCAACTGCATTCAAAAGCATACTCAGCTGGTGCTCACTCAGATACTTATTTCTAGCTGCAAGACTGCTATATTATGCAAGCAAGATTAACAAGATTTTCCTCTTTCAAATGAAGATATTTTCTAATAGAAAAACACTCTAAAATCATATAGTACCTGGAATTAGATTGGACACAACCAACTAGGTTGCAAGGCAAACAATTTGAGCACCGGGAGCACAATAGCACTTGTTGACAGCCTCACGAAAAGCTCTGTGGAGAGAGGGGCCCACCCAGTCGAGCAAGTAGGTTTAGTAGTCCACTTCTTGTCGGAGCTAACAGGCCTCCGCTAGTCTTGTCAGTGCACTCAGTGGTGGTGGCAAAACGATCTAGGTGACTGGCCATGGACTAGTCTCAAACTTCAAGCAGGCCCTTCTTTGTGTTTGCGTCTTCTGTCTATCTTCATTTAATTATATGTTTCTGCGTATGTTCTCTATGGTGAGGATGGTCTGGCATAGGTTCATAGGCTTAGAAAGGTGATTCATGTTAGAAAAAGGCAGGCAAAATAGAAATAGACAACCTCTTGTTTTCTGATTTGTAAGTTCAATTTTTCTTGTAAGCACAAGTTACCTTTTGATTTCTCAGATATTGATTGACGACTTCATATTATTGGGTTTATTTTGATGTTCATGCCCCATATTTTACATAAGAATTTCATCTGTGTGCAGCTTCCTGGCTCAAAACTCAACATGGAACAGAGAAATCACACCGAAGAAACATGTGAATCCTTCAAAAGAAGGGTTGATATGAAGTTGGACAAGATGTTAGGTACCGAGCGCGAGAATGCTCAGCTGACAAGAAATATTCTAGTTGGGCTACAAAAGTATAAAGAACGTATGGACAGGTAAACCAGCGACACACTGGTTGTGTATTCTTTTCCTCTCTTTTTTATACTGATTGCAGTCTTTTTTAACCTACAGGGACAAGCTACGGAGAAAGGCCTTAGTGCGTTGTTCTGTTCTTGTTGCCTTGGCCTATGGTGCCAAGCGAACGCTATTTGACTGACTTGAGGACTATGAAGTGGTACTGTGGAAGAAGCGACAGGAAGCAAACTCTTGTTTGAGTGTTAAATCTATGTGGAAATCTGTTTTGTTTCTTTACCTAATATTAGAGTATATTCCTTGTGATTTTTAGAAATTTATCATGGACCTAGTTTATGCACTTAATTGTGAATCAGAAGAATTGATGGCCTATATCAAAGAATGGCACGGAGTAATCCATTTGGATTTAGTGCTAAAATAACATACTTCCAGCTAACAGCTTTTTTTTACGTCAGTGAGCACAGATGAAAATGCACTTCGTAAAAATGACCATAATCCCCTATGACAGCCCGTGATGTTTGTTTCGACTGTCATATTTTCAGAGTACTTGGCAATTGCGGTTTTTCAAAAGTTCAACAACAACTAATCATTCGGAACCTGACCACCAGCAAAGTCACATGAAGAATCATTCTTTCCATCAGTTGCGCATCATAGTGATTAACAATTCAACTCTGCTCAGGAGGTTCCAGGAACACCACAGCCTAGTCAGTAACAATGCAGGAGGCAAAAGCACGTTGACCATCCATAAAGGATCACGCGGGTTCTCGGTCATGCCAACAGTAAACTATCAATGCAGAACACCGTTAACTAGCCACTAGTAACTATCCATTTGTACAAGCACCGAGTCTGCTCAGAAGGTTCCACGGACACCACACCAGAACACCGTTAACAACCCAAGTAGCCCTCCATCTGCAAATCACCTTCGTCATGATCCATGTCTGTACAGGTTCTGCAAAAATAACACAGAAATATGAGTTCTTGTTTGGTCACAATAAATTTGGAAAGAAATCTGAGGAACCGTCCCCCATGAAGTGAAAAAATAATGCATCATAATCAAAAGATCAAAAAGTTGAAAGGATTGGTACTGAGTTGGAAGTCACTATGTTTGTCAACGAACAAACACACTCTCGTCAACAAAAATTCACTAAAAAGGTATTATGATCTCATAGGCAAATCCCAGAAGAGGTATCTATATTCAAAATTTGAGAATTTGCGTGTAACTATTCAAGAAATAGGGGTATATTCTCAACAATTTAGAACTATGCAACTAGAAAGGTTTAAATGTCCGCCTATATCCAAGTCAATTTTTAATAAATCAGCCAACATACTGCTATCATGCCAATATATGATATATGTCGACCCGATATGACCAAGTTGTGATCACGCCCAAACCAAAGCAGTGCGGTTGTGACATACCACCGGCGGTTAGCGGTTGCTGCGGCCAATGGCAGTGAGACCACATGTCGTCCAGCAACGACTTGAACAACCCCCTCTCTGAGGAGAGGTGGTTCTGGGAAACTTAATGTGGCCACTGCTAGATCAGTATACTCTGGCTAGCAGCACGCAGGCATCTACAGGCAAGCATTCTTTTTGCGTCCCACCCATTTGATTACTCCTGCAATCCTTCTCAAATAGTACTCAACTTGTACTAGTAATCTAGTAGAGTAGCAAGCTTCACTACTTCTGTTCAAAAAAAAAACTTCACTACTAGTGCTCTTATTGATTAGTGATGGTTCCCGGCTGGTTGAATGCATGTAGCAGCAGCCATACTCCATGCCCACAGATTTCTCAACAAATTATAAACAGTGGAGTTATGACTATATTTAAGCGGGATTAACAGCAATTACATGCCAGATTACTGCATGCCCACAAATTTCTCAACAAGTTAGGATGAGACGCACACAACGACCATGGCATTGCAACAAAGATAAAAGATCAGGATAATTGAGCCAATTTAGGAGTCAGATTCAGACTCGGGCGGTGAACAAAGGAGAAGACTGATTTTGAAGAGAATGTGAGTCTTCTAATGAAAAAGAAGTCCTTGAAAAATAAAGAGACAGTTGATGCACATGGCCACGGACCAAAATAAGCTCGTGCAAAAGAACAGAAAGGTGCCTAACTCAAATCACACACACGAGATATACAATCAAATAAAAGAACAAAGTTTATGGGTACATTCAGAATAGTTTTATAAAGGTGGAATTTTGCAGAAAATGGTGTTTGCACTGGTTCATTTGATCTAACGATGGAAGCTATTGCACAATGTTAGTACTGAAACTTAATTATCTAAACATGACAAGATGCATGCAAGGGAGTAAACACTGTATTTTCTCATTTTTCATGGTGTACCTTGAAAACTCGTTTCCAGGACAGCATTTACATCTTCCAGAGTAGGCCACCGAGGCTACTCAAGTCACTGCGAATGGAGATAGACATGAGATGGAGTAACAGCTAGTAAACATGAATAATAAGAAAACCGCAGAGGATCCTACAGAGTCCGCCCTCGTATGGTAATAGAGAACATCGGGACAGTGGGCTTTTCCAGAGCACTCAGCGTCTTTGACATGCTCCCCAGAATCTCCCCGGCAACACGTTGACCCTGTAACACCCGGTCAATTTTAAGCTCTGTCCTCATTTCACTTGGGCTCTCCTCGTACTCCATGGTGAAATCAGGTTGCTCCTACACAAGGGGAAAACTCTTAAAGCAAAACTGTGATATATTTGCGTATCCTCAAATTGTCAAGGACATTAAAGGAGGTCCTCCTAATGGTTATGAGCCTTCCAACAAACGGTGATGAATACAGCCAGTTAATTCAGGGAACTACAACTATTTGTGCGCAGCCTGTTGCAAGAATGATCCATTATACGATAAAAGAAGGGCAAAAGAAGAAACAAAATGGACTCACTTTGGTATTACAAACATAGAGTACTCCAAAGGGCAGCCCCGGTGCAGTAGCTCCCGCTTGCGCAGGGTCCGGGGAAGGGTCCGACCACTTTGGGTCTGTGTAAAGACCCAAAGTGGTCGGACCCTTCCCCGGACCCTGCGCAAGCGGGAGCTACTCCAACAACACATAAATTATCACCCTGCCCATGACCTATACAGGTATGTAACACGCACCAACAACACAAAAATTACACAAAACACAAAATCTTTATATTTCATCAACATTTTATCCAATGAATGATCATTATAATTCCGCCGACATAAATCATTCAACACGAGCACACAAGTACAATCAAAACGCATGAGAAACACTTCGAAGTTAACAGAAAAGAAGAAAACAGGAAATAACAGTTCAATGCTTCAGATTAAGCGAGTCCCGTTAACAAATGCATATGGATACAGACAGCAACACGCAATATATCACCTATGTCTCAAACTAAAAAATGATATAATTTAAAAGATGAGGACAAAAACCTTGATGCCCCTCTTTTTTAGTTGATGGTCTACTACGTAGATCCATGGGCCACACTTCACGTAGAGAGCCTCCAAGAGCCAAGTCATCTTGGGAATTGTCTTCAAATCCAGTTTTCTAATGCCTTCCGCTACTTCAGCCGGGCTCTGTAAATCAGAGGAGCTTCATCGCTATATGCAGAACATATAAGTAAAGTTCAGATTTAGAGAAGGTTTCCTACCTTGTACAGGTTAAATTTGTTGTCCACTGCCTTAAGAAAGATCTTCCTCTCTGATGTATTAAGGTTAAGCTTCTTAACCATGTCTATCGCTTCCTGTAGAGTCTACATAGCACACCGACATAATTAAAATGGTGTGTTTAAACTATTAAAAAAATGAGAATTGAATAACTAACGTTTTGTTGTGGACGTCGGTCCACTGGCAGGGGTAGCAATGTGGAAGAGTCCATGAACGAGAAGTATTGTAGGAGTCCAATAGGAAAGTATATGTTTAGGAAAGAGTACGATTGCATAAGGAAAGGTCTAATCGTATTAGGAGAGGTCAAGGGCCTGAACATCCATTATATAAGGATGACATGTATCCACGTTGGAGACAAGCAAGAATAATAAATCTCATCCACCCCTAGTTATTCTCTCTTCTCAACCTATGTCTACCCAATCCCTCGCAGCCATGCCGTAGGAGGGATTGGGTAGACATAGGTTGAGAAGAGAGATATTCTAGGGAGAGATTAGATTGACTGGTGTTGCTTATCTCCAACGTGGATACATATCATCCTGATGTTCAGACCCTTGACCTCTCCTAAAATACGAATAGACCTAGACCTTTCCTTATACAATCAGACTCTTTCCTAATCCTATACTTTCCCAATGGACTCTAACAATACTTCTCTTTCATGGACTCTTCCCACGCTGCTACCCTGCCATGACACACTGGACCCATGTCCACAACACTTGCATACTAGTTCGGGGTCATGAAAAATCGACTAAGGTTGCGATCCGTCCAACGATCCAGGTCAATCCCATCTGTTCCCGACCATCCAACCCCGGGTCACGGAACGGACCATCAACCTGGAACCTGGCTACTATGTGAAAGACCCTGAACCATCATTTATATCACTGTGCTAACAGAGCTCGCGAAATACATGATATAGGTGATTGTACAATTATTTGCAGTACATTACTCGGGATACTTTGGAATAACATCATTATGGCTAGATTCGAATATCGGTGCATAAAAGAAAAAAACTCAGTGGACCTAGATTTATACAAAGATTGAAATGCAATGAACACAACAAACTGAAATGGGAACAGATGGTTTATCCAGCATCAATATATATATAATTTTCGGATAAATATATGTGTGTCCAACAACAATATACCACGGATCTGATAAATTAAAGTTAGTAAAGTCAGGTAAGGAAAAAAGGATTGTACTATCTGTGAACCAAGAAAGGACATTTTATGCACTTTGAAGTTATCACATACCGGTGTGTCCAACATCAATATACACAAATTTATAAAAAATATTGGTGTGTCCAACATCAATATACCACATACCTGACAATCTAAGATAGAAGACAAGCAAAAAACAACCAAGGGAGGACTGTACCTACTGTGAACCAAGAAAGGACATCTTGTGCACTTTGAAGTTATTACATGTCTACATATCTGGTCATAGTTATTGTTCTACTCAGCCTCAAATATGATGGAGCAACAGAATTCTATGGAGAGCAAGAACAATGAGAACAGAAAAAAAAATGGAGTTGCACACTTTCAAGATAGCCAAGCTTGAGACTGAAGAGGGTATTGAACAATTTAGGAAGACAAGGTGTGTTTTTGTATTAGCCTCACAATGCTAACTTAGTAAAATCATATAGGGATAAATAATGACACTGAATGCATTTACTAGGACATGATACAAATATCAGCCAAGAAACTGTCTATCTAGGTGAATAGGAGAAAACAAAACGATCTATGAATTCATATTTCTTTGAGAAGTAACTGTCAAATTGTTTATGTATTGACTGAGTAATTTATGCACTGATAAATATATCAGAGCAGGGCTACAACATGCATTAAGTAAAGGGCAAAGCTAACCTTGGTTCGCTATCAAATAGGAAAGTGAGCAACACAAGAGATACAATACTGTCAGAGTGAAGATTAGGCTTTTTTTTCCTTCAGATTAAAGCAACTGTAGGTTGTAGTGACATTTATGGTGTGAAAATTAGTCGGTAATACTACTGACGCACATCCCAGAAACATTCACTATCAAACCCGTTCATATATATAACCAGGAGGTACACAAGCATTAGGAAGAACAAACAGCCTGCTATAATCTCTAATCATGATTCAAAATCCAAGAATAACAATCTAGTTACTGCGTTCCTGGTTATCTTAATCAGAATCAGTCTCTCGGAGTCAATATATATTTGATTCAAATCCAAATTTCAATTTGTTTTTGTAGAAATCTGAGGAAGGCCACCAGCTAGATAATGACTGGGATTTTCTGTTTCCATACCCAAACATTTAGTTTAAACAACAGAAAATTTCCAAATATATTAAAGTCTACAATGCTTTCTAATTGAAATTTCTAAACACCCACCTTCCTCAACGTTTGAACCCTAGCCACATTTCACAAACATTCATAGTGCCTGCTTATTATGTAACACAAACAGCTGCACATTCACATCAATATTTAACTCATGCATCACATCTATACTGTCAGCAATGAAATAGCTACATTAAACCTTAACATGAAAAGATGGCATGCTACCAGAAACTACGAATGACACAACTTAACAAGTAAACATCACTGTTCTGAAGGAATTTTACCAAGGGGACACGTCACTAGCTCGTTGGTTCTAATCGCTTTCCTACGTTTGTCTACCAGTCAGAATTTTGCATTTTATGATGACCAAATAATCAGATCTGCGACTGCACACTTACCAGGTTTGTCGATGGTCCAGGGTTCTGACCATCCTCATCCTTCTCGCCGGACCCAGCACCGGTGGATGCGAAGCCAGTGGCCTGCTGGTTGTACGAGGAGCGCCCATCGCTGGAGTAGAAGCCGACGACGCCCGCGGCTAGTGTATCGCACCGTGCTGATGCGAAGCCGGTGTCGTGCGCGTGGAAGGAGAAGAAGCCGGTAGCCCTCTCGTCTTCGCTGATGGGGGCTGACCTGAAGCGGTAGTCGGGTTAGTCGCCGACGACGCCCCCGGCTAGGGTATCCCCGCGTGCTGCTGTCCAGATGCGGGAGACAACTCCCATGTATGCATGTGGCTCGTACCCGTGGGAGATGAAGACGGTGGCGTAGTCGTCGCCGACGATGGTGGACGACATGAAGCGGCAGGCGGAATGGTCGCCGACGAGGCCCGCGGCCCGGGTAGCGCGTCGCGCGGCCGCGCAGCAGCGAGAGAAAACCGTCGCGGATGACTTGGAGAAGCGGGGAACCACGGCTCTCATCGCCGCCATGGATCGGGCCGGTGCTAGAGATCGGCGGAGAGAGCAAACCAATGCACAAAAGTAAAGGCAAGAACACAAGAAGTGCTTAAATCCTTCGCTCCCAAAGCCCACCAAAAGCAACTAATGTTTGTGGGGGAGAAGAGAGGAATAACAAAGAAGAACTCAATAAATAAACTTAAATATCTGGATCCACTAGGTTCCCCTCACTTAGAGGATAGTTGAATTGGTGGAAATGTAGATCTAGATATCTTCTCACTTTTCCCTCAAAGATATGCAAGAATCATGGGAGGAACTGAGAGAGAGGTAAGCTTTCCAAGGTCAACAATGGAAACGAGAGAGGGGAAAATTTCGTGCTTGGAAGAGCTGGTCACTTTGGAGAAGAAGGGTCTTTTATAGGTCCCCACGAAAAAGCCGTTGCAGGAAAACTTACACCGGAGACTCCAGCTGAAGATCAGAGACTCTGGCCCACACTGGAGACTCCGGACAGTCTCCGGTGACACTCCGGACCGAGTCCAGGGCGCGACACCATCAAAGACTTAGCAGATTTTTTGACAAACCGGAGATAGACCGGAGACTTTGCCTTGAGACCCAGTCCGAAGACTCCGGCCTAGAAAATTCTGCAGCAACTCAGCAAACTAAAAAATTCTAACTTTTTCATCCAGACTCCGTTTTCGATGATTCTAGGCTTGTTTCGAAGATAATCACAAGCACTACAAAATCATGCACATAGACATCATAGTCCATCATGTGAGGAGGAAAACAAGAAGAGAGTTAACTCCAACATAAAAAACGCAATAAGATATTCATATGGAATCCGTCTTTGGTGAACAAGAGCTTGGCATGAAGATGAACCAAGCTCTAATTCTTCACATGGATAAAAGCCAAATAAGAATTAAGAAAAATGATATGCCAAGTATGTAAAGGTTTGAGCTCTCCACAAAGATGCGATCAAGTTACTCACTTGAGAGCCCCTCTTGATAGTACGGTATCTATCATATAACCCGGTCTCCGAACTAACAACATGAGACCGGTAAAATAGAAACCCTATCAAGATCATACCTTTGCCTTGCGCATTCCACTTGAGTTAGATGATGACCATCTTGACTCTCTCAAGTTAGAACCTTTCTTGATCATGTTTGCTAGCACGTGCTTGATGAAGACTTCTTCAAATACTCCTCCATACCCCATTATGGGAGAGTCTCGTTTAGCTTCGTCTTCATGTATCCATTGCAAGTTTCAATCAAATGAAATCTTTCAAGATGGATCATATTGAACTTGCACTTCATCTTCTTCTCTTGACATATAGGTTGGCTTGCAGATAAACATGAATGTTCTCTCAATCTCCTTTTCCAAGCCATGCTTTACATGTGTAAGTTTCTAGAGTCCAACACATGAACTCCTTTATTTTCCTATGGACAAGATCTACAAGGATATCTCAATGCAAACATTAGTCCATTAGAATTGTCATTAATTACCAAAACCACGCATGGGGCAACATTCACTTTCAAGTGGGCCACCATATAAGTCACTGACCAGTCCACACGGTTTTCCTCTCTGGAGTCCCTACATCACGACTCACAAAAAAAGCTAAACCAAAAAGGAAAATGACTTGCACGATTAATACATGTGTCGAAAGAAAGAAGAGTAGCCGTGGCGTGGCTTTCCAACACAGTCACGGTTAGGGCTGGACTAACGAGCTGCTCTGATCGTTAAGACTTGGCTCATTATGACTCGTGATCATTAAGACTCGGATCGTTAAGCTCATTAAGATTAACGAGCTAAATATAAAGATTGGCTCGGTTCGTTATATGTTCACGAGCGCTCGCGAGCAGCTCGTTAAACTCGTTACGAAGATATATCAGAGTACTTAGCTAATTAAGCAAGCTATCAAGCAAGTATGAGGAGCAAAAGATTTTGGGCATATATATACTTACAAAAATATGGTGACATACATTTGTTACCGTGTGCAAAAATACTTAACAGATGCAGACTTATAGCCTACTGGCATGTTGATAACGAGCTTAACGAGTAGCTCGTGAAACTCGTTAGTTTGATTGTTTAGCTCACTAATTGGCATGTACGTGCAACGCACGTTTTTATAATTAAATGGTGGCAATTTACAAGGGTGCTAACCAAAAAAAAATCATACCAGCGAGCTCCACAACTGCGGCAACGGATTTTGAGCTCTGGCTAGAATTCATTGTTCCTAAGCCAGACGGTCAGGGTACTCGATTGCGGTGGCGTCCGGGAGTCGCACCGGATCTGGCATGGCGTCGGGATCCTGGGGAGGTGCTCTGTGGTGGGATCCACAGTTTTTTCTAAGCCCAGTTAGTACGATATATTAGGAATCCGTTAACTAATCTATGTAATAGTTGAGCCACATATCAGTATTCAACCTCAGCAATTAGTTGCAATTGGAAGAACTAATCTGCTAAAAACTTGAAGAAATTACCAATTAATTACTAACGGATAAGGGAATTCCACGCATCAGCCAGCGAGACCAGCACCCTACTGCTACCGATTCCATTGATCACCATGCAGCTTCTGTGTCACCACTCACCAGGTCCATCGCTGAATTTCTGTAGACCTTCACCAGTGTATGGTAGTAGTACAAATCTGAAACGAAGCCCGTTGCAAGGGCAGCGCTAGCGCAAGCTCGAGAGGCAACGGATTTTTTGTGGCCGGCCGCCGGCAACGTTCCATGCACGAGAACTCACGCTAGGTGTTCCATACGAACGGATCGGCGAGAGCCTAGGGTCGGCGGCATATGGGCATAGCAATCAAGATCATGGGCAGGGGTGATTGGGTTTATTTAAATCTGATTTTACCGTGTCAGTTTTATAGTCGTAATCTGCCCGCGGCTGATTCTGGCAAGGTCTCCTGGACGAACGGACGCGAGGCTGACCGCCGTGACCTCGTCCTCGTAGTCATACGGCACGTTCACCTCGTCGGCATGAAGGCAGCAACTCACGTGGCAATGGCAAGATCCCTGTAATTTTAAGAAGTTGAAAATGTGTATTGAGTTGTCAAACATTAGAGCGATCTAGATCGTTGATCAAATATTGAAGGGCTTATATTTAATGTATCAACACAAATTTACTCTTTTAATAGTAGTATAGATTAGTGGTAACGAGCTAAAATTGCTGCTCAGCTCGGATCATTAAGAATACAAACCAAGCTCAAACGAGTCGAGTTAGCGAGCGCTCATTGAGCTTATCGAACTTCGAATTTTATGTCCAGTCGCAGCAGCGACGGCTCCAAAGCCACTCCACGTCTCTGGCCCGCCGCCGTCGCTCTCCCGCGGAAACCAATTCGCAAGCAAACCCTGACCCGCCAACCGCCTTCCTCTCTTCTCCAGTTCTCCCCATCTCCATGCCTCTATATAAATCACTCCGAGACGCCAACAGACTTGGTGCTTACCATTACCAAATACCAATACGTCGAGCAGATTAATAGTCATCCAGCTCCTGACTCCTGAGTACACGTGCTCGATGGTGAGGTCGCCGTTCGTTCTTGCTCCGATGGACGAGATGATGCTCAGGGAGGGGCAGGAGGTGCTGCTGATCCACAGCCAGGTGAGCAGGATCAAGCGGGAGGACGAGGAGACCCGGAGGCACCTGCTGAAGCTTCAGCTCTTGGAGACTAGGCCGACGCCGACCGCCGGCGGTTCACCCCGGCGGGAGAGCTCGCCGCCGGTCTCCCGCTCGCTGTCGCCGCTCCGTCGTGCCGGGGACGCGGTCCCGGTCGGTGACTGGGCCTAGCCTAGTTTGCCTTACCTGGCCGCCCGGCCGGTGTGTTGTAAATACGTATAGGATCGAGTTGCCTGTCCATGTTCGCGCGCGCGTGCATGGAAGCAGAGCTTAGTTGTTGAGTTGCTTGTTAGTAGATGCTGTGGTTCTGTCGATTTCTCTTCACGAGTTGTGCTGTGTTCTAGACATACCAAAGTTCTTCTATGAGCACTTACTTCTTCCATGCTTCTTGGAGATCTTTGCAAAAAAAAATGTTTCTTACACTGCGTTTGGTTGCAGGGAATTGGAATTGGGGTCGATTCCACCGATTCCGCTGTTTGGGGTGGCTTAGGAATCCTCTCGTGGAAACGGCCCGAGATTCCGCGGCGGAATCCTCATGTGTAAAGTGGCGTCCCAACTTTCCGAGCTCCACACCTCGGAATCGATCGGAAACGAGCGAACCGCGTCGCTCGCTCCTTCCCCGCCTCGCTCCCGTGTTCCCCTCCCTCTATCTCTTCCCCGAGCTCCCTCCCGTCTCCGGCCCGCCGCCGTTGCGTGCCCCGCCTCTGCCGCCCTCCGCCATGCTCGAGCACGAGACCGACGGCGGCGAGTGCTCTCCCCCCGTTCCCCGTCATGCTCTCCCTCTCCTTGTCCCTGTCCTCCATCGATTCCCGGCCCTAACCCTAGGTCCAGCATGGCGGCCATGGCAAGGCTCCTCCTCCTGCAGCCGTCGGCGCGCGGAGAGGACCCCGCCGGAGCGCGGAGAGGTCCCGCCGGCGCGCGAGAGGACCCCGCAGTGGCGGCGCGGAGAGGACCCCGTCGGTGGGCAGCACGGAGAGCACCCCGTCGGCGGCGGCGCGGGTAAGGCCTCCGGTGACGGGCAGCGTGGAGAGGTCAACCTTTGATTCCAACAACAAATTTCATGCACTCCCAAAAAACAGAATTGGAATTGGGGGCCAATTCATTTCCATCTTGTATTTGGAATTCAACCCAATTCCAATTCCTAGGTCCAATTCCCTGCAACCAAACGCAGTGTTAGAGATCTATGAATTCTTCGGAAAACTATGCGTGAAAATTCTTAGATACTACTCGCAAATCAGGCATGAACGGCAATGCGCACTCTAGTCGCCAAAAAAAAAAAAGAACAGAGTATGCAGCTGCAGCGAGTTGTGAGTCCGGCCAACAGAGTCTGCAGCCACTTGAGATGAGAGTCCGGCCAGAGCAGAGGATGCATCAGGGAAGGGAGGCAGCAGCCAGCGGATGAGATGAGAGCCGTAGCCAACGTTGACTGAACTATCTACGTGTGTCAGGTGGGTGATCCGATTCGTGCACGTGGTTGAACCGGACCGCAGCCTTTGACACGCCGGAGAAGCAGTGGAAGCTGCAATAATTCAACGCAGTTTCCACAGATTTTTCTAACCTGAAGTTGCTGACACACTCTTGTTGAGAGTCGCCTCGAGAGCGCCGGGCCGTCCCGATGCCCTCCTTGCCGGAGTAGCTGGCCGGAGATGGCGAAGGAAGGGCGTCGGATCTAGGTGTGTAGCTAGTAGTATGGCTAAGTGTAGGTTTAGAGTTTGGGCTATGTCCCGGTTTCCCCTTGTGGTGGTCTGGAGCTTGGTGGTGGCGTTTGGCGGCGGCGTCGTCTCCTCACCGATTCCTCTCTACGAGCAGCGGCCATGGTGGCTGGGTTCGTGGAGATTGGGGCTGGTGTTGTCTCCTACAATAAAGCTGCAGGTGTGCTGTTTTTGGCTACTCCGTTTGGATCGACGTGGCTCCTTATCCTCTCCCTCTTCGCCGCCAAGGAGGTGGATGGAGGTAGGGGTCGGGGTTGGCCGGTGATGACGGCTTGCGGATGGCTGACCTGGAGTGGTATTCGTGGATGGTCGGTGCAGGCCACGTATTCCTCCCCGGACGGCGGCTGGAGGAGAGGCTGGGGCTGCGGCTGCTCGGAGGTGTTCCTCCGCCGATGTTAGTTCAAAGTCTTGTTCGATTCCGGCGCTGTGCCGGATGGATCTTGCGGTAATCAACGCAGCTGGGCTGCTATCGAGCTCCGTCAGTCCTTGGGATCGTGGTGCTTCGGTCCTCCTCTTCGGTGGAGCTGCGGCGGCGCCGGAGATCGGAACGGACTGAAGAATGGGCTGCTGTGCAGGAGGTCGTTGAGGGGTTTCTTTGCAATTTTTTGCTCCTTAGGGGCCTTTGTGCACTTTCTCCAGGACAGGTGTCCTTCTGGATGTTTCTACCGTGTGCGTGTTGGTATGTCTCGTGTAGCTTCTCTGGTTTGAACACGTACAGTTTATCTCAAAAAAAAAAGTTGCTGACACGGCATGCAGCCAGGAGAAGCGTTCATCAGCTTCGCCTCCACGTCGCGGCAGTGAGCAGAGAGATTGATTTTAGGGTTTCGTGGGGGCATAGCCTCCACATATCTCGTATATATATAGACCAACATACATGTTACATGACAGGACACGGACTCGTATACTACACGTATACGGAGTCTAGGTCGGTTTCTAACACTCCCCGTCAATCTGAACTATTACTACATACAAGGTTTAGATTGGACTGGAACCGGTCTAACATCTGTCGTGTGGCGGGTTTAGTAAATAAATCAGCCAGTTGGTCATTCGTCGAGATAAACCTGACATCTAAAACTCCAGAAGCAACGCGCTCTCGCACAAAGTGGAAATCAATCTCTATGTGCTTGGTTCGTGCGTGAAAGACTGGATTCGCCGTCAGGTATGTAGCCCCAAGGTTGTCACACCACAAGATGGTGGTACGTTGCTGTGAAACACCTAGCTCCTTGAGTAGTGACTCTACCCAGATAGCTTCAGCAGCACCATTTGCTAAAGCTTTGTACTCTGCCTCTGTACTCGATCTAGAGACTGTAGGCTGTTTCTTGGCACTCCATGAAATGAGATTTGGGCCAACGAATACAGCAAAACCACTGGTGGATCGGCGGTCATCGATACATCCTGCCCAATCCGCATCCGTGAAAACACTAACTCCAGTGGATGGAGACTTCCGTATCCTCAATCCCATGCTCAAAGTACCCTTGATATAGCGCAATATACGCTTGACTGCTTCCCAATGCATATCAGTTGGCTGCGATAGATACTGGCACACCTTGTTGACGGCAAATGAGAGATCGGGACGAGTGAGAGTCAAATACTGCAAACCTCCCACAACACTGCGATACCTGGTAGAATCCTCTGTACCCAGCGGTGTCCCAGTTTCACGAGCTAGACGATCGGTAGCATGCAACGGTGTCGGAGTAGGTTTACAATTCTCCATACTCACACGATGAAGAAGATCCAGCGCATACTTCCGTTGAGTCAGTGTCATGCCCCCTGAATTGTAGGACACTTCGAGACCGAGAAAATACTCAAGAGTTCCAAGATCCTTGATAGGAAAACTGTCAGCAAGGGACTTAACCAAACCATCCACAGCAGCCGCAGTAGACCCAGCAATGACAATATCATCCACGTACACGAGCATGTAAATCTGCACACCACGCTGATCGAAGATGAAGAGAGACGTGTCAGCCTTCGATGAGACAAACCCGAGCTGGAGAAGACGAGCACTCAACCGAGCATGCCAGGCACGGGGGGACTGTTTGAGACCATACAGGGCTCGCTGCAGTTTGCACACATGAGAGGGAAAGCGTTCATCCTCAAACCCGGGCGGTTGCTGCATGTAGACATCCTCGGAGAGAAAACCATGAAGGAAAGCATTACTGACATCAATTTGCCGCAAACTCCAGCCGCGAGAAACTGCAAGAGAAAGAACCAAACGAACCGTGGGCTTCACAACTGGACTGAATGTGTCACCATAATCAATACCCTGCTGCTGAGTAAAACCGCGAGCGACGAGACGAGCTTTGCGCTTATCAATAGAACCATCTGGATGTTGCTTCGTCTTGAAAACCCACTTGCTCCCGACGATATTGACTCCAGGCGGTCGGGGAACCAACACCCATGTGTTGGTATGGCGAAGAGCAGCGAACTCATCAGACATGGCAGCATGCCATGCAGGTTCACGGAGAGCATCGCGATGCGAGACAGGCGTCGCGAAGAAAGCTCGACGTCGAGGGTCATACCGGACAGTACCATCGGTGTAATCCTTCTCGCGACGCGTAGCATCCCGCGTGCGCGTGACCATAGGATGAAGCAACGCAGGTGCGGGAGCGGACGAGGAAGCGGCGCTGCTGTCCGCATCGACAACAGTAGAGGACGGCGCACCGGCCGAATCCACAGCCGGCCCATGGGCCGAAGAAGGCGGGGGCGCCCCGGCAGGTGGCCCATCACTCGGGGACGGGCCAGCGCGTGAAGATGGATCCGGGACAGGCAGCCCAGCATGCATGCGCACAGCAGCCTCGGGCGGCGCGCTACCATGCACGTCGATCGGCTGCACCGCAAGCATCGTTGAGACCTGCACAGGAGAAACGCTGGCTTGGCCAGGAGGATTAGTAGCCAAGTAGGATAGGTCGTAATTTCGCACAGACACACTCGTAGCCGGTTCACTGGATGGAAAAGAAATAGCTTCTCGAAGAGTAGACACATCGACAGTAACACCAGGAGTAGCGAACGGAAAAACCGACTCGTCAAAGACAACGTCTCTCGAGATATAGATACGTCCTGTAGACCGATCTAGGCATTTGTACCCCTTATGCATAGGACTGTAACCAAGGAAAACACACATCTTTGAACGAAACTCAAGTTTGTGCGAGTTATACTTGCGCAAACTAGGCCAACATGCACATCCAAAGATGAAGAAAGGAATAATCTGGTGGTGTGTGAAAAAGACGGTGAATAGGCGTGTCCTGACCAAGCACAGGGGTAGGCATACGATTAATGAGATAGCACGCGGTGAGAAAAGCTTCATCCCAATAACGCAAAGGGAGAGACGAGTGTGCAAGTAATGCGAGGCCAGTTTCTACCAGGTGACGATGCTTGCGCTCGGCAATACCGTTCTGTTGGGAGGTGTGAGGGCATGAGACTCTATGGACGATGCCCGTGCGCTGAAAATAGCGATTTAACCTATGGTACTCACCACCCAATCAGACTGAACAATTTAGCGTTCAAAAGAAGCTCAACATGAGTCTGGAAAGCATAGAAAACTTGTTCAACATCAGACTTATGTTTCAGGAGATAAATCCAGCAAAACCGAGAGTAGTCGTCAATAAAACTCACATAATACGAGTACCCCCCAGAGGAAGCACGAGCAGGGCCCCAAACATCAGTATGAACTAATTCAAGAGGCATAGTAGAAACACGAGACGAAGCAGTGTAAGATAACTGACGACTTTTACCACGTTGACAAGCATCACAAACTAAATTTAAATTGTCTGAGGAAGAACACTCAAGATCATTATTCCTAACAATGGAACTAACGACACTGTTGGATGGATGGCCAAGCCTCTGGTGCCACTTGGCCGACATAGTCCGAACGCTAGACGAAGCACTCCGCGCAGATGTAACACGTCCGAGCGGAAGAGGATAGAGCCCACCTTGGCTCCTACCGCGCAAAAGGATTCTCCGGGTGGCCTTGTCCTTTACAAGGAAAAAATATCGGTGAAACTCGATAAAGACGTCATTATCCGAGACTAGACGATAAACAGACAGAAGATGCTGACTAATGTGCGGAACATGCAGGATATTATTCAAGCGAAGAGAAGAACCGGCTAAGGTCGAGTGCCCAATGTGCGAAATTGACAAACCTGAGCCGTTGGCCACTTGAACTTGATCCTGGCCACCATAGCGCTCGCGAACCTGAAGGCGCTCGAGATCACTAGTCAGGTGGTCTGTGGCGCCGGAGTCCATCACCCACGGGGGAGGATGGTTGTTGTTGGAGGAGGTCGATGCCGTGTTCGCAGAGCGGGGGTTGTCGGTGCGGTAGCCCTGGTCGAGAAGGTTGCGACAGCTTCCAGCTTCATGCCCCCAATTCTTGCATATCTGGCACTTGGGACGCCAGCGGCGGCCGTTGCCGTTGCGGCCATTGCCGCCTCCTCCACCACCGCCGTTGTTTCGGCGGGTGTCCTGGCCGCCCCCTTGGCCGCCTTGCTGCTGCCCGCCTTGGCCGCCGTAGTACTGGCCGCCTTGGCCTTGTCCTTGCTGCGGGTAGCCCCCGTGCGAGTAGCCACCTTGCGGGTAGCTCGACACCTGCTGCGGGTATCCACCAGCGGATCGTCCTCCAGTCGCACGCGCGTCAGGTGCACGAGCGGGGTTGCCGGCAGGGTAGCCGTACCGCGAGACAGCATTGGCGGATGAGGACCAATCCCCTTCTTCGGACTGCTGCGACAGCTGCAGCGCTTCATAGTTCAATACCATGGAGTAGAACTCAGCGGAGGTCACCGGAGTGGTGATGACGCTGAGAGAAGCCGCGATCGGGTTGTAGGTCTTCCCCAATCCGGTGAGCATGTAGTCGATGATCTCGGCATCGTCAAGCGGAGACCCAGCGGCAGTCATGGCATCGGCAAGAGCCTTCACCTTGTGCATGTACTCACTGGCGGTCATGTCCAGCTTCTTCAGCGTCTGCAGTTGACGCCGGATGTGCCGCACCCCGGCACGATTCTGCGCGCTGAACATGGCGTGAATCGCCGTCCACGCGGCAGCCGCGGATTTACAGCTAATGAGCTGATTCGCGAGATCCTCATGCATGGAGGAGAGGAGCACCCCTAAGACCTTCTGATCAAGCGTCCACCACTTCGCGTACTCGGGATTGGCCTCAGAAGTGGCAGCGTCACCGGTGCCCTTGGAGACGGTCGTGGCCGGCGCAGCGGCCGATCCGTCGAGGAAGCCATGGAGAGAGGCTCCCGAGAGGTTGGTGATGACGAGCGCCCGCCAGAGAGGAAAGTTGCCGCGTCGAGTCGCACGCCCACGGGAGGAACGACTACGGCGGTGGTGGCGGTGATAGCCGGCGGGGAACGACGGGGCCGACGAGTGCGAGCTGCTTCGAGCCGCTGGTAGACATCGCGACGAGATACGGCGACGAGGCGGCGGCTGGCAGCGATGTGGAGGCTGATCGCTGGCTGGGAAGCTAGCTAATCGATCGGAGCAAGGTAGCTGATCGATCAAGCTAGCACATCGATCGATCGACGCGGACGGAACTCGCGTCGTAATCGCGGCGGCGGAAAAACGGATCGCGCGGCCAGCTCTGATACCAAGATTGATTTTAGGGTTTCGTGGGGCATAACCTCCACATATCTCGTATATATATGGACCAACATACATGTTACATGACAGGACACGGACTCGTATACTACACGTATACGGAATCTAGGTCGGTTTCTAACACAGAGTGACGTGTCCACATCACGAGGCTAATCAAGGCACTAGGACACGTTGGACAATTCATCTGGTTAAAAGTGTTGAGGATGATCTAGACCAGGTATATGTAGTTGGAGCTTGGAAGGATAGCTGCACCGCTGCAGGGGCAGGGCAGAGTTCACCGGGCAGGTTTTGCATCATCGATTGTGCTCCGATGGATCGCAAGAGCGTACGGTAGGATCCAGCAAACGGGGTCACCGGATCGATTGGGGAGGTTTTCTATTGGCGGGCAAGATCGCCGGCGGTCTATCACCGCGCCCCGGCGACAGGCATGTTCCGCGCCGTCGAGTGCGGCCACAGGCGCCGAGAAAGCCACGGGAGAAGTTTCAAAGCTTTCGCCATCTTGCTTTGATCCAAGAGAAAGCAGACCTTTTCGAAAGTGAAGGCCGTGGGCTACTGTAGGTGCCGCGCGGGCGACATCTCGTTCAGGAATCGCTCGGTTAGGCTGAAAAGCATCAGGCCCATTTAGGATTTAGCTTCCCACTGTTGCATTTGTTTATTTTTATATGTGTGGGTGTGACGAGAAGCGGAGTACTCTCTGAACCTAACACACTAGTGTCTGTGTCCTGGGAATTAGGAGCTTTATTCACAAAATTGTGCCCAAGACAATCAAGCCAGAAGGCTAGTGGAGAGAAATGAAGGTTCGGACTCTAGGCAACTCTCCGAGAACATTGACGAACAAGCTTTGGCATGTTTAATTACATGTTGAATAGTAAATGATTGAAAATAAATAGTTAGACTACCGATATCTAATAAGATAGGAGCCACAGCTACACGAGAAAATCGCGCGAGAATTTAGAGGCTCGCCACCTCTAGGCAATCCGTTTTCATGATCACACATGCGAGAAGGCTCGGGGTTCTGTAAACATGACACCAACTCGCAAGCAATCAACGGATCCCTCATCCCATCATGGGGTTTAGACCAGACACCAAGCAAGGCAGTAGTTGATCTTGAAACTTCATCGGCACCCCCGTTGATAAGCTTGGAGTTAACAATATCACCAATTTTGATTTTTATATAGCCTTGTCCGGCCGCCGTCAACCATGACCTGCGAGAATGGGAGCACACACACTCAGTATGTCTAGCAAAGCAACGCCTTCTTTTATGCAGAAGATTGACGAGCCATGGTCTGGCCAACTGCCTCTCTACGAAGGCAAGAAGAGAGGATAACACATTTGTCCTATCCCAAGTGAGGGGTTGTACAACTGGGAGCCTGAAATCAAACCGTGAATGAGCTTCATCTCAAAACCTCCATCACTAGCGTAGCTTATTATGTCTACGTCACCGGGGGGGGGGGGGGGGGGGGGGGTTGCACCACCCCTAGCCTTTGGAGATTTAACCTACAAACCCTTATAAATTAATTGGCGTGCCCCCTCCTCCCCCCCCCCCCCCCACACACACATATTTGACAACTAATACCTACGTTTAGCGTTCTACCCTAATTGTCCCTCAAAGATATTCATAATATCATCGCCATCAGGTCTAGAAAACATTTGACGCGCGACTTCTATTCGCCAAGCCAAAATATCCTCATCGGTTAGATCAATGACAATTTTTATATGAAAGTGTCGAGGTGTGCCCTCGGCAAGTCCCATGGTTGCTATACCTAGGGTTGATTGTGTGGTAGAGAACGCGTAGTATTGGTGGAATCGACGGCTGACAAGCTGGATTTACCCAGGTTCAGGGCCCTCGAGTGAGGTAAAACCCTTACTTCCTGCTTGTCTGTATTTATGGGATGAATATGAGTGTTACAAGGGTCCGGCGAGTTGCTGATCTCGTCGGAGGGTTTTGGTGGCTATGAATTGCTTACCCTTGATCGATCACCCTCCCAGCCTTTATATAGGAGGCTGGGTCTCGGGAAGCATAACGGACCAAGATTACATGTTATGGAAAGTCTTAACCGACTATAACTTGATCTAACTTGAGAAGTACTCTTCGTCTTGGGCCTCCCTTCGTGGGCTTCGATTAATCCTTGGCCTTCTTTGACCATCACGTGCACCAGGTACCTTCACGCTGGGGGTACCAACAGAGCATAACCTCGTCATTAGCCACCGAATACTTGCTTGACTCGAAGAATCGAGCATGTGCTCACTTCGTCGTGCACGTCATAGTCTTTGCTTTTGTACTCCTGATCCGATGTAGTTCTTCTAGTCTTAATCCGTTTCGGTTGTATGTGTATGCCATCCAAGGGATATTGACATAGTAGGACTGATTCACTCGAAAATCAAGCTCAGTTATCCGCACATTCGGGCGAAACCTTAATAGTCTTCAGTCAGACTTGAGTCCCCGGACTCGAGCCTGGAACTCAGTCGAAAGCTTTTGCCTAGGGATTATGACTTAGTAGGCCTGATTCACTCGAGAATCGAGCTCAGTTAACCGCACATTCAGGCGAAACCATACTAGTCTTCAATCAAATTCGAGTCCCCGGACTCGAATTCGGAACACTTTTGAAATTTTTACCTAGAGATATTGACATAGTAGGCCTGATTCACTCGAAAATCGAGCTCAGTTAACCGCACATTCGGGCGAAACCTTAGTAGCCTTCAATCAGACTCGAGGCCCGGACTCGAGCTGGAACATTTTTGAAACTTTTGCCTAGGGATATTGACATAGTAGGCCTGATTCACTCGAAAATCGAGCTCAGTTAACCGCACATTCGGGCGAAACCTTACTAGCCTTCAATCAGACTCGAGTCTCCGGACTCGAGCCTGGAACATTTTTGAAACTTTTGCCTAGGGATATTGACATAGTAGGCCTGATTCACTCGAAAATCGAGCTTAGTTAACCGCACATTAGGGCGAAACCATACTAGCCTTCAATCAGGTTCGAGTCCTTGGACTCGAAGCTAGAACATACTGGACAGACTCGACTCAGGCCGTTGTAGGTCTTACTGACTCGTTCTGCAGTTTAATTTTTGATACCTAACGTGTCAGTCAGGATTTTCATCATGTCTGTTGACACGGAAAAATTCAAGGGAAAACATTGTTGCAGCGTCCCTCGGCCCAGCTCGATTGCTCGGCAGGTCTTACCTTTGCATTTGCGTATGCAGCATCCGAAACATCTACGATTGGGATAGTCCGGGAATTTATGAAGTATGATTCTTTGATTTGTGAAGTATTTAATGCATTTAGTCGAGTCTGTAGTCGAGTGAGTTTCTTACCTTTTTTCGAAATCTATGGGAGCGCGACAGCGCTCCCATGGGAGTAGCCCCTGAGATTATGCTTTATTTCGTTTGAAGTAGAGGATAATCTCAATAACTTTGTCTCTTCTCGATTAATCACGAGAAATTTTTGATACACTCCCATGGGAGTACTTTTGCCAGTCGAATCCTTTGTCAATTGTAGTTTTGAATCCTGTGTTGATTGTGGATGCTATCTTCGCACCTGACGTCATTCGTGACATCTTAGGCGTGCGCTCGCCGTTTTGACAAGACATGTCTATGTGGGCCCAATGCTCAGAGTTTTGACCGCAGAGGACGCCGTTTCAGTTTTGATTTGACCGGACGTGGCGTATTTTTCGCCGCGCCATCATAACCTCCTAGTGTTTTGCGCGTAGTGGGTGGCGTGGGACATGACGGTTGCTCTCTGTGTTCGCCACGTGTACGGCCAGATGCTATGCGTTTTTGTATGTACGGTTATGATGAAGTTTTGCGCGGTGCGGTAAATAGCAGTTTCCACGCAAGATTCTGATTTACTTGCCATTTTGCTTTCCTCTGCTCGTCTTCTTCCTCGCGCTCCGCCCACCATTGCTCTGCTTCCCAAGCTCTTTGCTTTCTGCTCCTGTGCCATGGCGCCAAAGAAGATGAAGCGTACCGCTGCGACTGCCCCTGCTGCCGATGCGGCGGACAAGGGGAAGGATGCGGCCACGGCGAGTGAGCCTGCCGATGCGCTTTTGAAGATTCCTGGCGACTGGACGAGGTCCTCCGTCACTGAGGATACCCTTTCTGAGTACCGTCAGAAGGGTTGGCTGCCGCCGGCTGATCAGCTGGCCGTGCGTGCTCCAGGCCTGGAGGTACGCCCTGACCCCCGCGACGGCGAGCGTGTTTGCTTTGCTGAATTCCTCCCCCGCGGATTCTCTCTCCCTTTGCATTATTTCGTGCGAGGGTTACTGTACGCCTATGGCGTGCAGATTCATGATCTTACCCCCAACAGCATTATGCATATCGCCTGCTTCATGGTGCTATGCGAGTGCTTCTTGGGGGTGTCCCCAGCTGGGCGTTGTGGAAGCACATCTTCAAGGTGCACCACAACTGCCGGGGTAAACGCCCGTGCCCGGTGGGCGGGTTTCAGGTCCAAGTGCGAAGCGATTCGCATTATTTCAGTTTGAAGACAGTCGACTCCTCTCAAGACTGGAGGACCAAGTGATTCTATGTGCCAGTCGACCAGGTGGTTCTTCCAGCCTATTCGACTGAGACTTCTCTGAAGAAGACGGTGGCCTGGGACCACCCAATTTCTGATGCTGAGGCGAAGGAAGCTTCCCCTCTGCTGAGTGAGATTGGCAAGTTGCTGAAGACTGTTTCTGGTATTCAGTTGATCAACACTTATTTGAAGATGCGAGTGTGGCCCATGCGCCTTCGTGCCCACCCGATGTGGCAGTATGAGGGTCCACTCGACAGCAGCAGGATGAGTGCCACCGAGTTGACGCAGAAGGAGCTCAGTGCTCAGGTGAAGAAGATTACGAGCATCAAAGCTTCTGAACGAATCGACTTCAAAACTTCCCTCACGTCCCCTACGGGCTAGAGAAGGCCTTACCCGTAGTGAGTGCTTCTTTTTGCTGTTTTTATGCTCCATTATTTGCTTTTGCATCCTTTTTGCTCTTGTTCTTATGATTATGAATTGTGCTTGCTGCATAGGGTCACTCGACTGGCACCTCTCTTCCTCCTCTACCCGAAGCTGGGCCTACTTTGGAGACGGCGATACAGGAGGAGCCCAAGCCGATCATTGCTGACCCTGCTTCTGCTCACTCGACCCCTCAAGAGAATCCTGAAGAAGACACATGGGAGGAGGTGGAGCAAGTTGTGGCGGATGCTGCAGTCGAGTCTGACGCTGAGCAAGTCACTCGCAAGCCAAAACGCCAGCGTTTAGATCTTCCGGAGTCTTCAAGTATAGAGGATGAGCAGAAGGATACCGGTGATTCTGGTACCCTCTCTCCTGCTAAAAGCCATCCTTTGACTGTCTCCCCTCTGGCTTCTCGTCCTCCTGCTACTTCGGGTAGCACCTCTCGATTGGATGTTTTCGCCCTTGGTGACGATCCTGATTCAGATGAAGAGGACGAGCCAAGGTTCGCTTTATGATCTATTCCTTTATTTGTGGTCGTGTCTTTATGGTTTTTGTTTTTCGATTGACCGTGTCTTTGCTTTATGATGCCAGTGGTAAATCGCCATCTCCTCCTCCAGCCGCGGATACGTCGATTGTGGCGCAGCCACCCACCACTCCAGAGGCAGCACCGGGCACTACTCCCGATGCGGCTAAGGACACAACTTTGGTGGTGGCTGTCGATTTGAACAAGGAGAAAGCTGCCCCGACTGTGGATGCCGTGGCCTCTTCTTCCAAGTCCACCTCTTGGACTGATCACGTGAGTGTGTTTTGACCTTGTCCATGCTTGAATTTTTTTGCTTCTGCACTCGATGATACCATGAGTTTTTTTGTTTCAGCCTATGTATGCCGCCATGGCTACTTGGATTCAGACCATTGTTCAGGTGGAATAGGAGAGAGACTCCCTGCAGTGTGCTTCGAGTGAGCTTGCGAGTAAGCCTTTTTGCTTGTGCTAAACTTTGCTCTTTTTTGTGGTTATGACATTTAATCGGAAATGTTTGTGAACCTTGCAGACAATAAGAAGTCGATTGAGGACAAGGTGGAGGGTCTGGAGAAGCAGGTAAAGGACCTGGAGGCCAAGCTATCTGCAAAGGAGACTGACTCCAAGAAAGCAATAGCTGACGCCCAGGACGCATCCACTCGCCGCGAGAATGATTTTGCTGCTCGTCTGCTGGCTATGGTCCATGCTGCCAGGGGTGAGTGATTTGATTTTACGATTGATAGCTCTTTGATCCTTTTAGTATTTTTTGCTCATAGCTTCTGTTTTTTGAATTTGAAGGGTCTGAAGGCGCATCGACCTCTAGTGAGCCGCCGAGTGACTCATTGTCACTCGATAATGCGATTATGGAGCTCGAGTCCGTGCTGTCCAAGACCAAAGGCGATCTGGCTACCGTGACCAGTACTCTTGGCAATTTGCACGCGGGGATGTGTCCTTCAGCCACCGCTCCTTCGACTGCTGAAGGACTCGTTGCAGCTTTTGGCGAAGGATCGTCGATTGTAGCGGATTTTGCCCGCGAACTCACGGTACGCGGCTCGGAGTACACCCTCAAGCTTTTGCTAGGCAACGGTGTAGAGGCTGATTTCAACACTACTTTGTCGGACTACCTGAAAAAGCATGATGGAAAGCCACTATCTTTCAGGGGTGTAACCGAGCCAGCTACGCGACTGAGCGAGCTCTGCGTCCACACTATGGAGCGTCAAGCCGAAGCTGTTAGGGCTCAGTCGCGTAAAAATAGGGCAGAATCTGTCTCGCAGGCTTAGGAACTATCTTGCTCTGTAATTTGATTATTTAAACTTGGCATGTATGCTTTTGCTATTTATGCTAGTATACTCTTTTGGGTGCTTTGCCTTGAATGAGATTTGCTGAACCGCCTGAATTTTGCAACTTCATGTGTTTGTGTGTCTGAATATTATGCTTTATGAACCAGCCACAAGAATGCGAGTCTGGTGGACCTTCTCCATCTCGTGTCCGAACTCGAACATCTGTCGAGCAAGGAATGACACGAGGGCACTCGCTCTTGCGAAGAATCGAGTGAGTGAACTAGAGCAACAGCTCAAGAGTACTCGAGCTGAATTGGAGCTGCTGCGTTCCAAGCCGAGTTTTGCTACCCAGCGCGAGGATTATGTTCTTGGCGAGATGGACAGCATAAACAGGCAACTCGAGTGTGATTTTATGACACCACTTTTGCTAAAAAGTTTGTATATTTTGCGTTTATGCCTTGGAACTGTAACTTCCGTCTTTTGCAGGTTTTGAGCCTGATTTCAAGCAGGAAGATAGGAGGGTCAATTGACTCCTTGATAATGCTGTTGAAGTACCAACTACTGGCAAGCATCATCTTTATTTGGACAAGGTGCACGCTCGCACTCTTGTTACTTTGAAGGATCGAGTATGGCGAAACGCCCAAGTACTCGAGATGTGCAGGCGTATCTTCACTCGTCTGAATTGTGCGCTCTTCCCGTCAGGGCCTCAACCACAAGGGCTGTTTCCTTTGATTGACATTTTCGAGTGGCAGATTCAGTCAAAGAGTCTTTGATGCAGCTTGCAGTTCTTGGGTCCAATGCTACTATGGCTCACATCCGTAGCCGCAAGCCAGATTTTGCGATTCGCCCTCCTGCGATTGGCACACTCATATCCCAAACACATCTGATCGAGACGCATTCTGCTGCTGAAAACTTCATCGATCGCGGCAAGGAACAACTTTTTGGCCCTATGTTGGATATGAAGGATGAGCCAAATACTTAATTTTCTGCAGCTTGTAAACTTTTTGTGTAATCGGGGCAGCCCCCGAGTGTAAATATGCATTCTTGTATATGTGGCGAAATATTTTTATGTCTATATTTATGACAGCCCCGAGTTTATCGAGTGGGTTTGTGTATTTCTGTTTGACCCAGCCCCCGAATCTGTCGATGGGGTTGGGTTTTTTGTTTGACCCAGCCCCTGAGTCTACGAGTGGGGTTTGGGTTTTCTGTTTGACCCAGCCCCCGAGTCTATCGAGTGGGGTTTCGGTTTTCTGTTTGACCCAGTCCCGAGTGCGTCGAGGGGGGTTTGTTTTTGCCTTCAATGTTTGGTGTATTCAGCCCCCGAGTCTATCGAGTGGGCTGCAAATCTTGTGTTTGCGAGTATTTGAGTTAGAGTTTTGATGCCTATGTTTTTATGCTCCAGCCTCCGAGTGTTTGAGTGGGGTAAATAATAAAAGATATATATGAGAAATATGGAGGAACATGTATCTTTATTCCAAATATGTGTTCGATCAGCAAGCCGACTCATTAAAAACCTCCCAGTCCCCTTAGGTACCCTGGTAAGGGAAAAGAGTGTGTATGAAACTTGCTGATTCTTCCGACATTATGCGCTATTACATATCTATGCATAGAACTGACGCAGATGCGCTCTTCTATGCACTAGCGTGACTCGACGACACATTGACTGTCTTTGAGGATTCAGTCGAGTGCTCCTGGTGCTTCGTCGTGTCATCGATGGCCTTGAGTTCTCCGCCGATTGCCATCCTCTTGCGTTCTGGCAGAAGCGTACGGTCGTTGGAGCTCTCTAGCTCGGCGAGTGATTGCTCCATCCCGTACATCTCGGAGATTTTGCTGAAGTCACGGTTGCATGAATCTGACCTTTGAAAGTTCCTGTTGACTGTGATGACTCCTTTTGGTCCTGGCATTTTGAGCTTGAGGTAGGCGTAGTGTGGGACGGCCATGAATGGAGCGAAAGTGGGGCGCCCGAGTATTACATGGTATTGTGACTTCCAGTCGACCACTTCGAACTCAATCGACTCAGTTCTGAATGAGTAGGATCTCCAAACGTAACATCGAGTTGTATTGTGCCTTGTGGGAGTACTGCTTTGCCTGGGACGATACCGTGAAAGGTACTTGTGGATTTTGGCAGGTTTTCGACTGATTTGTTCATTCTGCGTAGCGTATCTACAAAGATTATGTTGAGGCCGCTACCTCCGTCCATGAAGACCTTGGTCATGGCGTAGCCTCCGATTTGAGCGTCGAGTACCAAGGCTGCGTGCCCTGGTCGATATACTGCGGGGATGGTCCTCCGATTGAAGACAATCGGAGTTTCTGATCCTTTCAAAAAATCTGTGATAGCTGGGGTGCCATGACCGCCATATTGACGTGTCGAGTGTGTAACTTTTGCTCTCTATTGGATGGACGTCCTCGCTGGATCATGTTCATCTGCCCGCGGGTTACAGGATATTTTTGCTCATCTCCTTGCTGCATCTGGTGTACGGCTGCTGCCATTTGTGTTCCCGTAACGGTTGTGCTGGCACCATGTATACTGGCGTCGGTTGCGCTTGTGTTGGTGCAGAATACACCTGAGCAGGCTGTGTTTGCGGTGGTATGGAATATACATGTGCTTGTGTACTTGTTGCGGCGTGGATATGCCTGAACAGGCTGTGCTTGTGGAGTAGTCGATGGAGTCTGCGTCAGTTGAGAGGTGCGCGCCCATCTCTTTGCAATCGTAGTATGTGTTCAATCGCAAGTTGATCGAATTCCCTGCAATTTCTCAGCGAGTGGTTAGAACAAAGCTTACCGTCGTCCCCTTTGTACAGATGGAATCTGCAATAATCGTCCATCCTTTCTTGACTGAGCGCTCAGGCTCTTTGTCTGCTCGCCTGCGCCATTCTGGCCTCTTGTAGCTATCGCGGTCGTCGCGCTGCTATCTCCGTAGCGATCTCGACTGTCACGTCGATCATCTGAGCGATGGTCTCGATTATCTCGGCGGTCATCTGTACGATGGTCTCGACTGTCACGGTGATCGTCGGGTCGTCTGTCAGTTTGGTCGCGGTTGTCCTGTGGCTGGACAAAGCCTGCTGCGATGAAGTTTGGATGGTCATCATCGTGATAACGATGCTTGCGCTTGCGCCTCCGATCATCTCTGTAGCTATCTCTGCGGTCTCGACTGCCACTCGTGGTTTTCATGTGAAGATACGGGTCGAGTGCCCGTACGGAGTCTTCTCCATCTGCCCACTTTGTTGCGAGTACCATGAGTGCCGCCATTGACCTTGGGTTTTCTCGACCAAGTGTCTCTTTGAAGTCTTCTCTCCAGAGTCCGTTTTTGAAGGCGTCGATTGCCCTATCTTCTGATACGTTGCCTACTGAGTTGCGGATGGTGGTCCATCGTCGTATGTATGATCTCAGAGATTCATCTGACTTTTGCTTGCAGGTTCGAAGCTCTTCGAAAGTTTTGGGGCGCTCGCATAGAGGCTCGAAGTATTTGATGAAATCGTCTCTGAAGTGTTCCCACGAATCGTAGTATGATTCGGGTAGCGATTTGAGCCAATCGCGAGATGTCCTCCATCATGAGTTGTATGTACTGCATAGCTGTGTTGTGGTGCCGCGCTGACATCCGACTGCCAGCCTGTAATCTTCTAGCCAGCCTGATGGCTCTTGTTTGCAGTTGAATTTGGGCGTGGTAGCTAGGAACTTCTTTGGCATACGAGCCTCCCGGATTCGTAGTGAAGCATAGCGCTCCACAGGGTCCGATTTCTGCTTCCGAGTCTGAGCTGCTGCTGTATGACCTCCTCGAGTGGCTCTACTGGCGGTGACGGCGTGACTTTTTCGACTGCTCCTCCTCGAGGACTTCGACTGCGGCGGTCCCGATCTGTATCTCTCCTTGGAGTTGCTTGTGGTGGCTGTATGGCTTTTGCTGCTATCGCCAGTTGTTTGTACAGTTGGAGTGCTGATCCCTCTTTGGGTCTCCTGCAGGAGGTTCGATTGTTCTGAGGTAGGTGCCTAGCGTCATCAGCGCCCCGGCTGGTTCAGTTGGTATGGGAACTCCTTGTGCGTCGACTGCCATAAAGGCTGGATCCAGGTTTCGAGTGACCGCTGCGCGATCTGCGTCTCCGAGGTTTATGACTCGCGACCTGTTGGCGGGGTCGTTTCTTCCTGTCGAACTCATGGATAACGCCCTTCGTCGAGCACTCGATATGCTGGCCTGCTTTTTGCGTTCTTCGAGTACCGCTCTGTAGTTCTTCAGTCGTATTGATTCTTGCCACTGGAAGTACTGTAAGGTCAATACTTCTTCTGGGGTTGCGTTTGCTGGTAGCATTGTGCAGCTCTCGATTACTTTGCTCACTTTTTCTGGCATCTCTGCCGTGATGGTCAACGTGGTTGTCCGTCAGTCATAGTGACCGTGCAAGGATATTCTGTAGGTCGACGACATGCTGCAGTCGCTGGCGCTTCTGCAGTACTTGCGGTGTAAACCTGGTAAGGTATCACCCGATCTTCTGTCCACATGCTGTTGACGCGCATTATGGATCCGGCGTCGTCGTCCAGGCTCATGTTGGAGTTGCTTTGCTTGCTAGGGTTTTTGCTGCAATCGAGTAGATCCTCGAGTGCTTTGTCCAGGCTGTCTGCGTCATAGGTGAATATCTCGTGGCTAGCCCGGATTTCTGGGCCATTGAGATCGGCGAGGTATATGTTGTCGTCTATATTCTCCTTGTTCCCCACGACATTGTTGCAGTCGAGATGTTGCCAGGTGACTCGGTTGAGTCGTTTTGGCGGTACGCAGATTCGACCTCGCTTCACCCAAGTCTTTTGGCCACCTCGTCGCGGAACTCTTGCGAGTTCATGGATGTTGCAGAGTCGCTTGGCGATTGGATCGAAACGATCTGTGATGATGTCGCCGCCAAGATGGATGGTGTTGCAGTTGAAACGTCGTCGAGTGTCTCCATGTTGAGTGGATCCAGCAGGTCCTGCACACATCTTTATCGACAAAGAAGTTAAATTTCAACTATAATATCCAAACCTGATTCGAGTCCAGCAAAGGATTGTTGAGCTTCCATCGAGTGCGTAGTGAGCCTCCTTGGAGAGCTTGGCGAGTGATCGCCTCTTGAGTTGATGCTAGTCGATCTTGTCGGTGAGTTGCCGTTTGCAGCCATGATCGGCGATTTGCCGTTTGATGATGTAGTAGGCGAGTTACCTTGTGCAGATGCGATCGGCGAGTGGCCGCTCAATGATGAAACCGGCGAGACCGTGAGCCCAATACTACCTATTCCCACAGACGGCGCCAATTGTCGAGGTGTGCCCTCGGCAAGTCCCATGGTTGCTATACCTAGGGTTGATTGTGTGGTAGAGAACGCGTAGTATTGGTGGAATCGACGGCTGACAAGCTGGATTTACTCAGGTTCAGGGCTCTCGAGTGAGGTAAAATCCCTACTTCCTGCTGTCTGTATTTATGGATGAATATGAGTGTTACAAGGGTCCAGTGAGTTGCTGATCTCGTCGGGGGTTTTGGTGGCTATGAATTGCTTACCCTTGATCGATCACCCTCGCAGCCTTTATATAGAAGGCTGGGTCTCGGGAAGCATAACCGACCAAGATTACATGTTATGGAAAATCTTAACCGACTATAACTTGATCTAACTTGAGAAGTACTCTTCGTCTTGGTCCTCCCTTCGTGGGCTTCGATTAATCCTTGGACTTCTTTGACCATCACGTGCACCAGCTACCTTCATACTGGGGTACCCACAGAGCATAACCTCGTTAGAAAGTTATCAAGAATAAACACAAGTGACATGGTGGTCGTCAAAGGAATCCACTTATCATGTCTAACACACTTGAAGGGTAAAACAGAGCAACAACTAGGTGATCACTAACAAAAACGACCTTTAAAAATTCTGGCTTGAGCTTTTCCATTCATTAATAGTCTTCTTTCACGTGTGTTTTTGTCTCGCCAAGTGTTAGCTTCTTTTTCCACGTCGACCCTGTTAGTTGCCTGGATGTTTGACAAGTATCACAACGAGAGAGTTGTGATGTGATTTCTCTTTTCAATCCGGGAAGTACGTGCAATTATTTTTGAACATTAAAAATTTGAATACATAGTATCTTTCGAACCGTAATTAGGAACGATTTTCAACTTTGCATTTCTCACGTCAAGAGCTTCAAAATAGATCCCATGTTTATAGGTTTAGACAAACTTTCTTTTCTACTTCCCAAATTTATATATTTGTACTTCAGATTTTAGTGTTAGTATACTTTGTAATTTTCAGTATGCATATGTACTTCACGCAAAATCTTGATGATTTTTGTTTAGTGTACTTCGGATTTTTGTGTATTTATACATTAGTACTTCGAATTTCAGTTTATTAAGATTTTGGGATTTTAATACATTTTCTATTACGCATAGGAATGTTTGTACTTTGGAAATTTTGTATTCCAAGATTTTTGTACTTCGGGTTTCAGTGTATTCGTCCTTCGGGGTTTTGTATTCGAAATTTTCATACGTCACTGATGCACACTGCACTTTCGAAAGTAAACCCAGCATAGAAACGCCCCAGGCTGCGACGCACGCACGCACGCGCACACACACACACACACACACACACACACACACACACTTAAAAATGTTTTTTATAAGGGCATTTTATCACTTAAAAGTTTAAGAATAAAAGTACACAACCGTAGCCACGCAGTGTAAATAAAAGTACAAAGACTAACAAGTAATCAATGTATATTGCCTATGATGCTAGGGGGCCAAACCAAAATCAAGCAGTCATCTATATCGAATAAAAATATCTCTCGCCGTGTTTTGCAGTGGTGCATGCACCTCCATAAAAATGTCTTGTTTTTTCAAGCTTAATAATGTGTACCATGAATGGAGCAAACTGGTGCAACGGTAGATTATCTGCATGGGAGAAGAATTTTTATCATAAAAAGTCTTGTCATTTCTATACAGCCTACATATGGAAGCATTTCCAGTGCATTACAGCCAGGACAATCTGCAAATATACAATCCACTAAAAATAATCTTTAAATGTACAATGAACTTTATTGTTTTGCTCACGATGAGGCTTTTTCCACTGCTAGCTGTTGTCTGCTAGTATCTAATAAAATCCATGTTGCCATAAAATGATTATACATATGCAATATAAGGTGTACAAGAAAAGGTTCAACAAAAGGAAATGATATTTAATTAGGGAGTACTTCTTATTGAGTGGTGGCAATTTAAGCATGCAACAATTATTCCAAAATATCTGGATTCTAGTCTGAAGTGGACATCAATTCCTCACCATGCACTGAAAAAGTTGACACATCGGCTCTATGATTTCTAGCATATTTTCCATTGTCCATGCCTGTGAAATTCTTGTAAACCAAAAGTGGCCCCAAATCTGGCTAGATTGAATTGGATTGTTTGGTTTGTGATCATCAGGTTTGTAATGTGTTCTTTTCCATGAACCTTGCTCTGTTTCATGACGATGTTCCTTCTGTGCAAAAATGTGAGGCTTGTGCTTGGAATCCGAACCCTCATGGGATTAAGTATTGTAGGCACCTTGACACAACGATAGCTCCTTCTACCTTGAGTAGAAATGGTCTCTTTTATGTCAACGTAGAAATGGTCAACAGTGATCATCAGTTTAATTTCTAGCTTGTAGCATAACATTTTGTAAGTAACATGTGGCTTTACAAGAATGGATTGGACAAACCGAAGTGCTTATTTTACTTCGCGGACCATTAAGAAAGCAACATGATGATGATGGTTATACAGTTTGTTGATTTCGTCTTCCAACGATCGTTTCAAGACCTTGAATGTTTCTCTTGCTTCTCGGCACACAGGTCTAGCGACTTGGACCTGCGATGCTAGTACATTATTCAAACGCAAAAGGAAATTCTTGCTGCTCGGATATTTAGCATTTCAGGAGGAGGAATGCACGCTGACTTGAGTACAGAGGCTGCTTATTAGGCTTATCTGAACGCGAAAGACGGAGCAGCTTCGTGACTGGAGCTCGACCAAAATTTCGTTCAGAAGTTGAACGGAATCTATGCAGACAGCAGACTTTATGGACTTCCAGTCAGCAGAATGTAAGGTACAGAACGCCTTCACTAGGCTGATCCGCCAAAACTCCATGATAGGTAGTAGAAAAGTTTCGGCCTTAGTTTCAGCAATCAGTTTCATGAAGGAAACATTCTTTACTGATGGAGATGTCACAAAGGAGAGCACATTCTGAAGAGGTGCGGTACGAGATTCCTCGTAGCATGTCAAACTAGTGAGCGAATCTTAAAATAGGTGTGAATGTGTCAATCTGTGATAAGATGAGAAACAATTTTCTGGCATTTTGTGGGATACTGAGGCAGCCAATCCTATCCCACGGGAGAGGAAAGAAACTGCGGGCTCCTCATAACTGAAGGACACAACCGTTCATCAGTGGATTCCAAGGCAAGCAGTGGAGGGTTGCCCCAAACCCATTGCCATGAAGTGAAGGGTACTCCTGAACTCTCTAGACTTAAACTGACGGCAGTTTCACACTCCACGGAGCAGACGATGCATCCCTGTCACGAATGATCACTCCTGGTGTGAACTGTAAGATCATGCCATTTACATGAACAACGGTGTAGCGCAGCAAGACCCGGTGACACGCGGAACATATAGGTTCAGACAGTTAGCGGGTGTGTTGCATTTGGACATTCAGAGATAAGAGAGAGAGAGGTCAGAAAAAGAAGGGCCTGGTGAAATGGTATAGGGGCAGTCAAAGGGTTGCCTTTTTGCATGCAAGGTGCTGCCGAGTTTGTTCAGGGACACAATCTTTGGACCACGCCCATGGTTGCTGCTCATGCAGGTCATCTCCTTGAACTCCTTCCCACTTTCTTTATGTGGAAGTGGCTCAATGTTTTCACACGGCTTATGACAAAGGCTAACCACACCCTTAATTAACCATACAGAGATTACCTGACTTCACAGACGATTAGTCGCGCTGACAATCAATTTCAAGTTCTTTTCGTGCTACCATTGGTGTGAAGGCAGCATAAGAAGACCAAATTAGATTGTATGACCAACTGCAGTTGTCCACGCGCGCCTGCAAAATTCCTTCTGAAAATAATAAATCCGAAGCGACTTCGGACGCCGCGTGCCAATTGTAAGGTTATACACATGTTCATTGATTAAGGACACTTACATACATTAAGTTATTCTGACCGAAACTATCGTAGCTTATGTCTGAAGGTTCTAATATGAAAGAGCCCATCAGAGTTCAAGACTTATTGTGAGTTGGACCAGAAATGATTTACTGCTAAATACATGAGCTTCTGGTAGGGGAGAATGGACCGGTGAGTAGAACAATGTACACTTAACTTACCGAGAGATCGGATGCACAAGCACATTTTGCTCGCTATGTCAGTCAATGGATCCTGAAGTCCTGGCTTGGTATATATATATTTAATATATTTGCTATGCCGGTGGTTGGTTTCTTACCCGATACAAGGTCAGAAATTTGGAATAGCAAATTTGCTCCTTCGATCAAAACAGTGATGTCATTATTAATCTTTGAACGTGCTCGACCGGGCGCGTAACAATTTCCCGTAGACCCTGATTCGCCATGAACACCGTATTTTGTTGACAAAATGTTCCACTATCTTTTGGAAGGTGGATATGTGATCATTAGTGAAATTAGAGAATGTCAGCAAAACACACTAGTGACAAGATTTCGTTCTTCGCTCGCACTGCTAGCTGGCTACCGAAGTGCCATTGTCAACCCAGCGCTCCTACATGGCACCGGTCAAGGTCTCCAACCTACCAAAGTCCTGTGTCAGAAAAGATTGAGAAGACTGCGGATGCGCCTACAGACCTCTGAATTATTGACCGCAATTTTAGTATTCTTGGCAAAATCACCTTCATTAGCAATATCCCCTTTGCAGGTGGCACCTGAATCTCTAAAGTAAAATAACTGTACTGAACTCTTCAAAGGTCAACTTTGCAGCTACCGCGTTTTCTCCACAAAAAAAAGATGAAGCTGCTAAGTATTAGATCGCCATGTGAAAAGGTCGTAAGGTAGGATTTGTCACGAGCTTGATAAAATATTAATCTACTAAGATTGTTCAACTCTACCAAGTTGATCTCGGTCTTCCCAACACTCTCTGCTTAAATCTTTATTTTTTGTTTCTTTATACTCGCATTATTTTTAATAAAGACGATAAATCATGGACCTCTACCATATAATATTTACTACTGAAAGCCACCAAGCATCGCCGCCTAAGAAAAATTGACTTACAAAAAAGAAAGAAAAAATAAGGCCATCCACATAGGATAGGCAGCATATCCTTTTGATCCATGAGATCTAAACTCTGAATATCTGAATTTTTTGATAAAGTTGTTGTGGGCGTCGATTCATGCAAACGCCGGGTTTACGCTCCCCTTTTCAAAAGAAGGGGCAAGATATATAAAATCACACTGCAAATCCTACGGTCGTGAATCAATCACTAACCAAGCGATATGCAAGCCAAAAAAATGCGCAACGCTACAAGACAATTACACTCGTACTTAAAAAAACTAAAACAATGCAAATGTCGCGACAACGAAAATTAGCAAGTATAGAAGCTACAAGTTAATTACTCTTATATTTTAAAGGGGTGTAAAACAATTTCCTATAATTAAAAATGCACACACCCTATACTATTTATCATTTTTTTTAAATACTACGCATTGGCGCCGAACAAATTGACTTTGTGCAAAAAAGGCCATCCTCATAGGAAATGTCTTGGTGCAGCATACCCTTGTGTGGTACATGAGATGTAAACTCTGAATAACGTTGCACATCCCATTTCAAAAAGGGGCAACGTATCTAAAATCGTACGACAAATACTATAATTATGAATCAATCATTAGGCAAACGATATGTGAGCCAAAATAAAAAAAACACAGCGCTACAAGACAATAACACTCTTATGTAAATAAACTTAAAAAATGCAAATCTCGCGACAAGGAAAACCAGTATAATTGGCAAGTTTAGAAGCTAAACAAACGATAAGTATTTTTTGAACTGGACTAATTACATGCCAAAACATAATCCCCATAAAAGCCCTTGATTGAGCAGCAAACGAGGATCCAAATAAAAGCTTGAAAGCTTAGCAGGGCAGCACTTGCAAAGCAAGCAAAAGAGACCCGTGAGCTGCAGCCGGGCCAAGTGACAACACTGATGCTCCAGACCCTACATGGTAGTCACCGTAGCGCCACGACACGTAAATCTGTAGCTAGCTCCTCCCCGGGACAGAGACTTTGATCCAATGCTTGATTTGTTAGTCCATGGTCCATCCTCAGTTCCTCACGCACGCGCACACACACGCTGCATTCCAAAATTCTTTCTACTAGTTGCAGTTAGTCACCAGTTGATGTTACCTATGCTGCTAACCTTAAGCTACCGGCCCCTTTGTCTTGTTCTCCCTCCTCCTTTATAAAGGAAGGTGGCAACGGCGTCTCACCATGTAACCCAAAGCGCCATTTGCTAGCGGCTACTGCCTAGTACTGCCCAAACAGAGCAACCTTCGAAGCTGTTTATTATTTACGAGCTTAGTTAGTTGGCTTGACGTTGCTTGCTGTTTTTATCTTGTGAGTGAAGTGATCTTTGTGTGTGCAAAGCTAGCTAGCGGCAATGGGGAGGCAGCCGTGCTGCGACAAGGTGGGTCTGAAGAAGGGCCCGTGGACGGCGGAGAGGACCAGAAGCTCGTCAGCTTCCTCCTCGGCAACGGCCAATGCTGCTGGAGAGCCGTCCCCAAGCTCGCCGGTGGGTCACTCACCGCCTACACTTGCAAAGAACCTTCCACTGACACATGTTTAACGTTTTGTTACTTGCGTTTGCGTCAACAGGGTTGCTCCGGTGTGGGAAGAGCTGCCGGCTACGGTGGACCAACTACCTCCGGCCGGACCTGAAGCGCGGGCTGCTCTCCGACGAGGAGGAGAGGACGGTGATCGACCTGCACGAGCAGCTCGGTAACAGGTGGTCCAAGATTGCCTCCCACCTGCCCGGCCGGACCGACAACGAGATCAAGAACCACTGGAACACGCACATCAAGAAGAAGCTCAGGAAGATGGGGATCGACCCCGCCACCCACAAGCCCCTCCAGCGTGCTCCTCCCCAGCAGCAGCCGCAGCGGCCTGCCGGCGGCGACTCAACGGAGCAGAAAGTGCCGGCTGATGAGGAGAAGACCGCGGTGGCCACAGAAAGCCAGTCAGGTGCCCACGAGGACACGTTCTCCCCCGACACCATGATGCAACTTCTGGACGACATCATCTTGCCATGCGACGTCGTGACACCGGCACCACTCGACAGCAGCTGCGGCACGGCTTCGTCACCCGCAGAATCGTCTTCGTCCTCCTCCTCGTCGTCGGTGTCAAGCGGCGGCTTCGTGGACGATTGGCTGCCGCAGTTCATGGAATGGCCGGTGGAGCAGGTGTACATGACGGGTCTGGAGGACATGGTCACCGTGCCGGGGTCGGCATGGGAGTTCGAGGACCCCTTCAACACGTACGAGAGGATCGCCCTGTTTGATCACCAGGAGACCTGGGCTTGATCGACCGAGCACTTCGATCGCAGTATTTTATTCTTTATAACGAAATTAAGTAATTACGACCATGCGATTGCGTGCTTATATGTTGCTGCCCGGTAAAAGCTTCATCTTCGAGGCACCTAGTGGTCTTAGAACAATATTTAGAGGTAGAAGTAAGAAAATAAGTAAACGAACTCAAGTGGTTGTGTATGTGAGAAAAGCATGCAAATCTACCCTGTTTTCTTTTCTTCTTTCATCTTCTCATACATTTATTTCAAACTTCCTTTACGTACATGTGTTCCACGCACAGATGCACACGCATGCAAGTGATGAAAGAAATTTGAATAACGAAATGGAGAAAATGGTGTCATTGTTTATAGAGAAAATTGGGAGTGGTGTTTTGGCTCCCGGGTGCATATGCACACTTTATTTAAAATTTGATCTTAACAAAATTTGAAATGTCAAAAAAATTGAAAAAAAATGTTCGTGCATAGATCTTGACATGCTATATGTTCACAAAGTCGTTTCACGAAAAACCGACACTTTTTCTGGCTTGTATAAAAAAGACAAATTTGTGCTGCTAAAATAAGGCTTTTCATAGGACTTTTTTTTGTCTTTTTTACACAGAGCACAAAAAATATCAGTTTTCGGTAAAACGACTTTGCGAACACATAGAATGTGAAGATGTATCCGTGAAATTTTAGTTCGGATTTTTCGACATTTCAAAATATGTTTTCCAAATACTTTTATCGGTGCCAAAGTGAATTTCTGGAAAAAATTGGGCTATCCAAACTTTTTTTCCCCTCCTATTATGGTATATACTATTGCTACATAAAGTTGACGGGTGAAATTCTCCTCTCTCTCTCTCTCATAGTAAAAGAGGGCACACCCTATGATTTTTATTATGAAAAATCAAATATCCCGTACAAACAGAACAAAACAAAATAATAACAATGACCTAATGCCGAAAAGAGCTACAAGGGGCACTAAACGCTGGAACATTTAAAATCTACGTCGACCCTAAAGCCAGCCTGAACAATCCTCTCCGACAGAAATCAGTATATAGTACATGTACAAAAGCAAAAAAAAAAACTAAAACACCCAATGCCAAAGTTGCCGGCGGGCTCTTAAACAAAATAAAAGAGCAGCTCTAACAAGCTTTATTGATAGGTCGACTTCCTTTAGGCCATCTTGCACAATGAGGTTCAGAATGTGTGTAGCACACATCCTGTGCAAATAATTCCTAGGTGGTGCCAATTGCCAAGTAGTGACTTTTACAAATAGGCTATGCATGTTTCAAGGAGTGGCCACATGCTCTAAGCATGTGGTTGTTTCAAATGGAAATTAACAAGCCTTCTAAACATGCGATATCTGATACTTATGCGCGACACCATGACCAACTTATAGACTATGTTTCATTTTTTTTTCAAGAATTCATGCTATCTAGAGGCTTATCGGGAAAATAATATTCACTTTGTCAGGACAGCATGACTCGACCAGAGCTAAGGGCATCTCCAGTCGCTCCCCCAGCGCCCCCAGGAGGCGAAATAGCGCCGTTTGGTCCAAATAGCGTCGTTTTTCTCCATTCGCTCCCCAGGAGCCAAATAGGGTTGTTTCAGCGAAAACTAGCGCCCGCGCTCCCATACAGAACCCAGCCCATTAGGTTCGGCCTGGTGGGGCCGGCGGAAGGAAAAGCACGCGTGGGGCAATGCTGTCGGCGAGACAACACATTTTCTCCACCCTGACTCGTCTTTTCCTCTGTCCACCTCGTCATCACCATGTCGCCGCCGACACCACCCCTCCATCCTCTGCCGCGCACAAGCAGTTAAGAAGACCGCCGTCTAGCCTCTCCCAGCCGCCGGTGCCGCCCACTCCCCTCCGCCGCGATCTAGCAGTGATCTAGCCTCCAGGTCGATTCTCGAGGCGAAACGCGTCCACCCCGGCCGCTAGGTGTTCGGCGTTTCGTCCGAACCAGCCATGCATGGACTCCGACGCCGAGGAGAAACTCGCCGAGTGATGCATGTAAAATGCATACATGAACTTTGCACTATATCACTTATATTCCAATCATATTTGCATCATATAAGGGTTATACCACTGTTATTTAATGATTTTAGGAAATAAAATAATTGTTTCATATTTTTATGGAATTAACCCTGCGCAGGCAGAAAACCTTTTTTTCCTTTTAAGTTTCAGGGACCCAAACGACGTCAAAAAAATCTGGAAAAATACAGTCATCATTATTTTGGAAGGAGGAAGACTTGGGAGCGAAGGAAGCAAACAAACGGAGGCCAAAGGGCTAAAAGAGGGTGGCCCACATGGCCACTGTACCTGGCCGCATGGGGCCCACCAACTTGGGCCTCGGGGCTCCGCAGCCGTCGATCTTTTCTCCACCGGCTTCGTCTTGACCTAAAAACGCCTATAAAAGAAGTCCCACGGCGTTCTCGAAAACAAGCGCCGCCACAAGACAGAAACACGAAAGCGAAGATCTGGAGCTGCAAATTGGAGGGGGAAAACTCCGGCAGGGCGCTGCCTGCGTGGTCTCCACCCTCTCCATCGACATCTCCACCATCTCCATGATGAAGAGGGAGTAGTCCACCTCTGGACTATGGGTTTGTGGAAGTAACTTATGTATCTCTCCTCTTTTTGAGATTCACTAATTAGTACTGTATGAGTTGCTGAACATGATTACGGTCATATATGTAATTCCTATGTGGTGGATCTTTTTGTGAGTTAATATATGTTGAGATTGCAAATGTTTGTTTCAGTTATGAATATAGATGCATATTATGTACCCCGTTCTTGTCTACTTGTTATGATCAAGCATGTTTATGAGGGCGTGTGTGGGGTGATGTGTGCATTAGTTGGAGTAACGGGGGGGTGGTGAGTGCGGTAAGTTGACAACTGTAATATCGCGATCCAATTGGGTGTTTTACCTTACTTTGTTACCTCGCTAGGGATAAATAAAAATACCATGCTACAAGGGTTGAGGGTGACCAAGCTTCTTCCTGTGACTAGATCTAGCATGTTCTTATTTTCACTTCATGTCATGATACTTAAACCTATACTTCGAGTTATCTTAATTACTAAGGTGTTATGATTTGGTTCGCATCTTGGTGGAGTATAAGTGAGATTAATAACCAAAAGATCTCTATGTTAGGACGTGATGCCCATATAATTAGTAACTTGATATCAAACTTTGTGTTGCAATCTCATATGTCAACCCTGTGTGTCCATTATCTGCCACACCATTAAAAAAGAGAGTGAATTTGTGAAACTATGAACCCCGATCCATTTTTAATCATAAGAAACGCATTTCCAACAACTTTTATCACTTTTCCATTTTCTGCAATTATTAAATCCGAAAATACAAAAAACAATTTTCCATCTTGCATTCATCATAAAAATCCAAAAATATCATTTATCATTGTTATCATCATCCTTGCACATTCATTCACCACCATTGCATATTTATTTCGGTTTGCATTGCATAATTATCTTGATATCATTCATACACCTTGTGCTTGACAACCACAGGTGAGGTTGATGACCAAAACAATTAACCTTGTTTTGTAGGTGACCAAAAGAAGGATAGGAAGATAAATCTTTCACTACTCACTAGTACAGAACGACACATCGGATACCCCTCTATGGCAACGGCAAGAGTTAGGTGACGGTAAATCGCGACATCCCCGCGTGCCCGCACTGGGCCGTAAAGCAGGCCCACAACAAAGGCAACGGGTGAATAGTGGAATATATGTTGGCAACGGAGTTTGGTTTAACTCCGTTACCGATGTGTGCTCATCGCACACGGACAGTTTTGTAATCTCCGTTGCCATTAGAAGCAGCCCGCCAGCCAGCCTATAAGAACCTACTATGCCCTTCACTCTCACTCTCACTGTCTCACTTCCAACCATAGCCGCCGCACAGTCTCCTCTCTCTCCACTCTCTCGCATGGCTTCCACCGTCGGCGTTGGTAGATCCGGCCATCGCGGCCGTGGCCGCCCCACCCTCCGGGCCTTCAGGCTGCAGCAGCGTCAGCTGGTGTTGTGGGACGAGCTTGCGGAACAGGCCGCCGCAGATCCGGCCCCCGCGGGCCGGTCCCGCAGCCTTGGCGCTCGTCCGCACGGCGAAGGCTCTGGCCGCACCCGCTCATTTGGCCACCATTGCAGCTACCGCGAGATCCGCCAGGCGATATACCCCGGCCGCCATCCGTCTTCCTCCTCCTCCTCCTCGTCCTCGTCCTCCGACGAGGAGGAAGAGGAAGAGGAAGAGGAGGAGGATCGTGATCTGGAGATCGCTTGCCAACTCTCCCGCGCCGATTTCGAGCGTGAGGACGCCAAGCGTCGTCAGGGCGAGGCCGATCTGGAGGCGGCGGTCCTCCTCTCTGAGGCGTCGACCCAGGTCGAACGCGCCGAGGAGGCGGTCTACCAGTCTGACCTCCGGGCCGCCATAGCCCTCTCTTTGGTCCACGGCGAGGGCAAGGCGCCGCCAGGGGAGGCCGGCGCTAGCTCCGTCGCCGGCGGCGATGCTAAGCGAGCCCGCCTCGCCTAATGTAAGACCCCAGTTCAGTAGGATAGCTGTTTTCTAGTTGTAAGTAGCTAATTGTTTATCCATAGATTTGCTCTGTTTTTTGTAGGCATTGTTTACACATAGATTTTAGATGTTTTCTAGTTGTAAGTAGCTAATTGTTTATCCATAGATTTGCTCTGTTTTTAGTAGGCATTGTTTACACATAGATTTTAGCTGTTTTCTAGTTGTAAGTAGCTAATTGTTTATCCATAGATTTGCTCTGTTTTTAGTAGGCATTGTTTACACATAGATTTTAGCTATTTTCTAGTTGTAAGTAGCTAATTGTTTATCCATGTATTTTCTCTGTTTTTAGTAGGCATTTGCTCTGATTTTAGCTTTGTTTCTATTATGCCGATGATTAAAATTAGGTGACACCGTGTGATCCGGGGTGGCGCTAGTGATCCTTGTGATACGCACAAATACACATCGATCTTGTGCATCCTACTTGCCTCGCTTGCTCCATCCCTGGAATTTGTGTGTCCAATCTACCTATATATGAGGCATTGTTTAGCCTATGTTCTAGTTGTAATTAGTTCTATATTTTCTGTAATGCCGATGAAGAAGCATATGTCTTGTGTATAGAGATGAATGAGCTTACATTTTGATTTTTTTCATCTCCTTTAGGGCGAGGAGGAAACCTGGAGACTATGCGGCGGCCGTGAAGACGTAGGAGCGGGGCTCCGTCCACACGGTCCACTGAAGCCGGCGCCTCCAGGAGCAAGACTTTTGTGCAGTACTAAATAGGTAGAAGAAGACCACGCAATGAAGCTGGGCGAAGAGGAAGGTGAAGAACCGGCGGCCGTCAAGCAGGAACCACAGGGCTCCGTCGACGGTGCAGCAGGCGTCACCGGATTTTTTTTGTTTTCTTTAGCCCTCATTACAAACAGTCAAAAACTAATCTCCGTATCTGATGTAAAGTCTAAAGGCAACGGTTATATATTATGCCCGTTGCTAAACTTATTGCAAACGATAAAAATCTCCGTTGCCATTGTGAGGCTTCACATCAGTATCGGAAGCGGGGACACGGACCCTTTCTCCGTTGCCGAGGGGGTTTTTGGCCCGTTTCCGATGTGTCGTTCTGTACTAGTGACTAATTCCCCGAGAGTTCGATATTAAACCCTCGAGTCATCCTCGTGGGGAAAACACGTCTTCCACTTACTACATACTCGGCACTTGGAGGCTCAACCTAACGCCGTATACTTTTCATTTCAGGTAGCTACTGAAGGCTATCACTTCTACGGGTATCACCGAGCTGTTTGATGAGGAAGAGAAGGCCGCCGTCGACGATGAAGAACACTTGGTTATCCTTAGCTGCCTCGCCGGCCTCCTCGCCAACGATGCGCGGCCGCGGCGTGGTGGCTCGGTGCACGGTCGCCGCAAGAGGAAGCCGAGGTAGCGCTACGAGGGGTACTACATCCTCTACTCCGATGACGAGGTGTGGACTCGGCAAATCCCTGGGTTGTGCACCCCGGGTTGATTGAGGGGGAGAGAGGTGAGCGCTGGTGATCACGACGGCTGACAAGCGAGGCGTTTTACCCAGGTTCAGGCTCCCGGAGGATAACACCCTACTTCCTGCTTGTCTGGTTATTGATGGTGAGCTGTGGCTACAATGGCGAGATGGCAATCTTGCTAGGGTTTGTGTGGCGGCTATGAGCGTCCCCTAGACGAAGGACCCTCCTAGCCTTTATATGGTAGGCTAGGTCTCAGGTGAACGGTGCCGATGGCGCTTACAAGCATGGCGGGGTCGCATGACCTAGCGTCGACTATCTTGGGCCGCACGTCGTCCTCCTTGGGCCCTCGTTATAAGGCTGACGGGCTTGGCGTGACCCAGGTATCCACACCGTGGGGTAGTCAAAGAGTGACCCCACGACAGGAGCCCCCGAGTGCTTAGTCGAATCGTAGAGTCGGGTAAAGGACTCCATCCTCCTGGGCACGCCTTCGAGTTCCTGAAAGGGACAAGTGAAATTGGTCGACTCCGGCCGTTCAGGGCTTATGGAGGATTCCTTAGTCGAACTGTCACTTCCAGGGCAAAGTACAGTTAGTACAGCCTTAGCCGGTGATTTTCGACTGCTATTGTTCTGATTCACTCAGGAGCGCGAACAGCGCTCCCGATGGGAGTAGCCCCCGAGATTAAGCTGAATTGCTTGCAATTAAGGTTAAACTCAATTTTTCTTCAGTCGAAAAGCCTGCTCCCGATGGGAGTAAAGAAGGGACTCTACTTGGAGTCGCGGCTGGCTTTGTGTGACTTACTGTGTATTCGGCCAGCTCGGCTTACTGCAGGAGTTTGTTCGGCACTTGGAGCTTACTTCTTGCACTCGAATGAAATGTTCGAGTTCTCAATCAGCTCGTTGGCTTACTGTACGAACTTATTCAGCTCTGAGAGCTTACTGAATTTTCTTGCACTCGAATGAAATGTTCAAGTTCCCAATCAGCTCGTTGGCTTACTTCCTACGCCTTCGTGGTTGACGTCAGTGCTGACGTTTTTGGCGCACTCTGTGTCTGATGGGACGTGACAGTGCGGTCCCACTGTCAGTATTGGCTGGAGACAGCGGTTGCTACTTTTTTTTCTGACCGTTGGGCGCGAAAATTTCGCGGTGTGATGATGGCGCCTTGATTCCCGCGCGTAGTGGGTGGCGTGGCCGTCGACGGTTGCTATCTCCGCGCGACACGTGGACGGCCAGATGATGTTGCGGAGAGCAGTTTCCGCAGGGATGGCCAGGATTAACTGACCGCGCGGTATATATTTTTACCGCAGCGGTGAACAGTTCATTCCATCCCCATTCCGTCATCTCCGCTGCTCTCTCTGCCATTGTTGCTCCTCTGCTAGTTCCTTTCTTCCACCCTCCATGAGCAAGGCCGTGATGAAGAGGGGGAAGGCTGCTGCTGGCACCGGCGCCGCCGCCGAGGCGAGCATGATGAAGAAGCCCGACGGCGATTGGGTCAAATCGTCGGTGAAGAAGGCCGACCTCGAGGCCCTCCGCGCGCAGGGGCTCCTGCCACCGGTAGACCAGGCGACGGTGCGCGCTCTGGTGGAACCGTTGGTCGTGCCTCCCCTCGGCTCTGCACCGCCGATCGAGTTCGCGAGGATGGCCTCTGTTTCCTTGGGGAGTGAAGATGATGATGTAGTCAGGTTAGTCGCGTAACCTTTGCTTTGTATTTGTCGAGTGTGCTTTTTCACTTGCGGGTCCTTGAATTGAGAGTTCTTGTAACAGTGACCGTACCGGCGCTGCTGTTTCTTCCCCTCGTGAGATGGAGCACACTTCTGCTCCCTTGATCGAGCAAACTGCTAGGACGCCCGGAGAGGAGGCTCTGGCGGGTGACGTGTTGGCCTTGAAGGCTTCCACCTCGCCATGCCTGAGAGGTCTGCTGATGCGACTCCAGTTGACTCTGGGCTGCTTGAGCATGTAAGTGTTCGTCGATTCCTTCTGCAAGATCTGTATCGGGTGCGCGTACAGCGCTCCCGATGGGAGTAGCCCCCGAAGATGCGCGTGACTGGAATAGTCGGGCGCAGATTGATGTCTTGTGTTTTCTGCAGCCATTTTATCGCCAGCAGATGAAAGGAGCCGCGGCCTTCATTCGCATGGAGCAGGAGAGGGATCAGCTCCGCGCTGCTCTGGAGCAGGCGAATAGTAAGTATGAAACCTTGTGTTCGAGGAGTGCTTCGACTGCTTTTATTGCTAACTGTGCTCGTTGACCCGCAGGCGAGAAGGAGAGCATGAAGGCGCGAGTCGCGAAGCTGGAGAAGTCACTTGGTGAAGCCCAAGAGCGGGAACAAGCTCGGGATGCTCTGGAGAAGACCCAGGTCGACCGTTTGCTCGCACTCGCAGATGTTGTTGGAAGTAAGTTTTTCGGCCGTAGGCCTACTTTCTCTTTTGTCGACTTCTGGCGCCTTATGGGTGTGGATTTCCTTTGGGCAGAGAATTGCGGAGGTGCTCCTCCGGAAGGGACTTCTAGCGAGAGTGTCGGTTTGGCGCAGGCTGTTGGCTTCGTCGACCGCGTCTGCGCATATGCATCGGCAGCGATGCAGCAGTCGGCGGCGGCCCTGCAGAAGTCGACGGAGGCCTTAGCGACTGTGCACCGGAGCATCTTTCCGAACCAGCCACCACCAGCTGCTGTTGACGCACTCGCGGCTCCATTCGAAGGCAATTCGAATGTCCTGGCGGACTTCACGCGCGCGCAGACGGTACGTGGCTCAGAGCTCACTTTCCAGCTGCTTCTTGGTCACCAAGTTGTAGGTGATTTTGAGAAGGTTGTCAGCGACTTCCCTCGGAAGCCTGATGGCAGAACCGCGTCCCTTAGCGGTGTGAAGGTGCAGGCGAGCCAGCTAGCTGCGAAGTTGGTCGCCACCTTCGAGAGGAGAATTGCCAAAGCTGCAGAGTTGGCTGCTAGGAAGAGCCGTTCCCAGTCTGAGTCTGTAGTGTTGACTTTTTCCTTTTAGAACTGCGCTTCCGTTGTTGGTCTTGAGTCTGTAATGCACTATATATTGTGCGAGTGAACATCCTGATGATGAAATGTGAATTCACTCCCCGGGGGTGCAGTCGCCGAGTATTTTTTATATCTGGCTTGAATGAGTTGTTAATTCTTTTCCTGGCTTGACGCTGTCGATTCTTGGCAGTCTGATATGGGCGAAGCTCCTGACGTTGCTGGGACGACTGGCGCGGGCGATGAGGAAGATACCACTTCGGCTGCGCCTACTCGCCGCCGCCGTCAAGCTCCTCCAGCTCCTGTGCGAAGCGTAAACGACCAGAGAGTGCTCACCTTCATGAGGAACAAGGTGGTTGAGCTCGAGTCGAAGTTGAAGAATGCTGAGTTGGAGGTGGAGCGACTGAGGTCGCGGCCCGTCGCGCCGTTCTCCCAGCGTGAAGAGTTTCTGCTTGGGGAGATGGACTTGATCGGTCGACAGCTGCAAGGTTGGACTTTTAGCGTTTTTCCTTCAGCTTCTGTGTCTACTTGCTATGCTCAATGCTTGGCCTTGATGCAGATGTCAACTCTGATTTGACGGCGGAGCAGCTTCGAGTGGACGAGCGGGTAGAGAAAGAGGCCGCCGGCGACTCACCCGAAGCGCGCCAGTTTTGGTCAAACAAGTCCAGAGGAAGTATTCTGGCACGAATGCTGGATCGCACCTGGCGGGCTGCTGTACTATTAGAAGGTTGCAGAAAAACCCTCTGGCAGATCAACAAGGTGTACTTTCCTCACAACGAGCAGCCAAATGGACTAACTGCGCTTCTGGAGAGGTTCCGTGAAGGCGGTGCGTTGAAGGAAGTCGTGCACGCTCAACTTGTTGCCGGGGCGAACGTGGCGTTGGCGTATGTTCGAATGCACCGGCCTAATCTTCCATTGCACAAGGTGCTTGACGGCTTGCCTGGAGAGGGTGACTATGCCGATACTCTTGCGGCTGCGCGCTAGATGATTCAGCAGGTTCAGAAATTCAGCGAGCACCTTGTAGGGCCACTTGATGCGCCAAAGGGCGAGCATGTAGAATAAGAGCAGTAGAGTGCTGTTGCATAGCGTTAGCTTGTAAAAGAAATTTTTCCAAGTGGAAGTATGAGTGTATGTATGTCGAGGTGGGGGTAGCCCCCGAGTTAGTAAATTGTATCTTGTAGACGTCTGTGAACCTGTATGGCGCAGCCCCCGAGCGGATCGGGTGCGGCCTAGGGTTTTGTGAGTTTAGACGTGTGCGGCGCGGCCCCCGAGTGCGTCGGGTGCGGCCTAGGCTGGACTTGGACCTGTATGGCGCAGCCCCCGAGCACTTCGGGTGATGACCAAGGTTTTCGACTTGGGCCTGTATGGCGCAGCCCCCGAGTGCTTCGGATGTGGCCTAGGTGCGGTTTGGACCTGTGTGGCGCAGCCCCCGAGTGCTTCGGGTGGCGGCCGAGGATTTTTTGAGTTGAACCTGTATGGCGCAGCCCCGAGTGCGTCGGGTGCGGCCTAGGTTTTTTCGAATTGAACCTGTATGGCGCAGCCCCCGAGTGCGTCGGGTGCGGCCGAGGATTTTTCGAGTTCAACCTGTATGGCGCAGCCCCCGAGTGCGTCCTAGGTTTTCGAGTTGAACCTGTATGGCGCAGCCCCGAGTGCGTTGGGTGGCCTAGGTTTTTTAGTTGAACCTGTATGGCGCAGCCCCCGAGTGCGTCGGGTGCGGCCTAGGTTGGACTTGACCTGTGTGGCGCAGCCCCCGAGTGCTTCGGGTGGCGGCCGAGGATTTTTCGAGTTGAACCTGTATGGCGCAGCCCCCGAGTGCGTCGGGTGCGGCCTAGGTTTGACTTGACCTGTGTGGCGCAGCCCCCGAGTGCTTCGGGTGGCGGCCGAGGATTTTGCGAGTTGAACCTGTGTGGCGCAGCCCCCGAGTGCTTCGGGTGCGGCCTAGGTTTTTCGAGTTGAACCTGTATGGCGCAGCCCCCGAGTGCGTCGGGTGCGGCCTAGGTTGGACTTAGACCTGTGTGGCGCAGCCCCCGAGTGCTTCGGGTGGCGGCCGAGGATTTTTCGAGTTGAACCTGTATGGCGCAGCCCCCGAGTGCGTCGGGTGCGGCCTAGGTTTATGTTGCTTTTTGACTGAAAAAGTAAAGTGGAGAGCTTGTTCCATAAATCACTTCATTGATTTTTGCGAGCAGGCCGCCTCATTAAAACCCTTCCAGTCCCCTCAGGTACCCTGGTAAGGGAAAGAGTGCGTCTGAAACCTGCCGCCTTGACATGTATGCTTTGTTACAACAGGGGAGTCGACTAGGCATAGAAGCGTCGCAGCTGCGCGACATTCCATGGGTTGTGGCAGACTGTTCCTGTCTTCGAGTCCTTCAGGCGGTAAGCTCCTCCGCCGATTGCTTCTGTCACAATGTATGGGCCCTCCCATGGGGAGGCGAGCTTGTGCACCTTCTTCTGTTTGAGGCGAAGGACCAGGTCGCCTGGAACGAAAGCTCTTGGCCGCAGTCGCCGTCCGTGGTAGTTGCGCAGGTCCTGCTGGTACACAGCTGAGCGAGTGAGGGCGATGTCGCGTGCTTCGTCCAGGGTGTCCATGTCGTCCTCGAGTGCTTCTTCTGCGTCAGACTCGTCGTAGGCCACCACTCGAGGTGCATCGAACTTGATGTCGCAGGGCATGACCGCCTCTGCGCCATAAACCATGAAGAATGGCGTGTACTGGGTTGATCTGTTCGGTGTTGTGCGTAGACTCCAAGCACAGAAGGCAGCTCTTCGACCCAGGCGCCTGCAGCGCGCTCAATGGTACTCGCAGGCGCTTCTTGATGCCTTGCAGACTAGGCCGTTGGCCTTTTCGACTTGCCCATTGGATTGCGGGTGCGAGACTGATGCGTAGTTGAGCTTGATGCCTTGTTCGGAGCAGAAGTCCTTGAATTCTTCGGCTGTGAAGTTCGTGCCGTTGTCGGTGATGATGCTGTTCGGCACCCCGAACCTGAAGATGATGGACCTGATGAAGTTAACTGCTGAGGATGCAGTCGAACTTGTGATGGGCACGGCTTCGATCCATTTGGTGAACTTGTCGACTGCTACCAGGAGGTGAGTGTCCCCTGGCGAGGATTTCTTGAGTGGACCCACCATGTCGAGCCCCCATTGAGCGAAGGGCCAGGCGAGTGGTATGGTCTTAGTGCTGCTGGCGCGTGCGGCTTGTTGGCGAACTCCTGGCAGCCGAGACATTTCCTCACGAGTTCTTCGGCATCTTGCATTGCGGTGGGCCAGTAGAACCCGGCTCGCAGGCTTTGGCTACCAAGGCACGACTGCTGGCGGTGCCCGCAGGTGCCTGTATGAATTTCGAGCAGGATGGCTTGACCGTCGACTGGATCAACGCACCTTTGCAGGACTCCTGAGATGCTTCGCTTGTATAGTTCCCCCTTGATGATGGTGAAGCCTTTCGAACGGCGAATAATGCGCTTGGCTTCGACTGAGTTGACTGGCAGTCTCTGGTGCAGCATGTACGCCAGATATGGGCTCGTCCAGGTGGGCTCGATGAGCAGAACCTCCATTGGCTCCTTCTCTTTGCCTGGCGGGTCGGCGGTGCTCGTTGATGGTGTGGAGGATCCGGGCGGGTCGAAGTTTGACAGACCGCTGCGTGATGCGCTCAAGGAAGACGCCGGGTGGCACCTGCGCCTTGTCTGAGCCCAGGTTGGCGAGGGCGTCGGCTTCCTCGTTGCTTTCGCGGCCGATGTCGCAACTCGCAGCCGTCGAAGGTGCCCTCCAGCTGGTTGTACAGGTCTCTGTAGGCGATCATGTTGTCGGCGATGGCGTCACAGGCTTCATGGTTTGCTGCACGACGAGGTAGGAGTCGCCGTAGATCATGAGGTGAGTGGCGCCGCAGTTCTTGGCCATTCGCATGCCATGGATTAGGGCTTCGTACTCAGCCTCGTTGTTGGAGGGTGTTGGGAAGTCCATCTGTAGCACGTACTTCAGCTTGTCGCCTTTGGGGAGATGAGGATGACTCCTGCCCCGGCTGATCTGAACTTTTTGGAGCCGTCGAAGTACATTGTCCATGCGTTGGACAGGTCGGGGACATCTGGCAGCTGGGCTTCTATCCACTCGGTGGTGAATTCTGGGAGCACTTGGGCCTTGATTGACTTCGGGTGAGCGTATTTCAGCCCCCAGGGTCCTAGCTCGACGACCCACTTAGCGACTCGTCCTGTCGCGCATTGGTTGGTCAGGATGTCGGAGAGCCCGGAGGAGCTTACCACCGTGATCGGGTGCTCGGAGAAGTAATGGATTACTTTCCTTGAAGTCATGAAAACTCCGTAGGCCAGCTTCTGGTAGTGCGGGTAGCGCTGCTTGGACAGGGTCAACACCTCGCTAAGGTAGTAGACGGGTCGCTGAACAGGGTATGTGTCCTTCTTCTTCTCGTTCGACTACGAGTACCGTGCTGACCACCCTGTTTGTGGCTGACACGTAGAGGTATAGCGGCTCGTTCTCCAGTGGAGCCACCAGTACTGGGGAAGTCGTGAGTGTTTTCTTGAGTTGGTCGAACGCGACTTGCGCTTCTTCTGTCCACTCGAACTTGTCTGTCTTTTTCATCAGTTGGTAGAAAGGCAGGGCCTTTTCTCCCAACTTACTTATGAACCGGCTGAGAGCTGCGACTCGGCCGGCTAGGCGTTGCACCTCGTGAAGCTTGGTCGGTGCTGGCATTGCGAGTATGTTTTGCACCTTCTCAGGGTTGGCTTCGATTCCTCTTGCAGAGACGAGGTACCCAAGCAGTTCTCCGGCTGGCACGCCGAAGACACACTTGTCTGGGTTCAGCTTGATCTGATACTCGTCGAGGGCGGCGAAGACCTTGCGGAGGTCGGCGATGAGGGTGTCCTCCTTGCGGGTGGTGACGACGATGTCGTCGACGTAGACTTGGACGATCTGCCCGATGAGCCCTTTGAGGCATGCTTGCATTGTGCGCTGGTACGTGGCACCAGCGTTCTTCAACCCGAAGGGCATCGTCTGGTAGCAGAAAACGCCGTCGGGTGTGATGAATGCTGTCTTCTCCTCATCTTCGACGTTCAGTCTGATCTGCTGGTAACCTGAGTAGGCGTCCAGGAAGGACAGGCGTTCGCAGCCTGCAGTCGAGTCGATGATCTGATCTATCCGCGGGAGCGGGAAATGGTCCTTGGGGCAGCATTTGTTGAGGGCGGTGAAGTCGACGCACATGCGGAGTTTCTTCGTCTTCTTCTTCTCCACCAGGACTGGGTTGGCGACCCAGTCCGAGTCTTGATCTCTCGATGAACTTGGCATTCAGCAGTCGATCGATTTCTCTGCTGATTTCGTCTCGCTTGGGCCCGGAAAAGCGTCGCATGGCCTGTTTGACGGGTCTGGCGTCCTTGTGGACTTTTAAGGAGTGCTCGGCGAGGTTCCTGGGTATTCCTGGCATGTCAGAGGGTTGCCATGCGAAGATTCTCCAGTTCTCACGTAGAAACTCGACGAGCGCGCCTTCCTATGCGGGAGTCAGACTCGACGATACTTTGACCGTCTTGCTGGCGTCAGTCGGGTGGACCTGATGGGTCGTTGTGTCGTCAGCCGCGTTGAAGGCAGCGTCCTTGGCTGGTTTCTTGCGGGCTGGGAAGATGGTCTTGTCGTTGTCGACTGCCATTGCCTCGAAGTGCTCTTCGACTCCGAAGAATTCGGAGATCTTGCTGAACTCGCGGTCGCAGCTGTTGGAGCGGTCGAAGTCGCCGTACCGTGATGACGCCCTTGGGTCCAGGCATCTTGAGCATGAGGTAGGCGTAGTGAGGTACCGCCATGAATCTGGCGAAGGTTGGGCGCCCGAGTATCGCGTGGTACTGCGACTTCCAGTCGACTACCTCGAAGTCGATCGACTCCCTCTTGAAGTTTTCGGGTGTGCCGAAGATGACATCGAGTGTGATCGTTCCCATGGGCGTGACTGCTTGCCCTGGTACTATGCCATGGAAGGTAGTCTCTGATGCTGCCAAGTCCGTCGTTGGCCTGTTTATCCTTCTGAGGGTGTCGGCAAAGATGATGTTAATGCCACTGCCTCCGTCCATGAACACCTTTTTCAGGGTGTAATCTCCGATCAGAGCTTCGACTACCAGGCGGCGTGCCCGGGTCGTGGTACTGCAGGCGGGTGATCTGCTCTGGAGAAGGTGATTGGTGTCTCTGACCCTCTCAGGTAGTCTGGTACCAGGTGGACAGGTGATGGCTTGGAAGACTTGGCGGGTGATGAGCTTCTGAGCCTGTTTGAGGGGCGCCCCTTCTGTATCATGTTGAGTTGTCCGCGTGCCGCTGGATATGCGTCTGGATCACCGGTGGGGCATCTTGCTGCGGCTGCTGCTGCTGCAGAAGGCTCCCGCCGCCTGTGCTGGATTAGCGACTGCGTGGGGGTGCTGCCTGGATGGCCAGCTGCGCGGCTGGCTGTGCTGCGGGTGCTGGAGTGACTATCTTCTGCATGGCTTCGTATATTTTGCGTGCCTTTCGACAGTCCTTCAACAGGTGGTTGGATCCCCACTTGCCCGTTTCCGGGTTCCTGAACATGTGGTGCCTGCAGGGTTGTTCCAGCTCTTCCGCTGGGCTTAGAGTGCGTTTCTGCCACTCGCGTTTATGGCCTCCGTCGCTGCGGTAGCTGCTGCCGCGCTTCGGTTGTACTGCCCCTGGCTGTATTGGCGACTCTGGTCCCGCCGCTTCGACTGTACTGTGCATGGCTGTATTGGCGACTGCTGTCGCGCGTTCATCCTCACGGGGGGTTTGGAATCCCGCCGCTACTAGCTCGATTGAGTCGTTGCCGTTGTAACGCGGCTTCTTCTTGTGGCGCCCTTCTCGCCAGTTGCTTGGTCCGGCTTCGTCCTTCGGGAGTAGTGTGAACTATTGCGGACCGAGTCCTCTCCGTCTGCCCACTGGTTTGCTATCTTCATGACCTCGATCATGTTTTTCGGCCGGAGCCTACCAAACTCCTCGCGGAGGTCGCGGCGGGAGACGCCGTGCATGAAGGCATCCATCACTCGGTCCTCCGAGGCGGTCTCCATGGTGTTGCGGAGCAGGTCCAACGCTGGATGTATGACCGGAGCGGCTCGTCTCGTCCTTGCTTGCATGCTTGTAGTTCGACGAACGTCGTCGGTCTCGAGTACGTCCCAGGAAGGATTTAACGAAGGCTTCCGCGAACTCGTCCCACGTCCTGAAGGCGTTCTTGGGTTGAGTGTTGAGCCACCCGCGCGCAGAGCCCGTGAGCATCAGCTGGATGTACTGCATGGCCGTAGTCGAAGTACCGCCCTGGCAGCTGCAGGCTATGAGGTAGTCTTCTAGCCAGAGTCTTGGGTCCTGCTTCCCGTCGTACTTGACTGCTTCTGCCGTGAGCTTGAAGCCCTTGGGCATTCTTGTGTCGCGTATGTTGAAGCTGAAGCATGCGGCGCCGCACGGCTCGTAGTCGCCGTCGTTGCGGTCGTAGTCGAAGTTGGGCGTGCTGACCGGGCGCTGGGTGCGGCTGCGGTCTACCGTCCTTTGCGTGATGACGTTGCGGAGGTCTTCACCTGGCTGCGGTTGTCGCAGTTGTCTTGTCGCCGGGGCTGCGAGTGCGGGCTCGTGGTCGCGGCGATCTCGATCTTCGCGCTTTTTCTGTCGGCGCCTTGTTTACCAGTGCGTCTTCGAGTGCCTTGATAGACATGATCTGCTGCTTGTGGAGGAGAGCGCGCGAGTCGCCCTCTGGCGGCTGTGTCAGCCGCAGGTATGTTTCGACTGCCATGAGTGCGGCTCCGGGTGTCTTGGGGACGGGTATTCCGTCTGCGTCTTCTATGTATGATGACTCGAGGTTGCGGGTGACTCTAGCGCGGTCGACCTCCGTCATCAGGGGCACGCGGGCTCTGTGGCGCCTTGCTCCTTGCGAGACCTCTGTTGAGGCAGTGAACGAGTAAGCGGCCCTCCTGGCGCTCGACGCGTCGGCCTCCTCCTTGCGTCGGAGGAGCTCGGCCTTCTCTGCGCGGAGTCGTTCGCCTTCCTTCCGCAGCAGGTACTGGACCGCCATAAGGTCCTCCCGGGGTGCATCCGGTGGGGGTACGTGCCTTCCTCGACGTGCTTCAGGGCTTTGATTGCCATGTCGCGGGTGATGGTGAGTCGCGTCACCTGGTCCGGCATGACCACCTCCAGTGGGTATGCGGGTTCGTCGTCGTTGCCCTGCGGCCTCTGGCCGATCATGAAGACTTGCGCGGGGTAGATCTGGGCAGCGGGATGGACGCTGCCACTGCTGCTTCCTTCGTCCGAGCCGTGCTCGGATCGAAAATGGCGCAACGTGGTGGGTACCACAGTCGCTGCCGCGGCTTTCCCTGGAGTTTCGCGATCTTGCCGCGGTCGTGAGGAGTGATGTCGCTGTTGTCGACGTGGGCGCGATTGGCTTGTTGACGATCTTGCGTGTCGATGGAGACGCGAGTGGCGTGGATGAGACGGCGCGTCTTCGTTGCGCGCAAGGCGTGGTCGACGTAGTCGAAGTTGATGCAGATCTTGGCCTTGCCAGCGACGCGATCGAGGTAGTCGAAGTAGACTCGATCCGCGCGGTGGTCGACGAGGTGGTCGACGTAGTCGTAGCAGATGCGATCTCCGTGGTAGCCGGAGACGCTGATGGCGGCCGCGTTGGGCGCGATCTCCGCGCGGCGGCGGTCGGAGTAGTCGAGGCGGACGCGATCTTCTCAGCAGTCGAAGATGCTGTCACCGCGCGTCGCAGCAGGTGGGGGCGTGGTTGGCGCAGCCGCGGCAGATGCGGGTGCCACGCCGCGGGCGGTGCGATCGCCGTGGATCTGAGTACTCCACAGCTGTCTACGAAGTAGTGCATGGTACCGAAGGTGAGGCACATACCTACGTGCAGATCGGCGTACACCGAGCGGTGGGCCGGCGGGTGGAAGGTGTACTCGAAGGAGCCGAAGCAGATTGGCTCCTTGGTGATGCAGACGTCGGTCTTCAAAGTTGATGGAGCCGGTGCGACCATGATTCCAGCGCTCGTTCTTTCCCACAGACGGCGCCAATTGACGAGGTGTGGACTCGGCAAATCCCTGGGTTGTGCACCCCGGGTTGATTGAGGGGGAGAGAGATGAGCGCTGGTGATCACGACGGCTGACAAGCGAGGCGTTTTACCCAGGTTCAGGCTCCCGGAGGATAACACCCTACTTCCTGCTTGTCTGGTTATTGATGGTGAGCTGTGGCTACAATGGCGAGATGGCAATCTCGCTAGGGTTTGTGTGGCGGCTATGAGCGTACCCTAGACGAAGGACCCTCCTAGCCTTTATATGGTAGGCTAGGTCTCAGGTGAACGGTGCCGATGGCGCTTACAAGCATGGCGGGGTCGCATGACCTAGCGTCGACTATCTTGGGCCGCACGTCGTCCTCCTTGGGCCCTCGTTATAAGGCTGATGGGCTTGGCGTGACCCAGGTATCCCACCGTGGGGTAGTCGAAGAGTGACCCCACGACAGGAGCCCCCGAGTGCTTAGTCGAATCGTAGAGTCGGGTAAAGGACTCCATCCTCCTGGGCACGCCTTCGAGTTCCTGAAAGGGACAAGTAAAATTGGTCGACTCCGGCCGTTCAGGGCTTATGGAGGATTCCTTAGTCGAACTGTCACTTCCAGGGCAAAGTACAGTTAGTACAGCCTTAGCCGGTGATTTTCGACTGCTATTGTTCTGATTCACTCAGGAGCGCGAACAGCGCTCCCGATGGGAGTAGCCCCCGAGATTAAGCTGAATTGCTTGCAATTAAGGTTAAACTCAATTTTTCTTCAGTCGAAAAGCCTGCTCCCGATGGGAGTAAAGAAGGGACTCTACTTGGAGTCGCGGCTGGCTTTGTGTGACTTACTGTGTATTCGGCCAGCTCGGCTTACTGCAGGAGTTTGTTCGGCACTTGGAGCTTACTTCTTGCACTCGAATGAAATGTTCGAGTTCTCAATCAGCTCGTTGGCTTACTGTACGAACTTATTCAGCTCTGAGAGCTTACTGAATTTTCTTGCACTCGAATGAAATGTTCAAGTTCCCAATCAGCTCGTTGGCTTACTTCCTACGCCTTCGTGGTTGACGTCAGTGCTGACGTTTTTGGCGCACTCTGTGTCTGATGGGACGTGACAGTGCGGTCCCACTGTCAGTATTGGCTGGAGACAGCGGTTGCTACTTTTTTTTCTGACCGTTGGGCGCGAAAATTTCGCGGTGTGATGATGGCGCCTTGATTCCCGCGCGTAGTGGGCGGCGTGGCCGTCAACGGTTGCTATCTCCGCGCGACACGTGGACGGCCAGATGATGTTGCGGAGAGCAGTTTCCGCAGGGATGGCCAGGATTAACTGACCGCGCGGTATATATTTTTTACCGCAGCGGTGAACAGTTCATTCCATCCCCATTCCGTCATCTCCGCTGCTCTCTCTGCCATTGTTGCTCCTCTGCTAGTTCCTTTCTTCCACCCTCCATGAGCAAGGCCGTGATGAAGAGGGGGAAGGCTGCTGCTGGCACCGGCGCCGCCGCCGAGGCGAGCATGATGAAGAAGCCCGACGGCGATTGGGTCAAATCGTCGGTGAAGAAGGCCGACCTCGAGGCCCTCCGCGCGCAGGGGCTCCTGCCACCGGTAGACCAGGCGACGGTGCGCGCTCTGGTGGAACCGTTGGTCGTGCCTCCCCTCGGCTCTGCACCGCCGATCGAGTTCGCGAGGATGGCCTCCGTTTCCTTGGGGAGTGAAGATGATGATGTAGTCAGGTTAGTCGCGTAACCTTTGCTTTGTATTTGTCGAGTGTGCTTTTTCACTTGCGGGTCCTTGAATTGAGAGTTCTTGTAACAGTGACCGTACCGGCGCTGCTGTTTCTTCCCCTCGTGAGATGGAGCACACTTCTGCTCCCTTGATCGAGCAAACTGCTAGGACGCCCGGAGAGGAGGCTCTGGCGGGTGACGTGTTGGCCTTGAAGGCTTCCACCTCCGCCATGCCTGAGAGGTCTGCTGATGCGACTCCAGTTGACTCTGGGCTGCTTGAGCATGTAAGTGTTCGTCGATTCCTTCTGCAAGATCTGTATCGGGTGCGCGTACAGCGCTCCCGATGGGAGTAGCCCCCGAAGATGCGCGTGACTGGAATAGTCGGGCGCAGATTGATGTCTTGTGTTTTCTGCAGCCATTTTATCGCCAGCAGATGAAAGGAGCCGCGGCCTTCATTCGCATGGAGCAGGAGAGGGATCAGCTCCGCGCTGCTCTGGAGCAGGCGAATAGTAAGTATGAAACCTTGTGTTCGAGGAGTGCTTCGACTGCTTTTATTGCTAACTGTGCTCCGTTGACCCGCAGGCGAGAAGGAGAGCATGAAGGCGCGAGTCGCGAAGCTGGAGAAGTCACTGGGTGAAGCCCAAGAGCGGGAACAAGCTCGGGATGCTCTGGAGAAGACCCAGGTCGACCGTTTGCTCGCACTCGCAGATGTTGTTGGAAGTAAGTTTTTCGGCCGTAGGCCTACTTTCTCTTTTGTCGACTTCTGGCGCCTTATGGGTGTGGATTTCCTTTGGGCAGAGAATTGCGGAGGTGCTCCTCCGGAAGGGACTTCTAGCGAGAGTGTCGGTTTGGCGCAGGCTGTTGGCTTCGTCGACCGCGTCTGCGCATATGCATCGGCAGCGATGCAGCAGTCGGCGGCGGCCCTGCAGAAGTCGACGGAGGCCTTAGCGACTGTGCACCGGAGCATCTTTCCGAACCAGCCACCACCAGCTGCTGTTGACGCACTCGCGGCTCCATTCGAAGGCAATTCGAATGTCCTGGCGGACTTCACGCGCGCGCAGACGGTACGTGGCTCAGAGCTCACTTTCCAGCTGCTTCTTGGTCACCAAGTTGTAGGTGATTTTGAGAAGGTTGTCAGCGACTTCCCTCGGAAGCCTGATTTTGAGAAGGTTGTCAGCGACTTCCTTCGTCCGAGCCATGCTCGGAATCGAAAATGGCCGCAACGTGGTGGGTACCACAGTCGCTGCCGCGGCTTTTTCCCTGGAGTTTCGCGGTCTTTGCCGCGGTCGTGAGAAGTGATGCGGCTGTTGTCGACGTGGGCGCGATTGGCTTGTTGACGATCTTGCGTGTCGACGGAGACGCGAGTGGCGTGGATGAGAGCGGCGCGGTCTTCGTTGCGCGCAAAGGCGTGGTCGATGTAGTCGAAGTTGATGCAGGTCTTGGCCTTGCCAGCGACGCGATCGAGGTAGTCGAAGTGGACTCGATCCGCGCAGTGGTCGACGAGGTAGTCGACGTAGTCGTAGCAGATGCGATCTCTGTGGCAGCCGGAGACGCTAATGGCGCAGCCGCATTGGGCGCGATCTCCGTCGCGGCGGAGGTGGTCGGAGTAGTCGAGGCGGACGCGATCTTCTCAGCAGTCGAAGATGCTGTCACCGCGGTCGCAGCAGGTGGGGACGTGGTTGACGCAGCCGCGGCAGATGCGAGTGCCATCGCCGCGGGCGGTGCGATCGCCGTGGATCTGAGCACTCCACAGCTGTCTACGAAGTAGTGCATGGTACCGAAGGTGAGGCACATACCTACGTGCAGATCGGCGTACACCGAGCGGTGGGCCGGCGGGTGGAAGGTGTACTCGAAGGAGCCGAAGCAGATTGGCTCCTTGGTGATGCAGACGTCGGTCTTCAAGGTTGATGGAGCCGGTGCGACCATGATTCCATCGCTCGTTCTTTCCCACAGACGGCGCCAATTGACGAGGTGTGGACTCGGCAAATCCCTGGGTTGTGCACCCCGGGTTGATTGAGGGGGAGAGAGGTGAGCGCTGGTGATCACGACGGCTGACAAGCGAGGCGTTTTACCCAGGTTCAGGCTCCCGGAGGATAACACCCTACTTCCTGCTTGTCTGGTTATTGATGGTGAGCTGTGGCTACAATGGCGAGATGGCAATCTCGCTAGGGTTTGTGTGGCGGCTATGAGCGTCCCCTAGACGAAGGACCCTCCTAGCCTTTATATGGTAGGCTAGGTCTCAGGTGAACGGTGCCCCTAGCGTCGACTATCTTGGGCCGCACGTCGTCCTCCTTGGGCCCTCGTTATAAGGCTGACGGGCTTGGCGTGACCCAGGTATCCCCACCGTGGGGTAGTCAAAGAGTGACCCCACGACATCCGACTACTTCGCCGATGATCCCTTGAAGGACGAGGTTGTGTTTCGGTGCCGTTTCAGGATGAACCGCAAGCTCTTCCTCAACATCATGCATGCCATCCGGGAGTTCGACACCTACTTCAAATTGAAGAAGGACTGCACCGGTGGGGTAGGCTTTACGCCTCAATTCATAAGTGCACGATGGTCATGAGGTTGCTTGCATACGGTGGTCCCGTTGATGCGCATGATGACTATCTGCGCATGTCCGAGTCCATAGCCATTGAGTGCTTGAACATGTTCTGCTGGGTAGTGGTTGCAGTGTTCGGGCCAACCTACTTGCGATCACCCAATGCGGAAAGACACTGCTCGCATCCTAGCTTGCATTGAAGCAAGAGGCTCTCCTAGGATGCTTGGAACTATCAATCGACTACATGCATTGGGCATGGAAGAACTGTCCATCTGAATGGTAGGGGACGTACAAAGGGCACAAAAGAGAGTGCTCGGTGATTCTCGAGGCCGTGGCTACATGTGATCTATGGATTTGGCATTCCTTCTTTTGTATGCCAGGAACTCGCAACGACATCAATGTCTTGCAGTGCTCGGATGTATTCGCCGAGATTGTTGAGGGTCATGCCCCCCTGTGAACTACGAGATCAATGGGCACCAATACACAAATGGCTACTAACTTGCAGATGGCATCTACCCTAAGTGGTCAACATTTGTGAAGAGCATTTCCAACCCTATACCAGGAAGCGCGAAAGCTTGGTTTTCCAAATGCTAGGAGACTTGTAGGAAGGATGTTGAGCGGGCATTTGGCGCGATGCAGTCTCGATTCGCTGTTGTCTGGTACCCAACTATGACTTGGTCAAATTCCAACATGTGGGAGGTGATGAACTGTTGTGTGATTTTGCACAACATGATCACCAAGAGTGAGCGGGATAATATGGTGGCTGAGACTGGTGAGGCATACTACCGACAGGGTCCTCTTGCAGATGTTGATCACCAGGTGCCGACATCATGGACAACCTTCCTCGCCATGCGCCAGGAGATTCGAGACCCTGCAGCACATCTAGTTCTACAGAATGATTTGGTGCAACACTTGTGGGAGCGCAAGGGCAATGACAATGCCGATGCCTAGTTTGATTTGTTCTATTTACTTGCATTGTTGAACTATTTGTGTGTGAATTTGTATGTTAAACTATTTTTATGTGTGAATTTGTATGCGAAATGTGTCGGCCTTTTTTTATGCGAAATATGTGAATTTGTATGTTAAACTATTTTTATGTGTGAAATTGTATGCGAAATGTTTCGGCCTTTGTTTATGCGAAATATGCCCAAAACCGCCTATTGGGGGAGGGGGCGACCTGGGTTCACGGCTGGGAATTGCCCCACCCCCTCCCCAGGACCCAAAATAGTGTCGTTTCCCCCAGGCCGAAAACGGCGCTATTTTGGCCGGCTGGAGATGCCTTAGTAGTCTAGACATTGAGCTTCCAATTTTTACTAGGCAACCTGGAAGTAAAAATAAGAAAAGCAGAATGGGTCTTACTGAGACAAGCCATAATGGTAAGGGGTATGTGGCATCCACAACATGCTCAAACGACAAGCTAAAAGGCCACAAATACACCACTTGCACCATGCCGTTGAAATCTCCCCCTTGTTGTGAGAAAACATCTGTACAAGGTAAATTATTTCAACTATTTCTTATAGTGTTTTATATTGTTGATCTGATCGCGATGTGAGTAGTCCAATCGGGTTAAGGAATGAGCCTAGCCTGGCAGCACATGTCATTTTTATATATTACTTGAATCGATTCCATAGGTTTCATATGTGTGTTCTCTTGTTGATTCCTCACTCCAAAGACTTATTAGGTACCAAAATTGTAAATTGATCAAGGTAGAGGTGTAGGAGCAGAGGAAATTGCAAGCCTATGCATGAAACCTAGTGAGATGAAGGTGGGTACAATAGTTGGAAGCAGTTCTCTACTATGTTTATCTTAATAACCAAGATATCCCCGCTCGACATAACAGGATCGAGGTTGGACCATTGAATTCATAGTGCTGCATAAGTAGGCTATGGTGTTCCAGTAAGCATTGCATGCCCTCACACATTCATGTTATCATATGTATCTTTTTTATGAAAAATAGTGTTTAATATTATACTTCCCTATCATATAACGTGTGTGCACAATTGTATGTGAAACCTTTACCATGGCCTATTTTAATCCATTGAAATAACCCCGTAAAAATAACGTCATTTATCCGGTACAAAAACCCTTTAAACTTTAATAAAATTTTAGATGTCACCAAGCAAAGCCATTAATTTACTGGTTAGAAAAAAAATACATATCTAAAGAAAAAAAGCTCGATACTACATTTATACAAAAACCCTTTAAACTTTAATGAAATTGTTAGACGTCTCATTGCCAAGCCGTTATTTACTGGTTCAATAAAATCGAAATCTTCTGGAAAAAAGCCGTAATCCAAATCTGAAAAAAAAAATCATTAGCACGGGTGGAGGACGGCATAGTCTATGACTCTATGGGTCGTCTCTCCAGAGTCCTACACATCGTGTTTTTTAGAAAGCCCACGTATATTCAACAACGTACCACATACAACGTACACAGTACAAGAACAAAGAACAGAGTACAATACGCGGGGGAAACATAACCCGAAACGAAGACGTCTTCTTCTCCGGCATCGACGACGGAGGTCGCCAACCACCTTCTTACCGCTGCCTGAGAGCGCCTTCCTTGAAGAAAGAGGCCGCAGAGCTTGTCCGCCGCCCCGCGATGGAGCCTTTGCCTGTGAACGGGCACGGCCAACGCCCTCCCTCTCCGGCAACACCACCTTGCCGCAGCCACCATCGAAGTCGAAGCAGAACGAAGCCGCCGACCTCGTCCGGTCCTGGGTTCCGGCCGCCAGATCCACCGCCACCACAGATCTGGCAGAGAACTAAGGTACACGAGAGCCACACCGGGCCCCCATCACCTGCAAGTCGAAGAAGACGACGCCAAGCTCCGAAGAAACTCACCGCCGGAGAAGATCTTCTCGACACCAAACCAACCCCCAGCCGCGCCAACTTCTCCAGAGCACCGCCGGCAGGATCCCCACCCTACTCTACCATATGTACAGGCCGGGGCCGGGGATCCCCCACCCTCCCGCCGCCGAAGCAGCAGACGGAGAGGAGGAATCCCGCGGCGCCGCCGGCGTGCACGCGGTGAGTCGGCGGAGTCGCCCAAAAAAAGTCGCCTTTCGCCTCTCTCTCAACAGTGACGGGGAGGAGGGGAAAGTATGTGCCCTACACATCGTGTTTTGTCTTGCTCCACCCGTGTAAGTATTTTTTTTCCTTTACCTTTATCTATTTCTTTCTTTTTCTATATATATTTTCTTCCTTGCGGCTATATGCACCTTATTTTCCAAAGGCTGGGTGTGAACTCTGTTTTGTATCGAATTTTTGAAAAAAAATAAGTTTAATAAAGCAACCTTTATCAAATCATCAACCATTGTGATTACCTAATCCGAAGACTCAGCGGAGTTTCAAGGATTGTATAAACTATCGCGCAAAGTTATTAGTTTGACATTCTCATAAGAAGGCAACGTCGCCACTTGCCACTATGAACACAAGACAAAGACTTTTACAACCATGGCAACGATCTTTGTATATTTTACGCCCATGACTAGCCGTGTCTCCGAGCAACTCAAAAACTTTGCAATTTGCGATTCGTGGTATAGATTAGACAGGATCCTGCAGCATGCTTCTGGATTCTCCACTACAGGAGTGGCGAGCTATGCCGACGGCCGGACCCTATGCCGATGGCTTTTTGTCAGGGCCGTCGGCATAGGCTTCGACGAGAAATGTCCATCGACGCGGCCGTCGGCATAAGTTTAACCGTCGGCACAGGATCTATGCCGACGGCTTTGCCGTCTTTCTTCCTTGCGGCTATATGCACCTTATTTTCCAAAGGCTGGGTGTGAACTCTGTTTTGTATCGAATTTTTGAAAAAAAATAAGTTTAATAAAGCAACCTTTATCAAATCATCAACCATTGTGATTACCTAATCCGAAGACTCAGCGGAGTTTCAAGGATTGTATAAACTATCGCGCAAAGCTATTAGTTTGGCATTCTCATAAGAAGGCAACGTCGCCACTTGCCACTATGAACACAAGACAAAGACTTTTACAACCATGGCAACGATCTTTGTATATTTTACGCCCATGACTAGCCGTGTCTCCGAGCAACTCAAAAACTTTGCAATTTGCAATTCGTGGTATAGATTAGACAGGATCCTGCAGCATGCTTCTGGATTCTCCACTACAGGAATGGCGAGCTATGCCGACGGCCGGACCCTATGCCGATGGCTTTTTGTCAGGGCCGTCGGCATAGGCTTCGACGAGAAATGTCCATCGACGCGGCCGTCGGCATAAGTTTAACCGTCGGCACAGGAGCCGTCGGCACAGGTTCAAAAGGCTATGCCTACGGCAGCCGTAGGCATAGCTATGTTTTTTTCTTCTGTTTTTCGTTTAATATGAAATAATTCATATCTTTAAATCTATAAATCAAAATTTAACAAATAAAATGTCTAAATTGATTATAAAAATGAGAGGAATCCAAATATTACATCCATATCATCTTTTTATCATGTATATGAATTTTTGCAATATATTTTTGCTATTTGCTTAATAAAAAAAGTCATTTTGGCACTTAAAAATGGAAAATGATATTTATAATAATATTTTAACAAATTGTTTTTGGTAGCCATGTTTGCCATACCAAGACACACCTATGTATAAAATATAGACACATTATCACAAAATATGGCATGATGATGGTCATAACTTGATCATTTGAAAGGAAACATATACATGTTTATAGATGATTGACCTTTTTGTGAAGAAATTTATTGCAAACTTTGTCAAAACTCAAGTTTATCATTTATCCTAGCAACTAGTACACATTAAAGTAATCCATGCCAAAGCATTTCATTTTTTGACTATTTTTTCACTTTCTTTTATTTTATTGAAAAACGGTTAAAATGACCACCGTGCCTATTCATCAAAAGGGGTTGCATTTTTCAAAACTATCAACGGTTATGTGATATAACCACTACTGGTGTATCGTAAAATGAATTTTTTAAAATTTTAGAGCAAACTATCACACACTTGTAGTTCAAATTCAATTACTTTCGGAAAATAGGCATAAAGTCATTTAATATCTAGATAAAAAACGAGAAAATCCTAATATTTCTGGATTGTCCATAAAATATGGTCTACTTTGTGTGATAACTGGATGGGTGCCATTTTCTACCATATTTGTAGTACTTGCTTCACAAAAAATGTCATTTTTGACAATTAAAAAATTATATTTATAAAACTTATTTGAAAAATCTCAGTTCTGCAACATTGTTTGTCATTTGTTTATCATACCAAGACACACCTATGTGTCAAATATGGACACATTATGACAAACTATGGCACGTGGATGACCATAACTTGGTCATTTGATTCGAAACATATACATGTTTATAGATAATTAACCTTTTTGAAAAGAAGTTTTTTGTAAACTTTGTCAAAACTCAAGTTTATCATTTATCCTAGCAACTAGTACTCATGAAAGTACTCCATGCCAAAGGATTCCTACTCTGGTGTGTGACCGGCTTCACCAGCTTCACTTTCTCTCTAGTAAATTGGTGGACTTATACCTGAAAACTCCCACTTTGGACGAAACGGAGGGAACCTTTGCAAGAGTTGGGTGGATCTTGGTTTTGGATATTCCTATGTCCTAACCTAATACAACCAAGCAAACAAATCCACTGGCCTACCCCCTTTTGACTCCATTCAAAGGGTACGTAGAAACTTTGACTTTTTTCCAGCGGGTCTAGGGTTTCGCCGAAGCGGGGCTTCGGAGCGTCTGAAACCCAGCGAAACCTAGGTGGTTCCATACCATATGTATACAAGTGATTTGGGTGTTGTACATGTCCAAGATCCTACTCTGGTGTGTGACCGGTTTCACTTTCTCTCTAGTAAGTTGGTGGACTTATACGTGAAAAGTCCCACTTCGGGAGAAACGAAGGGACCCTTTGCAAGAGTTGGGTGGATCTTCATATGGATTGCATATTTGAATTTCTCTCATTTTTCTAATTGACTTAGACATTTTATTTGTTAAATTTCGATTTACGGATTTAAAGATATGAATTATTGCATATTAATGTAAAGAGGAGAAAATAAAGTACAATAAATTTTATTGTTATTTATTCACAAAATATTATTACATAATTATTGTTATTCATTCAAATAAATTTTTAAAATTTAAACAATAAAAAGTGTAACATCATGACACATGGGTTAACAAGGTTGATAAGATACTAATAGCAGTAAGTTCTAACATCTCATTTGATAACTAATTTGAAAGGAACTCAGAAGTTAAGCGTGCTTGGGCTGGAGCAGTTTCAGGATGGGTGACCGAACGAGAAGTTTGATCAAGGTAAGTACTTTGACCAATGATTAAGTGTCTAATATGTAATTAGAAATTGTGTGCGGCTAAGTTGGAAATTTCGAAATAAAAAAATAAATTAGAAATTAATAAATTTAAAATAATATTTTAAAAAATCAAGAAATCAAAAAATTGAAAACATATGCCGACGGCTAGACCTGTGCCGACGGGTTTCTAGGCTATGCCTACGGACACCTATGCCGATAGCCTGTTTGCCGTCGGCATAGGTGGCCATTCCTGTAGTGCTCCCCTCGGGCGCCGGCCCAGCGGGTGGCCGTCACGTTTACTGCAGGTTCACGCTCCCACCATGATCGTCAGGGAATGCACCATGCATGAAGAGGGAGAAAAGGCCCTGGAAAGTTGTACTTTAGAGGTCTTATCCATTGTCTCCACTTGACGGCAGCCTTGTAAGAGATTAAGAGTCGTGTTAACGTGTCGATCTGGATGTGTGATTGATATATTTGCATGGGTGGCGCACCTTATGCCAATGATTAGCAAATTTTTAGTGATGGATCTCGGACCTTGACACAAATGATTACACATGTAGTTCGAGAGTGATCTAGAGATCTTTTCGGTTCTTGGTTGATTGATCTCCAGCCACCAACTCCATAGTCCATTTGCATGGGTAACAAGCCCTGACATATCGACATGAACAAGCTCATGTAAACTCGACATTACATACTATTAGATCTCATACAATACACGTACGTCCTCCTGATATCACGATGAAGTCAGCATGCAACCCGCAGTGATGCGATGACCATATATCCACTACTGCGGAAGTATGAACAGTGTCTCCTGCCATAATCACACACGGAGTTGAACCGCAGAAATGCAGTTAGACCGTTCTCCGTTGAACATTAGAGTCGCATGCATTTGATTTCACCGAAGACTTCCAAGCAATATTATCTTCCTCTCCACTTCTTTTTTTAACTCTTTTCCTCGTTGGAGATCGACAAAACTCTGTCGACGCACCTTTTTTGTTTTGTTCTTGCAAACAACTGTATCAACTTGTTGCCCTCGCATATATTCTAGTTTGGCTTTGGACACTGGTCAGCACTTACGCATGCAGCTTGCAGGATCGATGTGACTCTCATGACCGATTTGGTCCGGCTAATGGGCACATGCTACGCCTCATGTAGGTCGTCGGCCAAGTGTTCCCACGCGAGTCCCATATGCAGAGTATATTTTATCCCACAGAATGACTCGCACTTGTTCGTTTCTCGCGTGTCTGAAACTGACATGGATCCAATGCAAGTTCCATTGGTTTGAATCGGAAATATCAAGGATGGTCGGGTGACGTTGGTTTTCTGCACAAGCCCCGACTGGTAAGCATGCACACGTACACACAACGTAGCTAGTACAGTAAACTTCGTTTCATTGTAAAGACGGAAGGCTCGAGGGGAGCCCAACTTTAAATTAATAAAGACAACCGGCCAAAGATCCACATACAACAAGTCACCCGCACTCGGCGGTACAATAAAAGGGTCCACGGTAGCACGCAGGCTACAGTACAAGGGTGAGGTAGAGCACCCTGACACAACGAGCTAAAGCGATAGTAGAAGTGATAGCCTAAGGTAAGGGCAGCGCGTCCGATCTGTCACGGACGGAGTGGTGAAGCGAGCGAATCCTGCCAATCGCTTGCCCCAAAGCTTCCCGATCCTGCCTCCTAGCCACTGGCCTCTACACCTGCAAGTACATCGCCATTTTGAATAGCCCGTCAGACGGTTGAGAAGGAAAAACCCCCTCAATCGAAAATTTATTCCTAATGTTCCACAAAGACCAAAGGAGAGCCGCACAACATGTCCAAAGGACACGTTTGTGTTGCCCAGACTCTAAGGAAATTAGCCTAAACACATCTGTGAAACAAGAGGGATTCCAAGTGCAGTGCAGCAGTTCCCTAACTGCGCAGATTGGAAGGTGTCAGGACAACAGGAATGAAAGGGTTGCCCTAGAAAGGAGCGGAGCATGGTTTCACACGCATAGGACATATACTTAACTAGAGCACTTGTTCAATGGCTTGACTATATATAACTTGCCGGAAGACTTGAGACTTTGGATATAACTAGCTAGCATTTGCTCGGAGTTTGAAAGTTGCATGCTTATATACGTTCTCTGTTTCACACATGAAATTTGGGCCAAGTACCCCCATTCCGAATCCAACGGCCACCATATACAGTTTATGCCAATGTTAAATATACGTGCGTCTAGCGGATTCATAATTTCCCCGACAATTTACAGCATATATATGGGAAAAAAGTACTATTCTCTGATGAAGAAAAAGGACTCGATCTTCGGTGGAGTCCTCGCACTCCTTCCTGAAAAGGCCAACACGTACTGGAGCTAAAAAAAAGTAGTAGACTCAACTGTTCCATGACATCTTCGCACATCTGAGAACAAATATGGCCGACAAATCGATCTCTAGTACGATGATCACACTTAGATTCGCAGCATGAAGGTAAAGAAGGCCAATCGTAAGTGGGAGAATAAACAACATCATCTCACCAAATCAGGGATATCATATGCACCATGGACTTCTCGATCGACAAAGGCGCCCACACTTACACCTACCAAACCACTCTCAGATCAGAGCAACAGGTGCCGATTTTGTTGTGCTGAAAAATTAAGATTAGGATCGACCGCCCTTTGCAGAACCGCAATCATCGGTTCGCCACCAATCACACGCCGATGAATGCTAGCTGCACGCTGCATGCAATATGCATTACCTGCCGTCCACTAACAAGTGCATAAGAAGTCTCGAGTGTCGATGATTGAGATTAGTTTTGGGGAACCATCGGGCAGATGCACTTTGTGCTGACATGACATGACATTCTGCCGGCGGCGCTGGACGTGTTGATCGGGTAGTACGGGCTGGCCGGATGCATTTGAGTTCGTCGACAGGCCGGATGCTTAGGTAGATGTCGTTACCAGAGAGCATTGCACGTGGCTTATTGATGTCTTTCTCCAAAACAAGTCCAACCGAAGACTAAAGGTGGACTATATGCCACGGTTTCTCGTCGACAGATTTTTTACCCGCCGTCCCATATTATGAATGTTGAACACTCTGCAGCAGTAGCAGCTCCGGTTTGGCTGTATTCCCTAGCAATTCGTGATCCATAAACAACGTTATGCTATGAGACAGAAGGTAGTACGAATGTTCGCACGCCCTCTCCTTTCCCCTCCCGAGAGTCCGAGACCCGAGTACATCTCCTCCTCTCAGATATGTTTGTGTGCTGCGAGTGGAAGAGAACTTTGTTTGGTTTGGAGTCATTCTCCTGGCTTCAACTGGTTTCGATGATGGCAACGACGTCGGTCAATAAGGAACGTGATCTATTTTGGCAGTAAGATTGTTCATACGCCCCCAAATCCGTCTCCTCCTCTCATATTTGTTCGTGTGCCGTTAGTGGAAGAACAGTTTGTGTGGATTGGAGTCCATATCCATAACATGGCTTTGACTATTTCCGATGATGACGGTGTAGGTTAATAAGGATGCTGGTCTATTTTGACACATGGTGGAAGGTTCGTGGTGGGCGGCTTGCCTTCCTCGTGAGCATGGTATCTACGGCGAATCCACACCGTCGCCTTAGGGTGGGGCAGGCCTTTATTGGGCCGGGCCTTTTAATTTTTATCTCTCTTTTTCTATATATTTTATATGGGCTGGGCGAAATCTTAGGGTGGGCCTCGCCCCACCCTTCCACCCTGCTGGATACGCCACCGGGGTGTGGCTGATCTGGGATATGCAAGGCAAGGGGCACATCCTAGTCTGATGCTCGATAATGACATGGATGGTTTCGTCGTGCGCGGCCGACTACTGCGGCTCACCAAGATTGTACGCGATGGGGTTTCTGTGATCTAGATGTGATGGATGTATGATCACATGGAAATCTGGTATTTAAGATCTTGACACGAGTAACACAACGGCGAAAACCGTTCGCAATTTGGGTGCTCGGTTTAAAAGATTTTTTGTTTTGAATTTTCCGTTCTCAAAATAAACGTAAAATCATACTCCTCCACACCCCTATATCCCCCTCTCTCAACATCATCTCATTTCTCTTCTACTTGTGAAATTTGGTGAGTAGGGAGCCCGAGTAAGAAGAACACAGCACGTGAGAAGAGTGCGGTTTTTATTTTTGGACAGTGTGAGAAGAGTGCGTATGAACACACATTTCTAAGGTCGGCCTTTTCTAGTGGTAGTTTGTCACCCATTAGTTTCATGAAATTCATTTCAGATTCTATACCTAATTAAATGTGTTTGGCTGTCGTGGAATTAGAATGTCGTTTCAATTGGAATTCCAAAGAATGACTATGATGTGTTAAGCCAATTCATGTCCTTAATGTTGTCATTTCTCTGGAATCCATTCATTTTTGCCAAATAAAATGATATGATGGGTAGGGATGTAAACGGTACGGATAATTTCCGCACCGAATCCACACCCGTATCTGTTTTCAAGAATATGGTATGTAATTATGGAAATCCGCCGGATACTGATGCAGATAAGGATATTCGTTAGGCGGTTATCCGACGGATATGGTATTGCTATTATCCGACGGATGCGGATTATCCGCCATTTCTACGGATTATCCGATATACTCTATTAGGATAATCCGATTTATTAGCCTATTTCTACGGATTATCCGATATACTTTATTAGGATCACCCGTTTACGTATCTTCTATATCGTCCAACCATGACTTGCATCATGCACACGTACAATTTTTGTCACTCTATAGTGTTATGTGCTTGAATAATTCTTTTGTTCAAATCTTTTTCCATGGTAAAATTTTGTTTCTTTGTACTTATTTATCCGCTACTTAGTATTTGTATCCGGTCCTCATCCGCTCCGTTCCCGATCCGTATCCGTAGTCCGATATTATCCGTATTCGTATCCGCATCCGGTCGTTATCCGATCCGCTCCGAATCCGACAAAAAAATATGGGAAAACATATGGAAAGAGTCCGATCTGATCCGATCCGTTTAGCCAAGCAAGATTTCGGAGAGAATTGAGAGATAGATGCAGAAAAGCCTGACGAGAACACCACCACTGAAGCCCGCAGGCCCGCTCATGCTCCCAATAGATTACGCAGAGTAGAGCCCACCATACGGCCCAGCGCTCGTACAGAGACTAGTGGAACCAACCGAAGACTGGATTACGCCTTACAAGGCCGCACACAACGGCGGTTCTCCAACTAGGGTAATTAGTCAAGGCAACTGGGAACTGTTCTGCTTCTCAAGTCCTTAAAGTAAAGTAGCCTAAGCTATGCCCAGCAGCTAAACCTGTAACTTTTTTTTTTTGAGGAAGGATCTGATCAAATATAAGGAGGCCAGACACTTTTACAGCAAGGTCCAGAAGAAACACAAAATTACAAAAGAACCCTGGAAAAGTGCACAAAGCACCCTCAGCCGCCGGAAGAAAACGCAATCAGATCCAAAGCTTATCCCAAACTTCCTAGACGCCGGCGAGGTCGCCGTACCGCAAGCCGCCGGAGAGCAGACGCCGCCACAGCTTGTAGATGACCGCAAGGACCGTCCGCCGCCGCGCGACGGAGCTGAAGCACGCTGAACGAGCACGGTCACAACGCCTGCACCCCGACACCGCCCAACCTCCAGCCGAGCCGCCGTCGTCCAGGACCACCACCGCCAACCCCCGACCATCTCCAGCCTCCACTCCCCTCGCCACCGAGGCCGGCCGGAGTAGAATCACCGAAGGAAGCCACCTGCAAACCAAACACCAAAACAGAGCACCCACCTCCCGCTGCTCCTCCCCCCGCCACCACGGCCGTCCAGAAGAGCAAGCAAGAAGAAGGAGGTCCGACGAAAAAGCTCCACGACCTTCCCGGCGACGAGACCGGAACGGGGGAAGAAGGGGGAGCACCACGCCCAAACACACCGCCGCCATCGCCTCCGTCCTCGACAGCAACGCCAGGCCACTCACACCTACGAAAACTACTACCTATCTACACCCGAGCAAGAGCCCCGAGCTCCCCCCCCCCCCCCCCCCCACCTCACGGTGCCAGAATGGCAACCGGAGGCGGAGGGGAGCGCGGATCTACCGGCGAGCGGAGAGAAACTCGAAGTCGCCTTTTCCTCCGCTTCTCTCTACTGTAGACGGGGAGGAGGTGAGACCTGAAAGAATGTAGCTCCGCTAAACCTGTAACTTGGTTCTCTCTTTTCAGTTCTTTTGGCTTTTTTTTTTTGGAAGCCGAGTTTTTTTGTTTGTTGGTTAACCGTCTGCAGGGGCTTACGTAGCCGAGGGACGTACTAGCCCAGTTGCCTCTCTGAGCTCAACTCTGCAAAACCTTAAGACCTTGTGTAGTGACGTTGGACCTCTGTGTTACAGCAGCACCCAGCAGAGGTTCCATCGGGTGGCCGGAGCCCCCTGGACGACAGCGTCAATGAAGCCGCCCAGCGTATACAAGGCACCCTGCGTCCAACAGAGCCCTACAAGAATTTCATACTACTCGAAGCTGTAGCAAGTAATAATTTTCATTACTACTCGAAGCTGTAGCAAGTACTACCATTCGTGGGACGTTGCAAAATGCTAACCCTACAAGAGAAGCCAGCGAAGGCGTGGAGTGTGGTCGCTGCTAACCCTGCCTCTATATCAACGTGTCGCAGCTACGCACCAAAATTACCACCTGCAAAACCAAGGCGCCACCAGAGGGAACATCGCCCACAAAGCTTCTGGATACATGACAAAACACCTCGCGTTTTGGCCGTTTGGGAAGCGTCCACGGCCGCATTGCATACTCAGAAACATTCTTGTTTGTTGCACCGTATAAAATCATGCCGGGGCAAAGAGGAGACTCTGCAAGCCACCACAAAGATGCAGCATCAGCAGCAGCACAGGTCGGCCATGCGGAGGGAGGATCGGAGGGCGAGCGAGATGCCTGCTCATCGGCCGGAGAGGGAAGGTGAGACGGCCCACCGGAGAGCTGCTGAGATACCTGCCCATCGGACGGAGAGGGTGGGTGCGGCGGACACCCGGAGAGCGGCGGAGTTGCCACCCCGCTGGCCAGAGAGGCGTGCGGGAGAGGCGGCCACTCGGCCAGCGGCTGAGATGCCCGCCCATCGGAGCGAAAGGGCGGGTGAGGCGGACAACCGGAGAGCGGCAGAGTTGCCACCCCGCCCGACAGTGAGGAAGAAGAGCCTGGAGAGCCTCCTCGACGCCCCGGAAGCGCGGGGGAAGCGCCGTGGCCCTGTACCGGCCAGTGAGAAGGTGACCAACTTCCCCGGCCAGGGCCTCGAGTTCAAGAACCTGTCGTACAGTGTCATTAAGAAGCAGAAGAAAGATGGGGTCAAGATCAAGAAGGAGGTGTACCTGCTCAATGACATATCCGGGCAGGCTCTACGAGGCCAGGTCACCGCCATCCTCGGGCCTAGCGGCGCTGGCAAGTCCACTTTCCTCGACGCCATTGCTGGAAGGATCGCCAAAGGGAGTCTCGAGGGATCCGTCAGCATTGACGGACGACCTGTAAGATCGACAGCCATTGTTCTGCTGCATTTTAATGTACCACTGGGTTAAAAAAAGAATGGTGCAGTTTCTTATGCTCTGAATTGAAACTTGTTCAGGTCACAACGAGCTACATGAAGCAGATTTCCTCTTATGTGATGCAAGATGATCAGCTGTTTCCCATGCTTACAGTGCTGGAGACACTTACATTTGCAGCTGAAGTCAGGCTCCCGCCATCCCTCTCAAGAGCTGAGAAGCTGCAGAGGGTATGGGAACTCATTGAGCAGCTTGGTTTGCAGGTAACATTTTAGTTCCCCTATTCTAGCATTAGGTAGCACTGCCGAACTAAATCATATAGATCATAATTGATCACGGTAAACATCTCTGGTGACAATACTAATTCAGAACTTCCCAGACCTCATGTTTCCCGTTTTCCTGTTAGATATTGTCATTATAGTAATCATATGCCCTCTCACTCAATGCAAAGATGTTACTCAACTGACCCATAGTAGCACAAGTCACAGCCAAACTTTCAGCAAAAGAAAAAGATCACAGCCAAACTAACGTAGCTATGTTTCTCCAAGCAAAAGCTGAGGCAAGTCAGAACAATAATCTAATAATATATGTTCCACTGGAACTACATGAAAACAGCACCTGAGAAAATTATCAGATTTTTGACAGACATACCTTGCCAAATGCAGACAACAGCTCACACGTACATTGGCGATGAAGGGGTACGAGGGGTCTCTGGCGGGGAACGTCGCAGAGTGTCAATTGGTACAGACATCATCCATAAACCATCCCTGCTATTTCTCGACGAACCAACCTCCGGCCTCGACTCCACTAGTGCATACAGTGTGGTTGAGAAAGTGAAGGATATTGCAAAAGGAGGAAGCGTTGTGCTCATGACAATCCATCAACCGTCTTTCAGGATACAGATGCTTCTTGACAGAATTGTCATCCTTGCAAGGTGATACAACTATCCCATTTTATGCAACTTGTTGTTCTTAGAACCTGTTAATAACATACTTTCCATTGAGGTCGTTAATACTTTCCAATCATATGCACTATGCCATATACCCTTCTAACTAGTTCCAATACTTCATCCAGGGGAAGATTGATCTACCTAGGCAACCCAGTCACACTTCCCACATACCTTGCTGGATTTGGCCGACCAGTACCGATGGTGAGAACAGCATGGAATATCTACTGGATGTCATCAAGGAGTACGATGAATCAACACTTGGACTTGAGCCATTGGTAGCTTACCAGAGGGATGGCAGCAAACCCACTGAAGCTGCAAAAACTCCAGTACCGAAAACACCAAGAACACCATATCAGAAGTCAGTGCAGTTCCGACAGATCCAGCTCAAAAGCAACAACCACTTTTCACTTGCAAGCGCAACACCTCATGCTAACCCCTTCTCAAACTTCGAGTCCTACAATATTGATGATGAGGAGGGTGATTTTGACAATTCTCTTGAAAGAAAGACACAAACACCACTGCATAATATAACCTCAGGCTACCATCCGAGATTAGCTTCACAGTTTACAAGGATTTCTCCGTCTGGGTTTACAATGGTGTTGCAGGGACACCACAGCGTAGGCCTACTTGGACTCCAGCTCGAACACCATCAAGGACCCCGATGCCAAGCTACCCACCAAGCCGTGTGACTACACCACACAGGTCAATTCCTCCATCTCCCCAAGAACCAGTGTTCAAGCCAGAAGAGCCAACCTATCAGGAGTACGAGCTTGATATTGAGCCACTAGATGCACCCAAGGACGGGCCCAAGTTCGCCAATCCTTGGCTCAGGGAGGTCATCGTACTTTCTTGGCGTACTGCGCTGAATGTGTGCGCACACCGGAGCTGTTTCTCTCTCGTGAGATCGTTCTCACGGTCATGGCACTCATCCTTTCAACGCTGTTCCATCGCCTCAGCAATTCTGATTACCTAACAATCAACCGCATCATGAACTTCTACATCTTTGCAGTTTGCCTTGTCTTCTTCTCCTCAAATGATGCAGTTCCAACATTCATCCAGGAGCGCTTCATCTTCATCCGTGAGAGGTCCCACAATGCATACCGTGCTTCATCCTATGTGATCTCCTCCCTTATTGTCTATCTTCCATTCTTCGCCATTCAGGGCTTCACCTTTGCAGTGATCACAAAGTTCATGCTCCATCTGAATAGCAGTTTGCTCTACTTCTGGATCATCCTCTTTGCATCACTCATAACCACAAATGCCTATGTCATGCTGGTGAGTGCACTTGTTCCAAGCTACATCACTGGCTACGCCGTCGTGATTGCGACAACAGCCCTCTTCTTCCTCACTTGTGGGTTCTTCTTGAAGCGGACAAAGATCCCTCCTGTCTGGCGTTGGCTTCACTATATCTCTGCAATCAAGTATCCATTTGAAGCATTGCTTGTGAATGAGTTCAAAGGAAGCCACTGCTATTTTGGCCAAGAAAATCAGCTGTCACCGGGACCTCTGGGAGAAATCAAGGACAGTGACCTTTTCACAGAACTGCACCTAAACAGAACAACATGCCCCCTGATAGGCCAGGATGTGCTCACCACCATGGATATCACAATGGACAGCATCTGGATAGATGTTGCGATCCTCCTTGCCTGGGGTGTTCTCTATCGACTCTTCTTCTATGTGGTTCTGAGATTCTACTCCAAGAATGAGAGGAAGTAACAAAGGCATACCAGTATCTATCTATGCCATCTCTGTTTGTGTGCATTTGTTATCTTTCTTTTTTGATGGAATACATTTGTTATCTATGTTTAAGATATTCCTGGTAGCTTAATCTATGTAAAAGAAAGTTTGTACTCAAAAGCATTGATGAAAGACAGCATCAAATCATTTTTTATTTTGATCAATTCAGGTATATGTGCTCAACAGAGCACTTAGGTCAAAAACAGGGCAATACTAGGAGGCTTTGGTGGATGAGCATCAGATTGTGCTCTTATATATAATTAACATCGTATATGAAAATTGATGGAAGTGCACATTTTACCATGATTATCATACCAAAACAAAGGTGTATATCATCTATAAAATTTATTTATGCTATAATCTCTATAGAAGCATGTCATTATCAAAGGAAAGAGACAAGCAGACTACAATGGCATGAACAGACATTAATTATATCAGATGAGAAATATTTAAGGGACTAAACGATGAATTAAAGTTACTGACTTTGAAATGAAATAACCGATAAAATGTATAAGAACATTGTTACGCAAGGTAGTATGCGCGTGAACCTGACTCACACTAGTAAGGAGACATTAGAAAGAAAGATGGAAGATTCTTGTAAGACCAACTTAGTTTGTAGATAAACTCTCAACATGTAGATATAGAGTTACTTTTTATGGACCATCAAACTAACGTTACTCTCTCATGTGCATATGCATATACCGCCACCAGTAAGGCACACACGATAAATCAGCATGGAAAATATAAATAAGAAAACAACAACGGTCAGAATTCCAACATGTAGGTCGACATGTATTCATAAACATTCTTTATTGAGAGTTTTGAGTCACTGGGAGTACACCATAGAAGTAATGATAGCTCACTGTTTAGGATGAGCCATACTGGGCAAGCTTCCTCTCAAGACCAGTCTTGTCCGCACCAACAACCTTATCGATCTCTTTGCCGTTTATCACACAGGAGAATGTTGGAACACTGGCGACATTCCAACGATGTGCAACATTGCCAAGTTCATCGATGTCAACCTTGAGAAAAACGACGTTCCGGTGCTTTTCAGCTAAGCTTTTGTAAACAGGTCCCATGAAACAGGTCCCATGAAACGACATGGCCCACACCATGTTGCAGTGAAATACACGATCACAAGCCTAGACAAGCTTGAGGCAGCCTTAAGTTTTGCTTCAAACTCATTTGACGAGTGGATACTGATCACATCGCCTGGTAAAACATCACAAAGATGTACATATCAGACGCATTAAATTCCAGCAAAAGTACAATATTAATCACTTCAGTTTGCAGAGAAAACGTGATCAGAGCACAGAACACTAAGGTATATACTTTGTAAGGAAAACTTTGTACTTCTAATATTTGTATACAAATGTGTATGGAGAGAACCTAGTAAACAAGCATATAAGAAACTTACCATCCTTTAGAACAGCAGAAGCAGCAGAAACCTGCACACGACAATGCATATAAAACATAAGTAACAGTAGTTGCTTGAGGATTTACAACAGTTGCAGAAACAGCTAACATGGTCTTAATATTGGATCAAACGAGTTTCGATCTAATGATAAAACTTGAATATAATCACAAAGGAGACCAGTTTTGTAGAGGGCTTCGCACTTCTATCAACCATTTGGAAAGATGATTACCTCCTCAGCATGTTTACGCTTTCGTTCAATGTCAGCTTTTTTCATGTCCCTCTCTTTACGCAAGAGTTCATACTTTCTCTTGTGCTCCTCAATTCTGCGTACATTGGGTTCAACCTGTACATGAAATGCAGTCAGAGACACATGGTACATGCAGACGGGGTAAGTGTTCCTCTCTACTCTCATTTTTTCTAGGGTAAATTTTGTTAATAATTTTACCTTCTTAAGCTCTAAGCCAATCTCTTCATCAAAATCCAATTTTGCTGCCAAGTGAAGGTCATGAGCAGCATCTTCCCACTTCCCAAGCATAGCTTTTGCCATCCCTCGTGATTTATATCCTTTAGCAGAATCTGGATTAATCTGAAAAGTGACACATTACACATGAAGTAAACTCAAGTATGAGTGCATATATAGAAACTGAATTTATTATGCAATAATTCCCAAACCTGTAATGCTGCATCTGCATCACGAATTGCTGCATTTGGTTTCTTCATCTTCATAAAAACACCAGCTGCATAAATTGCACCAGAGATAAGAGCGCCATATAAAGTTAATATCAAATAAAGGGTACATATAATAACTCTTGATACCCCTGGTTGCATAGAGGATAGCTGATGTGGGGTTCAGCAAGATACCCTCCGTCAGGTGCTCGATTGCCTCGTTCAGTTTACCTAGAACACAAAATCCAAATAGATTCAATATCCAAATATGAGGAGCACGTTCAATATCGAGTTTTACCGTACACAAAAATCACAATCCATTCTCTTACTACATTGCAGATATGCAAATATTAATTGATTCGCATTCCATGACATTAATTGAACCTTGCCTTCTGATAGCGCATCAATGCCCTTCTTTTTGTACTGTTGCGCCTTATCGCGCATCTCTTCAGAGACTTCAACCGATGGATCTCCCATCTGTAAAGACGAGGGAAAAAGCAACAACATCAATTCTTTGCCCGACGCCACAGAACATATTGTTCTACCAAAACCACACGCTTTGCAGGACGAACTTTGACTGGATATATTAAGCAATAATATATCGATTATTTTGTACATTTTTTTATCGATATATTCGTATTGAAAAATACTTTCTAATGATATAAATTATTTATCAAATAATCCTCATCTACTTATACTAAATCTTGGTCAAACACAAATCTCCAAGTGTGTGTGCCTTATAAATAGGAATGGAGGGAGCACTACTTCACACCAAAATCCTGACCTTCTGCGGAAAATCATTGTCCGGCTCAACAACTTCCCCTTCCAACTCGATATCCGACTCCATGATTTCATCCTCGAAGCTGCTATCTGCCGCCTTTGCCATGTCTTCTGCTGCCTTCTGCAAAAAATGGATTTCACGAAAATCAACTATTTTGTAAAGTTGTTTGAATAACTTCCAAAAAAGCAACTACTAGGACTAATTGCATGTAAGTCCTTGAACCAACAAATGATAATCTCACACATCAACAACGGCCACAACTGTTAGGATGTAAGAGGTACATAACGAAGATACGGTTACCGGAACGCTTGCTCCGAGGCTGCAAACAGAACCAAGAAGCACGTCAACCACAATAAAACCAATGAGTGTACATCGAAAAAGAGAACAAGCGGAGGAGGAGCAGGGCACGGAGGTCCTAAATCTTTGTCTAGGTGAAATCACAAACAGGTGTCTTGGATTCTTCTCTCACTCTGGTGGCAACAGGATAAGCACAGGATACAATCGAGATCACCAACCTGAGGAGGTAGTCCATGAAGAAGGACAGGGAGGGGTGGTGGAGGAGACTAGGTTTGGAGTGGCAGTGGGAGATGAGAAACTGCAGTTGGTCCACCACCGCATCGTCCAGACTATAAGGATTAGTTGAGTGATGATCTTTGGGTGACAGGGGTGAGGGGTCTAGAGTTTGACGACAGTGATGAACTCAGGCTTGAGAGGGAGATCCCATGGGATGTAGATTTATCTTTGTGCTGGTTTTTAGAGTTTCTGATCTTATAGATGGGTCATGGATATTTTTATAGGGGGGTGTGTCTTGTGCGGAAATCTTACTCGAGAAAATGGTATGCAATTATTGTGGTGTAAATGTGGAGTTTCAATATTATGTTTTGTAAAATACTTCCATCACAAAATCGTGTTGAAATCGATCCTTGCAATAAATGTGTGGATGCTGTGCAAAATTAGCATAATAACCCAAATACTATAGGCTGGTATATTTTCTGCTCATAAGAGTGACATGGACAAAGTGTCAGATTGTTACGGTCTAGGATCATCATGTTGCATAATAATCCGCTTTGTGGGCTCATCCAAATAGCCAATTGCTATGAATTGATTTTATGTGTCACAAACTACATTACTGAGTGCTGACTGTCCAAGAATTCAATTTGAATTGTGAGCCAATGATTTGCGGTATAATTAGGTTTGCATATGTGTACGCCTTTATGGTCTCAACACTGAATACAGTATTAACCGGCCATGAACTTTGTAGTCTGAGAGGAAAATTTATAAATTCAAGTTGCATTTATGCAAACTATGGTTTTTTTAGGACAAAAAAATTAGGTTGCTTCTCCAGCAAGATGAGTTCATAAGTGAAGCGGCTAGTGGAACCAAGACAAAAATTTAGGAAAGCCAGCGCGCAGCTCACGCACCCTCAGGAGAATCCAGTAAGCTGGAAGGGCCATACAGCACTTAATCCGTAACCAGGAGAGCCTAGTACTCAAATTTTACAACCCAGATGCTACAGCCACATGCCAAGTCACCTACCTTACCGGCTCAAAATGAACGCTGGAGAATTTTACTGACGACGAATGTTGGCATCCAATTTCACAGGCAACGCACATGTTATGAAGCTGAATCAGAAAACCGAGCTACCGAATCTGATGCTGGCGGCACAATCAAACATCACGAATTCACGACGCTCACAGCCCAGTCGGACCACATCCGGCTCACATCCATAGACACGAAAAAACTAGGCGGCGCACATCGAGGAGGAGGCAAGGCGCTCACCGGGTCTTGACGACTGCCGAGCCGGTGCGGATGGACGCGGTACCGGCGCCGCTACTCGCGGTCCAGAGGCTCGCTGGAGCCCTGACGGCCGCCGTGCCCTGGCTTCGTGCAACGACCTAGGTCTCGCCGCACGCCGCAACTTTTTTTTTAGACAACACCGCACGCCGCAACTGTCGCAATCAGGGTTGTGCAGAGCAAGCCTGGTCACCAACACAAGTAAGTGGGCCTTTAACTTTTGCCAGGCCCATCTATGGGTACTTCAGCCCAAACATAAAAAAACCCAGGTCTTCAAATTTTTAGATTCCAAACTTTCAAAACAAAATCTGGGTTTCATAATAATAAAAATTGAGAAGACTACCTACTTCCTCCGAAGAACCGGAGGGAGTATTAAAAACTAAAGTTATGAAGGACGTATTTGGTAGCCTGCAACCAGTTTTGGCCTTCGTGCAATCTACTCGGTCAACCGACCAACAGTTATTTGGCAAATCCTTCACATAATTGTGTGTTTTTATATTAAAATACCAAAAACTAGGTAAAATTATAACAATTGTAGCTTTGACCCCACAGGTTTACCGTCCTGGCTCCGCTGCTGTTCACAAAACATACATGATTCACCAACACATGCTTAAACTACCACTACATTAACACTAGCAAGCCTATATAAATCATCTATTTCTCTTCCTCGCCTATCATAATATGTGCTCTTTGCACTTCAAAACCACCTAAAAAATAAAAATGTTGAAGACACAGAAGATTTCAATTATACAATCTAGTTAAGATTCTACCATAACGGTTTTAAACCGCATGCTCTAAATAACCGCTTCTTAGCGCATCTCCAACAGACGCCTCAAATAAACCGCACGCTCTAAATAACCGCTTTTTAGCGCGCGCGGGGTTAAAAACGCTACTCCAGCAGATGCTCTATAAACCAGCACGTTGTAAAAATCGTCCCGCGCGCTGGATGAAGCGGTTCATTTTGCCCCATATTTGCAGCCTTCGTTCCAGCGCGCTAAACAAACTGGAGGGGACGCGCGAAGTCAACCGTCACCTGAATCTTCACCCGCGCGTGGAACGGCCTGCTCCTTTCCCTCCGGCGACCGCCGCAGCCCCAACGGAGTCGCCCCTGCGTCGGAATCGTGCTGCCCGCCGTTGGAATCGCGGGCAGCCGGGCAGAGGAACCACGGCCGGCCAAGGTCGCCGGGGGCAAGCTTCGTGGTGAAGGCCGGCGGCGGAATCGGGCAGGCCTTGAGCGCGTCGTCGTGGAGGCCGGCGCCGTCGCATCTGAAAGTGCATGTGTTGCCCCATGCGTGGTTTTGGTAATTAATGACAATCCTTATGGACTAATGTTTGCATTGAGATATACTTGTAGATCTTGTCCATAGGAAATGTTTGGAATTCATGTGTTGGACTCTAGAAGATGACATGATGACCAATGCTCTATTCAAGGGTTTATATGAAGAATGGTCATGTGTAGAGTTGAGCTTATTACAAGTATGGCTTGGAAAAGAAGATTGAGTGAACAATCATGTTTAACCCCAAGCCATCATACATATCAAGAGAAGAAGATGAAGCGCAAGCTCAATATGATGCATCTCGAAGATATCATTTGATTGATGCTTGCAAAGGAGACATGAAGACGGAGCTTAGCGAGACCCTCCCATAATGGTGTATGGGGGAGCTTTTGGAGAAGTCTTCATCAAGCATGTGCTAGCAAGCACAATCAAGAAAGGTGTTCCAACTTGAGAGAGTCAAGATCGTCATCATCGAGCTCAAGTGGAATGCGCAAGGCAAAGGTATGATCTTGATAGGTTTTCTATTTTACCGGTCTCATGTTGTTAGTGGGAGACCGGGTTTTAGGATAGACGGCGTACTATCAAGAGGGGCTCTCAAGTGAGTAACTTGATCGCATCTTTTGTGGAGAGCTCATACCTTTGCATACTTGGCATATCATCTTTCTTGGTTCTTATTTGGCTTTTCTCCTTGTTGGGTTTTGGTGCTTGTCGTGATCTTCATGACAAGCCCAAGTTCTTCGAAAACGGATTTCTTATGGAAAACTTGTTGCGTTTTCGTGTTGGAAATATTATCGGTCCACCTTCGAGATAGGGTCCACACCTCTCCATGTGTGGTATCCCCTCTATAACACTCGTCGTTACCTTTCCAGCGCAATTGGATTCACCTGTTTTGGAGTTCATACGAGAAAGTTATTGCATTTCAGGTTTTACAGTTTCACTGCTTTCAGGCCGGAGTCTCCGGTCTTCTGGACCGGAGTCTCCGGTCCTTGGTTTTCCTCGAGAGTGTTTTTCTTGTTCAGCCCCTGGTGGGGGCCGGAGTTTCCGGCCCAAGGGGCCGGAGTATCCGCCCCAAGCCGGAGTTTCCGGTCCCAGGGGCCGGAGTTTCTGCCTGTGCTTCTCTCGTCTGGAAATGGTTCACCCCCTGGTGGGGGCCGGAGTTTCCGCCCCCAGGGGGCCGGAGTTTCCGGTCACTAGGGCCAGAAACTCCGGTGTGTTTCTGGCTGCAACGGCTACTTTTCTGGGAGGGGTATAAATACCCCTCCACCTTCCTCCAGCCAGTCAGCTGAGCCCAGCAACCTTTGCTTTCTCTCTCCTCCATTGTTGCAAGCTCATTTCCTTGATAGCTCCCAATCCCTCCACCTAAACTATTTGATCTTTGGAGGATTGAAGGAGAAGACCTAGATCTACATTTCCACCAATCAATATCTCCTCTAAGTGAGGGGAACATAGTGGATCTAGTTCTTGGAGTTCTTGAGTGGTTCTCCTCTTTGTTCTTCCTCTCTTATTCCCCCATAAGCATTTGTTGCTTTGTTGGAATTTGAGAGTGGAGGACTTGAGCACTTGTGCTCTTGCCTTTTGCATTTGGTGCATCGGTGTGCTCTCCACGAGGATTCGTGGAAGTTGAAATCTTGTGAACTTGTTACTCTTGGGTCTTCGGGCCCTAGACGCCTTTGTGGTGGTTGGACCCTTGTGTGGTCACTTGAAGCCGTTCGGGAGCCCTCAATCCCTTTGTGGGTTGTGCCTCGGATTGTTGTTGGAAGCCGTTCGGGAGCCCCCAATCCTATTGTGGGTTGTGCCCCGGATTGTTGTTGAAAGGCTCCGGATTCCGCCTCGAAGGAATACCGATAGTGGAAGGTGAACCAAACCTTTGTGGTGCGGTTCATCGGAGAAGAGGGTGAAACCTTTGTGGTTGTTGAACCATTGTGTCGGCTCACACCTCTCCAACGAGACGTACTCCCTTTCAAGGAGGAACTCGGGAATACATCCTCGTCTCCGCGTGCTTCGGTTATTTCTATACCCGAGCTTTTTACTTATGCACTTTACATTGTGATAGCCTTCGTGCTTGAAGTATTCTATATTGCTATCACCTTGTTGCTTGTCTTGCTTAGCATAAGTTGTTGGTGCACATAGGTGAGCCTAGTTTATTTAGGTTGTTGGCTTGTTAATTTAAACACATAGTTTTATTCCGCAATTAGCAAGCCTTTAACCGGAAAAGTTTTAATCGCCTATTCACCCCCCCCTCCCCTCTAGGCGACATCATTGTCCTTTCAGCGTCCGTGCGGTGGGGCTCCGGGAGGCCGCCGGCGCGTCGCAGGAGCTCGTCGCGGTGGAGGCCGGCGGCGCCGCCGCATGACCCAGCTCCCCATTCGCCCAGAATCGCGTGGCTGTGGCCGCTAGCTAGCTATCTGCTCACTTTCGAGCAAGCTAGCTGCTGCCTTGGGCTCCCTTGCGAGCTGAGCGAGTCATCGGCGACGCTGAATCGGTGGCCATCGGCGGACGCAAGACTGACGGCGGCGGCGTCCCGCAGCTTGAGCTGATTGAGCAGGAGTCGGCCGGCGAGGCAACAGCACACGCGGATGGAGACGAGCAAGCTAGCTAGCTCTGAACGATTTGGGTCTGATTGCGCTTTTCGTTTTTGTCCCAGGGTCCTGATTGTGAGCTAGTTGGATCTGTTTGTGAAACATTAGGGACCAGGTTGCGTGCTGTATTTTAGTGCGTCTGATAAACTGACGCGATTCACGCACTATATTTTAGGGCGCGCTAAACCCAGTTTTAGCGTATTTGAGCATTTTCCTACAGGGACTGTCTAACTGTCAGCTAGCTGATTTCGATTTCGTGCACAAACAGATTTTCTTGATGAATCAAACGTTGCCACGTCGTCTTGTCTCAGTTTTGTGCGTGTATCTCTTCGCTCGTTTAGTTCAGTTCGTTTGGCCGGCGTCTCTGTTCGCTCGTCCAGTTCGTTTGTCACGCGGTCCAGTTAGTTGCCTTAACGGCTTCGTTTGAGTTTTAGCCCAACCCAAGGAACTGAAAACAAAATTGGGCCTCTTTCTGTAGTGAGGCCTCCTGCCGTGTGGCACGACTCTAAATGGAAGATCTTGAAGACAAGAACAAGAGAACGACTCTAAATGGAAGATCTTGAAGACGGGAACAAGAGATCTGACGGGGATGCTAACCAGGACATAAAACAAACCTCCGATCTTTAGGTAAGAATACTTGCCAGCACTTCAGTACCAAGGATCCTTCATGCTTCAGTGCTCAACCCAGATAGTAGATTCAGTATGCACAGGAAAAAAATCTGAGGAAAAACATGCGGTAGAAAAAGGAAATGTTCCAGACAGACACATTTTCCAGACAGACACATCTAGTACGACGTAGATAGATAAAATTCAACTTCCCCGCAAAAAAAAGAAAGATAGAATTCAACTTCATAGCTCTCGTATTATAGATAGTTCACATAAAAGATAGATACATTTCTTCATTTCCTAATACGATTACGACATGGGCATGACCTGGCATTACATCCTATCGACAAATGATAGATACCATCAAACGATAGAATCCAACTTCATAGCACTAGACAAAAGACCACCTACATTTGAAGTTCTAGAGAACATCAAACGTGACTATCAGAAAGTTGTTCTCATTCTTGTGAAAGAGGATCATCACATCCATTCCCTCTCCCAATCCATTCTCATCCGCGAAAGTTGACCATCCGTTCCTGAAACAAACCCTTCCATCTTTGCACGTGTAGTATGATGATCCTCTGTGGTTGACTCCAAACAGATGTTTCATGATCCTCTGTGGTTGACTCCAAACAGAATATATATCTTATTTCTTAGTGGGTGCTGGCCCATGATCAGATATGAAACAGAACACGTACAACGAAATCGAAATGACAAAAAGTAGAGAGTACTAAAACCCTTTCCTTGGGGACATCAACACCTTCTTCAGGGAAAATTGGGGAAAATGGAGTAGAATGACCAAGCTCAATCCTGAACCTGTCGCCTCTCTTCATGTCGTAGTCCTTCAAAAGCTTCATGTAACCAGGTCCAAAAATCCGAGTCTTGATGTGATCATTTTTCAGCTGAAAAACATACTCTTCTCGCTCAGGTGACTTAACAAGCATGACCTTGTGCGCCATGTTGTTTAACTGAGCTTTCATGAAACAAGGGACAGTCTGATTAACAAAAAAAAAGATGAAAACTTGATTAGTACCAAAAGATCCTTATCTTGTTGTGGGTGGCGAACATCATACCAAAAAAATTTGAATAAGGAAACTCAAAAAGAATGTACCATTGATTGAAGAAAGCTTTTTTCCAAGATAGATATAAAAGAAGGAAGACTGCCTCCTCTTCTTTTGGCAAGGACCATCTGGCCATCCACAAACTTTCGCACCACATCTACAATTTACATGGTTCTAACTGTTATTTACAGGTTCTTATTTACAGCAACAAAGATAATTGTTATTTACATAGTTCAAACTTCTTATTTACAGGTTCTTATTTCGAAACAAACAAAGAGAGAGAGACTAAATATAAACAGACATACAGTAAACAATATATATAGAGACACAGAGAGATAAACAGGAACTGATGAGAGAGAAATAATCTATCTAGATTCAGAGACTGAAGAAAAACTGAGAGAGAGATGAAGATATATACATGCAAAGGAGAGAGAGATAGATGCAAAAAATATATACATGCAAAGGAGACTGAAGAAAGACAGAGAGAGATGAAGATATATTCATGCAAAGGAGAGAGAGATAGATGAAGAAAAATATATATAGAGAGGAGATAGAGAGAGAAACATAAAAATGAGAGAGAGATAGATGCAGAAATACATATATACTATTTCTATTAACAGAGACATATATATAGAGAGATAGAAAGAACAAGAGAGAGATAGATAGATGCAGAAATAGAGAGAGAGAGAGAGAGAGAGAGAGAGAGAGAGAGAGAGACGCATGAAACTAAACAGAGAGAGACAACGAGAGACATGAATCTAGATAGAAAGAGAGAGAGACGCATGAATCTAAATAGATAGAGAGACGCCTGAATTTAAACATACGCACAAAGAGAGAGAGAGAGACGCAAGAATCTATAAAAAGTATATTTTATAATAAGAATGGTTTATAAAATTCCAGAAATACTTATGAAAATGCGTTAATTTCACATGATGATGATGATGATGCTGCGTGCAAGGGAAGAACAGATAAAGAGGTCAACACATACAGCTTCGATGACGTGTTCTTCCAGGTATGAAATAAAGCAAATTTTCCATATATTTAAATGTAAATGTGTAAACGAATAAAAGACAATAGCTGAGTATTGATGATACAAAATTCAGTGTAGCACCAAGATTTTACATTCACTGGACTACTCCAGGGGAATTTCGATGCATTATACAAACAACAACTATGCAAGGCTTCAATGTAGGTTGGTTATTTTTCATAAAAACATTATCAAAACGCCACCAACTAAAAACAAAAAGATAATCATAGAAATTTCAGATATACTAACCTAACATACTTTCAATGCAGATTGGCGAATCAAGCGGGACTCAGAGGTCTTCAGGTTTGGTATGGCAGAATTGTGAAGCAACCTATGAGAACGAAAGTGTGTCAACAGAGGTATTTCCATCTCGCACATACGAATAACTATCAGGCTGACACAAATAATTTACCACGGTTGGGTTACATAAAAAAAACTAAATGAGACAAGCTACTATGCAGGGAATTGAGAACTTAACTGCTACAGGGAGTTGCAGTGAAGCACCTTTTGGATCGTCTTTTCAAGTGGCACCATCTGGGAGCAACAACTAACATCACAGTCACTGGATAAACTGTGCCCCTCACTATAACCACCACCAATATGATCATCTACAAATTCAGTTGCTGCAGAGGGCCCTCTACACAAAAAAGCAACAACACACATTTAGTTCTGATGCTCACGCAAAAATAGTCAACTATATAGCATGAGCAAAATCATATATATCACAAAAATATTAAATGCGCATATGCCTCCTCAGACCCGTTATGTTTGCCAATCAAAAACACTGACCAAAACACTCCCTTGTGTGTGGAGATCGGATACCCTACACCGAACTTGGTGCCACAGTGATGAAATTGAGCTAACACCAAGCAAAACGCTGGTGACCCAGAGCACGAATCATCCCCAAACCTAGACCCAAAACGCTGGTCGCCTACCAACAAGGGGTCAAAACGTGGTCGCCTACCGACGAGGAGCAAATCGTTGTTCGCCTACCGACAAGGGACTCCTTGATTCAGAACCAAACACACCGCTGGCGACAAGATCTGGTCAAACACCAACGCCCTACCTTACATCGACACATCGACCAAAAACATCCACAACTAGACACAAACGGAGATGAAAAATGAAGCTCCCTCGCAACCGGTACGCCGCCGGCGACTAACATCTACAACGACCTCCCACATCTGCCACACCTCACGGCAACACATCGACAGAAATCTACCGCAACTCCGAAGAGAGAGAGAGAAAAGCGCGTGACGACGCAAGAGGAGAAAAGTGACTGTGCACGAAAACGAAATCATACAGCTGAGAATTAGCAGATTCCTTCCTAAATTAGGTCAACGTGGCGTTGAAATTATTTGTAAATCTTAGATGGCGTTATTGACAATCATGTCCAGTTTTTTCTTCTCTATCTGTTACATTTCTCGTCATGCTCCTCGGACCTCAATCATCACCGTACAACTTGCTCATGGACCACCTCATAGAAGTATGATACAAAGTTTCTTAAATGAGATAATCTAGACGAATTTTCACTGAACGGAGTAATTGGTATAACAAATATTCAGGTAAGGGGTAACGTGGAATTCACTCTTATAAATAAGTGATCGCTTAATTCATTTAAACCTAAGATTGCAAAATACTTCATATGCACCGACGATACAGTGAGTCTTAAAGGTGCTCAATAAAGAAGCGTATAGCTGCACGCTGGAAGGGTCACAAACTCTGAACCTATGAGCTCGGCTAGAGAAAATATTTTCGATAAAAGGATATAGCAACCCAAAGAAAGAATCCTCAGGACAACCAATTCGGTGGCATCCTTTCTGGAATTCTTACAGGTGTGTTACAACTTACATCACATGATAACAACTTAGGTGCTCATTAGTACCATTACAAAAATGATCACAAGGGCAATTACAAAGTAACTAACATTTAATAAGGAAAGTAGAAGAAAAAATAATACTAGATCTTACATCCGTTAATTAAGGAGACTAGGTGAGTACTGAGTACGCGATCTGGCATATCCTCAGTTTCAAGCAAAACAACCTAGAATATGGACCCTACTGGCTGGTCCGGAGTGGTCATCTGAAAGACTGATCCCATTATTGACACATGAAAACTCGTACAGGTCACAAACACCATGCATTTATGCAATTGTGTACAGATGGGGCCAATGGTAATAGACGAGAACCCAAGCAAGACTGCAAGTATGCAACATTAAGCTCTTGATTTCTGCAGCTTGTAATTTCATAAAATAGAAGAACAAGAAGAATAGAGTTTTCTGATTGCTGAAATTTGCCTATAATTTCTTACTGCTAAGCTAACATATTTCTTTCTGCAATACAATGGAGCAACGGCAAAAAAAAACAAAAACAATCAAGAGCCTACAAGTGACAGCTCTGTTGTTGGTTGGGTGGGGGTTGCACCAGCTATATCAGCATTACGACAAAAACTAACAAAGGAGAACACCTTGTAAACATGAATAAGAACAACATCAATTAGACATATTATGCCTTTCTCTCGATCCCTCCTCTTGCCTGAATGCAAAAGCATTTTACGGTTTTGGATGAGTCAACATGGCTGAATCTATGAACACCGGAAGATTATTAGATCAGATATGTAGGTTTGTGCTTGGGCACTCTCCGCTAAAAGTGATGATGTTTCTGGGCCGCCCTAAACACAGTGAGTTGTCACGGTTGCTTGAGAAGGCAATGCCTGTGCATGATGACTTGCTGTTGTCATTGGCGCTCCCTACTGTGTCATTGCTCTCCATTGGGCTCTTGGCTGATTGATACGGTGCAACAGTTGTCACTCTGTAAAATAAGCATGCACACATGAATATCAGCCTATCAGCACAGATGCAAGCTATGGTACATGACTAGGCTACTTCATGCAAGGATTATCTGTTCTAGAATACTTGGAGAGTAAAGAATATGAATTCTAAAGTTATACCTTTCTTTTCGTTTCTCCAAGAATCGGGCAAGGGATGCCTTCCGAGCTTGAGGGACAGCTGAAACAAAAATTAAAGAAACCATCAGCACTAGAACATAGTGAACATCATCAAAACAAACAGCAACACAAGTTGCACACAGTGAACATCCATACCTCTTGGCATATTAGCTGAAGTGGTGGTAGCAGCTAGCGTCACAGGACGATTAACCGGAGGCTGGCTTGTGAGAGGCATAACCATTTTGCCTGAAGATGCTAGTGTCACAGGACGAGTAGACTGAGGCTGACTCATGGTAGGCGCAACCATTTGGCCTGAAGATGCAAGTGTCACAGGACGAGTAGATGGAGGCTGGCTCATGGGAGACACATTCAAATGGCCTGAAGATGCTAGTGTCACAGGACGAGTAGACTGCGGCTGGCTCATGGGAGACACATTCAAATGGCCTGAAGATGATAGTGTCACAGGACGAGTAGACGGCGAATGACTCATGGGAGGCACAAACAATTGACCTGAAGATTTTGACACTGTCGGATCACTGTTGGAGCTAGAAGCGCTCCTGGGGAGACATGAAGCTTGAGACATGCTGGAAATCTGTTTGGAAATGCCTGATGCAGGAGGCGAAAAGAGATGTTGTTTTTGAGGTAGCATCTGTGTTGCAGTTGAAACCTCATGTGCGGCGACTTTCACCGGAGCAAAAAGATTTGCATCCGGACTGCGAGCAACAGGACTGGGTGAACTTGGAAGAGACCCTCTGCTAGCTAACAACATAAGTTCCTGAGCCTGCAACAATGAGAAACAATTATTCAGCTCAGCCAGGAGCCCAGGACACACAAATGACCAAATTAACATGAAAATGCACTATCCATTCAAAGAAAGTGTACCTTTTCCGCTGAAACGTTGTTGAATACATTGACGGAACCAGCGTAAAAGATTGTCAACTGCGCCATCTTAGGCTTTGGCATGTTCCTTTGCAAGCAAGAAAAATATTTCAGTTTAATCCTTATTTTTAAGCCATTTTCTTTTTGTAAATCATCAGCAATAAACAGAGTAGAACATCTACCTTGCATACACACCAACTCTAGAACTAGGGACCGCGTTGTTCACCGCGAAAGGTGGCTGTTTGAATTGTCCACCAGCAGCGACACCATTTGGTAGGTTAGGCGAACTCTGAACCTTGAACATCGAATTATTCGGACTGAACGGTGATGACACTGGAGCCACTCTAGCACCATTAACAACATGCTGCTGCTGATGTTGCTGCTGCTGTTGATGCTGTGTGTGCTGCCCGCCATAAGCGCCATTAACAACGTGCTGCTGTTGAGGCTGGCCACCATAAGAACCACGAGTAGCGGCGAACTGCGGGCTGCCATGACTCTCAGCACCAAACGATCTCTGCAGAAGATGACGAGTCAAAACAGTTAGTAATAAACTCGGAAGCAACATGAATGATGAATCACTCATAAACCAAGAGTAGTAAGTAGTAAGTACCTGTTGCGTCAGGGCACGAGAGGCCTGCTGCTGCTTCTTGGCGCCGTCGAAGGAGGAGATCTGGGGCTCCTCTCTCGCCGTGGACCTGAAAGACATCACCGCCGGGGCTGCCCCGGCCCTGCTCGCGAATGACCAATCCATGGGCGGCACTCCTCCCGCTCCAAAGTAAGCTGCGGATGGCACAGACACACAATTCCCAATTAGACTCGGACGTGGGAGTTCATATAGGAGAATGGTAGACATGACCACGGATCCGTTAACCATCCCCATCCTAGCAGCGAAAGAGAGGCTACCCGAAATCAGCAGACGACATGCCCTGGTACCGGAAAGATTTGGCGGGTCTCCCCCGGGAAAGATCGTGGCTTTCTTGTGGCGCTAGCTCTCGGCCACATCGAGCGATGCGGTGCGAGGGAGCCGCCGAAAGGAATTCGGCAGCAGCCACACCTAACAAACGCGTTCTGTTCTGTTCTCCGGAAATGAAGAAAGAAAATGCGAAGGAACGTGGGGGACAAAACGGAAGGCGGAAAAAGGATGCCGGACACGGCGTCGTGGCGTGTGTGTGTGCAACGACGACGAGAGCCGGAACCGGAAGAAACGTAGCCCAAGGCCATGGCCGGCCGGCTACCCATCCAATCCGAGGATTCGTCGCGCCGAACGAACATGCCGAACAAGGAGGGATGCACATGGAAAGACCGGCGAGGGCAGGACTGTTACCTGATTCCTGTCTGCCCCCTTCGTCCTCGGCGGCGCGGTGCTGTCGCTGCTGCAGCTGCTCGTTCCCTGCCACGCCCATGAAGTCCCTCTCCATTCAAGAAAGGGCTCTGCGGATTTGCCTCCCAAGGTATATCGAATAAACGGCCACACGCTCACTGCTACCACTCTGAACTTTCTGCCCCTCCTACTCTCTCTCCGACTCTCCCGATGACGACGACGAAGCTCAGCCTCGAGCCCTTGACCGCTCTCCCTCTTTGTATGGGTGGCACTGTGGGGTGTGCTTAGTGTCTGCTCATTTATTTTTAGCAGAGGAGGGAGGGAGGTTAGATCGATCGGGGGAGAAAAACAAATGTGGGGAGAAAAAACAAATCGAGAAAAGGTGTGGTGAGCACGGCGGTGACCGGATCTGGGCGCGCGGGCCCCGCCGAGCCATCCGGTGGCGCGGCCCACGTGGTGCTCCACGAGGCCGCCGCGGCACGCACGGGCACTGACAGCCCGGTCAAGGCCCGCCGCGCCGCCCACGCGTCAGCGGGCCGGGTGCGATGCCAGCAGCGTGCAGAGGATCGCTGCGGCTGCTGCAGTGGCGACACGTGCGCACCGAATTGGCTGCTGGATCGGACGGACGGATGGGCCTCGTGGTGGAGTTGAACAGTCAATCAGGCCTGACGGGCCGGGCCCGCGCGGCCAGCGGGATTCTCTGCGCGTGGGTCGTCGGGATGACTGCAGGTCGACGAGCGGGGAGGGGACCGGCTCGTGTTAGACTTTTTTGGATTTTAGCCTTTAAAATAATGGGATTGTGCCGGTGGTTTTGCTATTTTTTTAGGGGGAGTGAGGACGGTGAGTGGGGATTTTTTTAAATGTTTTGGCGTCACGGGAGGATCTTCTTCGGGTGGGGTGGCGTGCTGCGTCGGTCTTGTTTAGACTAGTCACAATGAAAAGTAACATATGAGTAACATCAGTGCCATATAGGTAAAAATCGGATGTGGCAGGTAATTAATGAGGAGAGAGATGGTTGTGGTAACTAGCTATGTTACCATAACATCACACATTTAAAGACAAGATGAGTGTATAACCTATTAAATATGACACTACACACATGCTACTCCCCACTATGGAGATAGTAACTTAGAGTAGTAACATATGCATGTTACTAGTCTAACTTACTCCCCATTGTGACTAGTCTTATCTTTTGCGGTCATGAGCCATGTGGGCAACATGTTTTTTATATACTCCCATATGTGTACTGTTTAGGCCCTGGTGATTTGCTTATCCAAGGTTTTTTAGGGATTCGGTGATGAGCTAAGTTGAAGCTAGTCGTGAGCGAGGCTGGCTTTTCCATATGAAGAGTTGTTTACTGAGGTGACGTGCAAAGACTTGTATGCCCTCAACAGGAGCTGATGGCGAAGAGCTTTTATGGACTTTCACACGACTTTTTTTTAATTCTATTAGTAATATATCATTTAAATAATATGGTCCATCTTTCCGCACAAAACTAAGTCATGCGAGTTTCGCACTCACCTGAAGTTTAAGTTGCATATGTTTAGTTAAGACGGTTCAAAATTTTCGATAAACTCTAAACATTAATATCAACACGATTGATTATAATCGGCATCTACACCAACACGATGTTAAGAGATAGTGAACAAATGAAGGATACACAAATGAATTCTAGCGAGAATTAGTACTCTATGAAATACATATATTGAAACCATATGTTTCAATATAATCGCAACACAATAGTAACGAGGGAGGTTCCATATGTTTGAATATAATTATTGAAACCATCAACCTTTATCGTAAAGTAAATACTCTATGAAATACATATATTGTGACTAGCTATTTAAATTCAAATTGATATTTTCTTATAAATATGGTCAATCTTAAAGATTTGGTGGCGCAGATATCCTGTTAGCCGCCTCAAACCCAAGAATTTAATAGAATTATTATTAAAAAAATCCTTATTTCAATGAAAGAGTAGATTAGACCTTATTTTGTTAGACTTATCGTGAGAGACCGTGCAAGATTCCCATCTGCAGCGAACGATTAAGTACTCTGGCAAATCAGAGAAAAAGGTAGGGACCATGTGGAGCTACGACTAGTATACTCAACATGCCGATCGAGTTAAATATTTTCAAACAAGGTGCTGGTCAGTTGAGTCGGTTTAAGACTTAAATAGCACTGATACGTGCTTAATTAACTTACGTGATGCAGGTTTGTCTCCAAACGTGGCGATGACACATTGGTTTAGGAGCTAAGCCGTACCGTTCGTGACATTTAGCGTAGACTTGTTAAAGAGCTTTGTACATCCTCCCATGCAAGACGCATGTGCCTTCTGATACTTGTGCCCTGGATCTCAGAGTTGATGAACTGCCAAGTTTCTGTAGCCGCCTCCAAATTACTTTAAGCAAGTCGTCAAGTCTACTTTGATCTTCGGTCATGGATTATTCTACTGATTAAATGATAATTTGGGTTAACTTGGTGCCTTTTTTGTCATAAGTTTACATAGAGTTAGTCCTAATACGGAATACACATGAAATGTGACTAGTGACCTAGAATTGACTTGAACGTAAATTGACCACAACAAATTCAACCCACTTCAGAACATGCATCAACATGTCTAATGAGGACAATTCAAATCTGATAAAATGGTAACTATCCAAGACCCTCACACAATTTGTGTGTGATCCCTGAATCCACATATTAAGTTAATATTAATTGTTTCTACCAAATTGGCACATTCAACAAAGTTGTCTTAAGATCTCGTTTAAAGAGATCAGTCTCTCGGTGACTTCACTCCATAGTTATATTTGTTCAGACTTCAATTCCGACGGCAGCATGCACGCCACAATTTCCTTGAGAATCACCACGTGATTGCTCACAACCCACGACGCTTCATCCCTGGTGAAGTCTCGATATCTTTGATATTCCAAATCTACCACAACCCGTGTTTTCTCCAACTGAATGGAAGAGAAGGCCTTACAATTTACCCAACTTGCGCATAAGACGCTCAAATCATCCTACCTAGCTTTGCGCTATCCAAATTCATTCTAAAATGTTTTTCTCCACCCCTCTCATTTCCTCTTGTCCTCCTCATACTCCTCCGGATCCAGGCTCGGTCGGCCTCTCCATCTTCTCCTGCAGTCTTCGGCGTCAAGATTGGCGTGCGTGGGTTTCATCTCATGTACATTAGTAGTCTAGGTTCAGTTCTAGGTTTATACTCTGTGTTTGGCTTTATGCCGGTAGTGTGGAGTGCTTCACTGGTCCTCCTTCAACAAGCCCGTCATCTGTCGTCCAGGTTTGGAGGTTTCCAGTTGTGCATGTGGCTCTTTATCGTCGCTCCTCTCTCTTTTCTACACCTCCGTGGGGATGGAGGAGGGGAGATGTGTGTGTAGGGTTACACGCATGGAAACAGAAAAAAAACATTTTACACGCAACAATCAAGATCTATCTACGAAGATGTAATAAGTAGATGATCATACAACAACTGCAGCGGAAGTAGACGTTTTTCAAGCATGTAGTAGATCCTCAACGCTAGACGTGTTCACACCAGCCGCGAGGATGTTTTCTCCTTACCGCTCCACGAGGACGGTCCTCTACAGTATCTGATGCGTCTAGTTCTCTCCAATCCGTCAGCGACCCGACGTCTAGACTGTCACGTCGAATCGTCGATGGTGAGGGAGGAGCCTTAAGGCGTAGATGTAGATTAGAGAGACAGAGAGAGATGTCCCAAGTGGTTTGTCCCGGGTGACAATATCGATGTCGATGACTTCATCATCATGCTGCGGTGGAGAGGGGCTTCAAGGACTTGATTGCTTTTGACTTTTTCCCATTAGGGTCCTTTATGTAAAAGTGTAGTTACTATTTGTTATTTTCTTTTCAGTTTAGACCATTCTGCAAGATGTAATCCCACCGCTGGAATTTAAGAAGTTTTAAGGTCCTTGCCATCTCAATCGGAGCGGAAACACTGGAGCAGCCTGGCGATGAGATCGGCCATCATACGGAGGGTTGCTGGGTTATTTGGGAATTTTTAGTTATGCAGAACAATGCAGGACTATACAGTTGGTATCTCTAAAGATAACAGTGTATAATGTCACCATTTCCAACAAATAAACACGATTATCATATCCAAATGAGGGCACCAAATCAAATCGCTTGCAACATCGTGCCGTCCCATAATTAAAAACATGCATGCCATCAATGCATCGCTTCATCATTTAAGATTTCAACAAAGGTTTGCGCCACTCACGAACAGATTGCATGGACAGTTTGATGATTAAACAAATAGTGCGACTTGTGGAAAAAGATGTGGCAAAAAAAATGCGGAAAAGAGGCCTGTATGGAGTTGACCATGACTATACTACTCCATTTTAACAAATCCCTAAAATTTGATTCTAGAATACGAATGAATGATTGATGCTATAGTAGTGTGCCAGTTTGGACTAATCGCATAATTTATTTCAATATATATATGAACGCATACTTGTTAAGTGGCCTTAACTAATTAGCAAATCAACTTTGGGGCGTACGTGATTTTCTTAGATGAGAAGGCGACTTTTTTTTTGGATATGTGGAAGCTGGTATCGTTAATGACGTCTCCGGTGCGAACATATCGTTGAAGATAGTGTGGTTAGATCTTCACTTCAAAATAATCATATGTGTACATATGGATTCAAGTGTGTGAGATAAATTTGAAGATAAAAAAACATTTTTTTCTGATTTTTTGTGTAAGCCCAAAATACAATGTATTTTACCATGATTTTGCACAATCATTGAAATCATATTTGATTTAGAGTGAAAGGCACCAGAGGTCACGAAGTTGCGCGAAAAGTAAGGATTGGTCACCAAGTTGAAAAACCTCAAAACGAGGTCACGAAGTTGTGGAGTAGTCAATTTTTGGTCATTCCGTCACGGTGGGCGTCAAGTTGCTGACGTGGCAGTGTGTTTTTTTACAAAAAACACCTTGAACTTTTATATATTCTAATTGTTAGGTCCTTCTTCGGGCATGAAAGGCACCAGAGGTCACGAAGTTGCGCGAAAAGTAAGGATTGGTCACCAAGTTGAAAAACCTCAAAACGAGGTCACGAAGTTGTGTGGTGCAACTGTTGGCGGAGGTACGGACCGCGAGATTGAGAGAGTCCGGCGGTACGCGCGCTCCATCGGCTTGCTCTTCCATGTGGTGGATGACGTGCTGGACGTGACGCGCACGTCGGAGCAGCTCGGAAAGACGGCGGGGAAGGACCAGGCAGCAACGTCAGCAACTTGAAAAAAGGAGAAGGACCTAACAATTAGAATATATAAAAGTTCAAAGTGTTTTTTATAAAAAAAAACACACTGCCACGTCAGCAACTTGACGCCCACCGTGACGGAATGACCAAAAATTGACTACTCCACAACTTCGTGACCTCGTTTTGAGGTTTTTCAACTTGGTGACCAATACTTACTTTTCGCGCAACTTCGTGACCTCTGGTGCCTTTCATGCCCGGAGAAGGACCTAACAATTAGAATATATAAAAGTTCAAGGTGTTTTTTGTAAAAAACACACTGCCACGTCAGCAACTTGACGCCCACCGTGACGAAATGACCAAAAATTGACTACTCCACAACTTCGTGACCTCGTTTTGAGGTTTTTCAACTTGGTGACCAATCCTTACTTTTCGCGCAACTTCGTGACCTCTGGTGCCTTTCACTCTTTGATTTATGTATATACGTAAAAGGAATCAGGTTTGTTAGACATAAACAGGTAAGTCTTTATTTTAAGATAAGATGTTTCATTTTGCAAGAATAAAGAACCCCCAGTAGATCGGGAGCCATGTGCTTGTGCCCGGGTACCTTCGAGAGTACCTGTTACATAATGCTGAATGTATAGAGCATATGCCACATCTAGCTGGGACTACGAATTGTTCCACAAAAGACCTCAATAATTGATCCACAGAAAATAAAATAGTGCATGCACAGTTTTTATTTCTAAAAATCAATAGTCTGTATAGAAAAATTCCAAGAAGTCACACCCACATGTATGCGTATGGGCTGTTCTGACGATGCAATGTTTATTGATCCCCTTGTCACAAGGTGTTATTTTCAATGCAAGCTTTTGGCTATAATCTGCAGACACTTGTCGAGCCTGAGAGAGCTAGCCCCTCAATGTCACACATACCTAGGTAGTCAAAGCACAATTCAACACCGATAAAAAGGGCAAAGCTAGCTGTGAATCTTGTGAAATTCAAATTCGACATGAATTTTGTGTCCTTTCGGCGTTGTGGCCAGTATCCGCGGTTGTATACTTGTATGTCGTCCGACATATTTGCCGGATTTTTTTGGAAGCGTCGATAGATTTTTTTTTTTTAGCGAAGGAAACGTCGATAGTTGGAGATGCTCTTCCGGTCTGAAAGAGATTTGAGTCCAATCATTTTGGCTAGACGTCGACATATCTGGTGGCGCGTACCACGTGAAGAACAGTATACGGGGCACGCTAGATGGACGGGTTATTGTGGTGTAGCCCATTCGGAGAGTACACGATGGATCGAACTGTGATTGGGCCATCAGCGTGCTCTTTGTGGTTGCGCTCCCGGCAAGTGCCGGACCACTCCTGCTCACCGGACGCTGAGGCTGAGACATCCACAGATTGATTCCATATATACTGACAGCAACTCTCCCGTGCGGATCGATGCCAATGTGTTGCGGTGATTGGGCAATCCATATGTCGTTTTACAGTTTACATCCACTTGTGATTTTTCTCAACGATGTGGATACCCGGAATTACATTATTTTTTATTTTCACAAAGGAAGAATATTAGTACTACCAAAAATACCAATTATACTCGGACTCCACACCAACATAATGAGTATCATACACTAGTATCATGCATATAATACTAGTTTATGTTACTACCTCTATAGTGAGTAGTAACATATGTATGATATCATATAGTAGTGTATTTATTAAGCTATAGACTCATCTTATCTTGGAATCCGCTATGTTACGGTATCTACCTATGTTACCACTACCATCTCTTTCATCATTAATTGTAGTGACACGTCATCATTTTGTCAACATGACATGCATGATACTAGTTATGATACTCCCACTATGGCTAGTCTAATAGTGCAAAAACACAACCATCTCACGAGATTTTGATTTTTCACTCTAAGAGCAAGAACAATAACACAACCTGCAGCCGACTACAAGTACATGCCATGTCATATAAAGTCAGCAAAAATTAGCACCAGTACAATAGGTGGGCTATAGACGGGCTCCATTAAATATTTAATTATCCTAAAGCTATCAAAGTAATGATTGCATGCAAGACACAGGAGGAGATGGACTTGATGCATGCAGCCGGCTCAAACGCTCGCACTAGGCTGCATGCCGGCGGTACCGTCTTGTTTCCTGTGCTGGCGCTGGCGACTGCAGAAGAGCCCCGTTGCGTTCTCTTTTCTCTTCTCTTTCCTCCGGCTAAGATTTTTGCTCATGTGTAATGGCTTATAGCCTGCTGATTAGGCTTATTGTACCTGCTCTAAATAAAGTCCAAACTCTCAAGACATTGTGTCAACAATAAAGCGATCATCATAATGAAAATCAGACCTAGCATTTATACCGTGACAATCAAGATGCAGTACTCGAGTAGCACCACCAACAAAGAAACCACCAAGTGTTGTTGCCCCCATTGACGAGGCTACCACTGCGAATTACTACCTCGTTCCTACATATAAGTATTTCTATCTTTTTTGAGATGTGTATGTCCCTAAATATGTTTCAACAGGTTGAATCACTCATTTCGATCTGCATGTGGTCTGTATTGAATTATTTTACAACATCTTATATTGTGGAACAGATGAAGTACCAATCATCGGCCTCAAATGCATCACACGAGCGATTTGCACTAGAATATCATCTTGCAACAGAACCACGTTCGCATAACAACTTGTCAAGCATTATCTTCTATGCATCCAAAGTGACGCCTCCGCTATGATTTGGCATTGTCAAACTCTAATTTGAACCATCGAGACCTTCTGGTTTTGGAATCGTAACCGCCTTGACATTCCACACCTACGCAACATCATGGAGATCACAACGTAGATGTTGGGAAGACATGCCACTTTGTGCCGACGGAAAGCGGAGCTTTGTAATGCACCCCTTGCAGTTGCACGGGTTAATATTTGCGTCTGTGCACGACCTAATCCCATCTGTTGCAAAGGTTCAAACGCACAATGTGCCAATCCGTGTAGACCGGCGGCGAAGAAGTCTAAAACAACTTGTCATGTGCCTGATCGAGGACAACCAGCAGGAGGAAAATCAGCGAGTTCGATGTGAAACCACATGGCCATCAACCTACCTTCCTCTTATCCGACGTACAACACTAGGCGATCTCGACCTTCTAAACCGAGCACAAATCCCACACCTCCTTCGGAGATAGGGCCCGCCAACAACTCGGCAGCTACTAGTGGCGGTAAGGGTGGTGTGCAGCGGGTGGTTGTTTGGCGGCGTCGCAAGGGTAGTCGCATGGGGAGCGGCCGCTATGAGGGCGTTCAACGGGGTGTCTACGTAGACCGGTAGAACGGAAGGAGATAAAACCGGAAATATGGTAGCAATAACTTACTCAAGTACTTTGTTCGTTCGAAAAAAAGATGTTTCTAAAATGCATGTATCTAAGCAAGTACTCGCTCCGTTCCGAATTAATTGACTCAGATTTTGTACAAGTCAATTAATTTAGAATGGAGGGATAATTGTCTAGTATCATTTTGGTAATGTTATTTCCCTCACGCCGGAGTAAGTAGTATTGTGTAATCGCAGCAAAATTGATGTTTTCCTTGGGTAATTCGGGCGAGGAGCAGTTGAGCATTCATTTTCCAAATCACGATCGACAAATCTACATCTCGTCGAAGTAAACACCAGTCGTAATACGCCAGTGATGTTCACGTGGTAGACAGAAGAGGGAAATTAAGAAACGTCAAATTTGGCAGCTACTCCCTCCGTTTCAATTTAATTGACTTGCTATCCACCACATGTGGATGTATGTATACATGTAACATGTCCAGATATATCCACATTTGATGTATAGCAAGTTAATTAAAATGGAACGGAGGGAGTACCACTCACTAAAGCCGGACCCACGCCGCTGCCGCACGGTACGGTGCCACATGATGGTCAGGATGCCCATGTCTTCCCATTTCAGGTAGGTACACTGTTTGGACTCACCTTGAATTGTAGAACGCTTCTCGTAAGTTTTTTTGCCTGCCCAAAGTGCCCATGCTGATGAGTGATGAGCCACGGTAGCGAGAAATAAGGGCATGGCCAGCGCTCCAGCTGGACCGCTGCCCCGCAGGTCCACGTCGGACAAACTGGTGTCGTGGAGGAGAGAGGTAAAAAGATGGTGGCTTGCAGACCAAAGCTAGCTCCTGCAGAGGATCCCGCTTCCTCGCTAAAAAGAATGAAAAAAGCAGAGGAAAGGAAGAGAGAGATGTACAGCGAGAGCACGTGAATGGATGCAAGTGAAAAAAGCAAGTAGTGGAGGGAGACTATGAGGCCCACATGAGCTGATGCTTCCGTTGGGTGAAAAAATTATATACGGTAGTCTCGTTAATATTTTCCTTGGGTGGAGGATGACTGGATGAGACCACAGCTTGCTACTGCCACCATTGGCCATGCCCTAACGTGCTAAGCCTGGCCCGGCCCGGCCCGGCCCGGCCCGGCCCGGCCCAGTTGGACCCACCGGCAGCCGCCGTGCGCAGAGCCTTGTTGGTGACCACGTTTATTTGAGCTACAACCTTCCACGCTTCCAGCTCCTCCTGTCAGTTGTGTTCCCTATTTTTATTTTGAGATTCTTGTGTTCCTTATCTTCAACCTTGTCCTTGTGTATTCACCCGAAATGAAGAACTGGGTCCAGAGTGCATTTTTATATTAAAATAAGTCCGTGTCCAACTATTTAGAAAAAATATATGAAAAGGTCGGATTCTGAGCTATAAAAAATGGCAAAATTGTGGGCAGACTATAGAGAAAAATTGGGTTATATTTCTAGAAATTTCTCCTTTTTGTGTAGCCCAAAACACAAATTTTACTTTTTAAGAAATTTCTTGTGTGCGGGCATAATGTGCATATGTATTTTGTGCCAAATTCTAGATTTTTTTTTAAAAAACCTAGAAGTAGGGTTCAATTTTTTCAAAAAAGGGGCACCAGTGTGCTCGGGAGCCACTAGCAATTTTTGAAACTTATATGTTTATGTTTTATTTCGTGTGCACATCACATATCTTACTATCTCCCCCGACCCTAACCCTCCCCCGTGTGGCGGCGCTGCGCCGCACCGGGGAGCCCCTTCCCGCCGCCGCTAGTCCTCCCCCACCTCGCGACCCTTCCCGTCGTCGTCTCGCCATAGGCGTCGCAGGGCAAAGCCCGTGTGGCGCAGCGGCGGCGGTGGTGCTTCGCCTCGGACGACTCACTGGCGGTGTCGTGGGCCAGCGGGCGCGGAGGATGGCGTGGAGGCGGCGGCAAGGTAGTGGAGGCGGCGTCGCCCGATCTGGGCCCAGATGGGCTTTGGCGGGTCGAGCCCTTCAACTGCGTCTTCACCGACGCCGACGATGACTCTCGTCCTCTGGGCTTGGCACGCGGCATGAGGAAGCCGGGGGCTCCTGCCTCGGTGTGATGGTTGTGGCCTCCTCCTTCGCCGGAGGTGGTCGGCTGGCTGGTTGTGGCGCATCGCTTGATCTCAAGCCTAGTTCCGGCGGCGAGTCGGAGAAACGTGGCTACCGATGAAAATCATGTCTTGACCATGGTCAGGATAGGCGATGGTGGCGCCTACGCCGTTTCCTTCTTTAAGGCATCGTCGTTGTAGCTACTGTCGATCCGCTCGTGCTGCTTCGGGGGAAACCTCAGATTCCGCTCTCCCTCTTGAGGGCATTGTTTTTGGAGCAGCAGCTGGAGGGAGGTTGCAAGAAGTGGTGCGGTTTACATCTACCACGTTGACGATGGCGGGTCTCGGCAGCGTGGCACAACGCGGTCTCGGCGACAAGCGTATGATGATGGACGCATGCAGGATGGTGGAGTTGTTTGGCGTCGTGGTGAGGCCAACGACATGCCTTGCAAGGTGATCACATTGATCGCTACTGGGCCTCCGGATTTAGATGACGTCCGTTCGTGCGTAAGGTCAGGGCATCGGTTATGATTGTTCCACCCCCTTCATCAGGGTTATAGGTGTAGCAAGTTGTCGCTAGTTTTGTGGTTCCTTTCGGATTGATCTTTGTATTCCTCTTGTAAGGTGTTGTTGAATAATTGCGTAAGGCTGTGTGCATCACTCGATGCAGAGGCCGGGGATCCGCACCCCCTTTTCTAAAAAACAAAAAAAAACAAGCATTATGTTAGTATGTGCTATATTGTATTTAGTTGTTTCCAAACAACAACAAAAACTCATCCACTCAAATTTTATGTGATGTGTTTTTGTCTTGATAATTTATGCAGGGACATTCGTATGTCCTTATACCTTATTTCAGTAGGAACATGAACTGCGCTCAAACCATTTTTATTATTTACGGATTCCAATGCCATCTCTTAATCTCTCTCCATCAAACTGTTTTTGCTACAAAGGTCTGAAAGAGTGGTTTGTATGGACCTCTCCCTTTCCCGTCTACAGTAGAAAAAAGGGCGATTTGTGCACACCCCCACGTTGACCACCTCGCCGCCGTCGATCCGCTCGATTCCTCGCCTCCGGCGGTCGCTCCGGCGTCGGGAGGTTGGGGAATCGGCGGATCACGGTGTGTACATAGTGTAGGTCTTTGTAGGTTACCAGCTGATACGTGCAAGACACACGTTCGTTGGGAGACCCCAAGAGCGTAGCAAGTTTTCCCTCAGTATGAAACCAATGTTTAATCGAACCAGTAGCAGATGAAGACACTTCTGAAGGTTGTTGGTGAAGGAGTGTAGTGCGGCGCAACACCAGGGATTCCGGTGCCAACGTAGAACCTGCACAACACAATCAAAAAACTTTGCCTCAACTTAACAGTGAGGTTGTCAATCTCACTGGCTTGCTGAAAACAAAGGATTAGACATATGGTGTGAAAAATGATGTTTGTTTGCAGAGAATGTAAAAGAACAATGCTTGCAGTAGGTTGTATTATCAATGTAAAAGAATGGATCGGGGTCCACAGTTCACTAGTGGTATCTCTCCATAATAAATAACTGACATGTTGGGTGAACGAATTACAGCTGGGCAATTGACAAAATAGAGAAGTGCATAACAATGCATGTACAAGTCATGATGGCTACTATGAGATTTATTTGGGTATTACAACATGATTCATAGACCGTAATCCAACTTCATCTATGACTAATAATCCACCTTCAGGTTAGCATCCGCACCCCTTTCAGTATTAAGTTGCAAGCAACAGATTATTGCATTAAGTAAAGTGCATAATGTAAGCAACACAATTATCCTTAGACAAAACATCGCTGTTTCACCCCTAGTGGCAACAACACATCCACAACCTTAGAGGTTGCTGTCACTCCCCCAGATTAAATGGAGACTGAACCCACTATCTAGCATAAATACTCCCTCTTGGAGTTACAAGCATCAACTTGGCCAGAGCATCTACTAGTAACGGAGAGCATGCAAGATCATAAATAACATATATATGATAATTCAATAATCAACTTGACATAGTACTCAATATTCATCGGATCTCAGCAAACACAACATGTAGCATTACAATAATATGATCTTGATCGAGATAGGCAGCTCACAAGATCTAAACATGATGGCACAAGAGGAGAAGACAACCATCTAGCTACTGCTATGGACCCATAGTCCAAGGATGAACTACTCACACATCACTCCGGTGATGATTCCCCTCTCCAGCAGGGTGCCGGGAAGAGCTTCAGAACCCTCCCGAGTTAGGGTTGACGTCGGCGGCGGCTCTGGAACTTTTCGTGGAATATGACTCGGGTGTCTAGAGTTTTCCCGAAAATTTGAATTTATAGGCGAAGGGCCGACATCGGTGGGCACCCGTGGGCCCCTCACCACGTCACGGCGTGGCCAGAAGGGGACCGCGCCGCCACATGGTGAGGCCGCCTTGGTGCCCGTCTTCGTTTCTCCTTCGAACTCCGTGTACATGACAGAAAATAGGGACCTGGGCTTTTGTTTCGTCCAATTCCGAGAATATTTCTAGAACAGCTTTTCTGGAATACAAAAACAGCAGAAAACAGGAACTGGCATTGTGGCATCTTGTTAATAGGTTAGTCTCAGAAAATGCATAAAAATGATATAAAGTGTAAATAAAACCTATAGCAATTGGTATAATATAAGCATGGAACATCAGAAATTATGGATACGTTGGAGACGTATCAGGCAACCCCATGCTTAGTTCTACTCGTCCTCGAGTAGGTAAAACGATAACAACAAAATAATTTCTGAGGAGACATGCTACCACACAATCTTGATCAAATAATATTGCAAGGCTCATGTTATGAATGAAGTGACTCAAGGCAATGGTCTATAGTTGACACAAGTGTTTGCTTCTGAGATAGAAAGAAGTGGGTAAACTGACTCAACATAAAAGTAAAAGAAAGGCCCTTCGCAGAGGAAAGCAGGGATTAAATCATGTGCTAGAGCTTTTTAAGTTTTTGAAATCATATAGAGAGCATAAAGTAAGTTTTTGAGAGGTGTTTGTTGTTGTCAACGAATGGGAGTGGGCACTCTACCCCCCTTGTCAACCAGACACTCCTCCCAACCTTTGCTTATACAAGCCATGGCTAACCGAATCTCGGGTGCCTTCCAACAATCACATACCATGGAGGAGTGCCTATTTAAACTGTTTAACACTTTGAAAATTGCTTCTGATAAATCATGGCAAAACATATGAAGAGAATTAAGTAGTTATAGCTGTAATTAATTGGGACTGGGCACCCCATTTTCCAGCTCTTTTTGCAAAATTATTGGATAAGCGGATGTATATGCCACTAGTCCATTCGTGAAAGTCTGTCAAAAGTAAATGGCAAGGTTGATAGAGAAAACTCCACATAACTTCCTCATGAGCTATAAAACATTGACACAAATAAGAGATAATAGGTTTTGAATAGTTTAAAGGTAGCACATGAAGTATTTACTTGAAATGGCAGGAAATACCACATAATAGGTAGTTATGGTGGACACAAATGGCATGGGTTTGGATGCACGAGAAGCATTCTCTCTCAGTACAGAGTTTAGGCTAGCAAGATTGTTTGAAGCAAACACAGGATATCAACTGGTACAACAAGACTTATGAAAACATATTGCAAGCATTATAAGACTCTACACTATCTTCCTTGTTACTCAAACACTTTTACCAGAAAATATGTAGACCTTAGAGATACCAGACATGCAAACCAAATTTCAACAAGCTCTACGGTAGTTCTTCACTAATAGGTTTTTAACTACATGATGCAAGAGCTTAAACATGATCTACTTGAGAGCTCAAAACAATTGCCAAGTATCAAATTATCCAAGACAATGATCTACAAGAATAAGTATGTCTTTCTGAAAATACCATCTACCACATGTAGCATTTTCTGTTTCCAACCAAACACCAATCAATTTATTTCAACACAAAACTCTCCAAATAATTGAACAATGAAACAAGAGAGTACTTCTCTACAAGAACTAACAGCTCTGAACAAGAGATGCATGAAAAACATGAGCTAAAAGCATTGCAGTAGCTAGACAAGAATACTCAACAAATATAAGTGAAGAATATGAGTATTCATATGAAAAAGCGGAGTGTGTCTCTCTCCCACACAAGAATGCTAGGATCCAATTTATTCAGAAAATGAAAATAACAAACAAAAATAAAAGCACACAGACGCTCCAAGTAAAGCACATAAGATGTGAAAGAATTAAAATATAGTTTCACTAGAGATGACCTGATAAGTTGTTGATGAAGAAGGGGATGCCTTGGGCATCCCCAAGCTTAGACGCTTGAGTCTTCTTGAAATATGCTTGGGTGACCCACGGGGGCATCCCCAAGCTTAGGCTTTTCACTCTTCTTGATCACATTATATCATTCTCCTCCTTGATCCTTGAAAACTTCCTTCACACCAAACTCAGAGTAATTCTCATTAGAGGGTTAGTGCATAATCAAAAATTCACATGTTCTGTAAGGACACAATCATCACCAATACTTCTGGACATTAGCTACAGCCACTGATGTTTTGTGGAGCAAAGAAATCCACTCAAATATAGTAAAAGAGAGAATGCAAAATAACAGGCAGAATCTGTCAAAACAGAACAGTCCGTAAAGACGAATTTTTTTGAGGCACTTAAGTTGCTCAGATCAGAAAACTCCAAACTAATGAAAGTTGCGTACATATCTGAGGATCACGCATGAATTTTTCAGAAGTTTTCAATTTTTCTGAAATTTATACAGCTCAAAACGGTGGACAGCAAAAATCTGTCCCTGCACGGAAATCCAAATCTAGCATCAACTTTCTATTAGAGACTTTACTTGGCACAACAATGCGATAAAATAAAGATACAAATGAGTTGTACAGAAGTAAGCAAACTCCTTGACTCAATAAAAGAAAAATTGCAGAAATAAAAAATGGGTTGTCTCCCATAAGCGCTTTTCTTTAACGCCTTTCAGCTAGGCGCAGAAAGTGAAAATCAAGTGTTTCCAAGTGAAGAAGCATCAACAGAATAATGTGTTCTAATAATAGAATCAAAAGGTAGCTTCATTCTCTTTCTAGGGAAGTGTTCCATACCTTTCTTGAGTGGGAATTGGTACCTAATGTTTCCTTCCTTCATATCAATAATGGCACCAACAGTTCTAAGAAAAGGTCTTCCCAAAACAATAGGACAAGATGCATTGCATTCAATGTCCAAAACAATAAAATCAACGGGGACAAGGTTATTGTTAACCATAATGTGAACATTATCAATTCTCCCCAAAGGTTTCTTCATAGCATTATCAGCAAGATAAACATCCAAATAACAGTTTCCAAAGGTGGCAAATCAAGCATATCATAGAGTTTCTTAGGCATAACAGAGATACTAGCACCAAGATCACATAAAGCATTACAATCAAAATCATTCACCTTCATCTTAATGATGGGCTCCCAACCATCTTCTAACTTCCTAGGGATAGAAGCTTCATGTTTTAATTTCTCTTCTCTAACTTGCATGAGAGCATTTGTAATATGTTTTGTAAAAGCCATATTTATAGCACTAGCATTAGGACTTCTAGCTAGCTTTTGCAAGAACATAATTACTTCAAAAATATTACAATCATCAAAATCAAAATCATTATGATCAATGGTAATGGAACCATTGTCTTCCATATTTCAAAAAATTCAGCACTTTTATCAGGAACAGTTTCAGTGGTTTTAGGCAATTTCAAACGTTTTGCAGAAGTAGTAGAGACATTGCCAACACCAATTATGTTACCATTGATAGTAGGAGGTTTACTAGCATGTGAAACTTCAGCATTACTAGTGGTGGTAATAGTACAAACTCTAGCTATACTATTCTCTTTATCAATTTTACCTTCTCTTTCCCACCTAGCATGCAATTCAGCCAACATCCTAATATTGTTGTCAATTTTAACTTGGATAGCATTGGCAGTAGCAAAAGTATTGTTATCAAGAGTTTCAGGTTTAGCTGCCATTTTATTAATTAAAGAAGCTTGTGATTCAGACATGGATGAAATACGGTTTCAGCAGTAGAAATCTTAGTTTGCAACCCAGAAATTTCCCTATTCAAATTTTCAAGTTGATGTCCTATATTTTTCAACATAGCAGATTGTTCATTCATGTTTTAGTAAACAATTGGTTTTGCTCATATTGTGATTGCATAAAGTTCTTAGTAGCCCTTTCAATTTCTAGCATCCTTTCCTCACTAGGCAATCCAGATCTACCATAAGAATTAACATAACCATTGCCACTATTAGAAGGATAAGGCTTATAATTGTTATTACCAAAATTATTCCTATAAGCATTGTTGTTGAAATTATTGTTTTTAATGAAGTTCACATCAACATGCTCTTCTTGGCAACCAATGAAGCTAAAGGAACATTATTTGGATCAACATGAGATTTACCATTCACAAGCATAGACATAATAACATCAATCTTATCACTCAAGGAAGAGGTTTCTTCAACAGAATTTACCTTCTTACCTTGGGAGTCCTCTCGGTGTGCCATTCAGAATAATTAATCATCATATCATCAAGAAGCTTTGTTGCAGCACCCAAAGTGATGGACATAAAGGTACCTCCAGCAGCTGAATCAAGAAGGTTCCTTGAAGAAAAATTCAGTCCTGCATAAAAGGTTTGGATGATCATCCAAGCAGTCAGTCCATGGGTGGGACAATTCTTTACCAATGATTTCATTCTCTCCCATGCTTGGGCAACATGTTCATTATCAAATTGTTTGAAATTCATAATGCTACTTCTCAAAGATATAATCTTAGCAGGAGGATAATATTTTCCAATGAAAGCATCTTTGCATTTAGTCCATGAATCAATACTATTTCTAGGCAAAGATAGCAACCATTCTTTAGCTCTTCCTCTCAAAGAGAAAGGAAATAATTTCAGTTTAATAATATCTCCATCTATATCCTTATACTTTTGCATCTCACAAAGTTCAACAAAATTATTAAGGTGAGCAGCAGCATCATCAGTACTAACACCAGAAAATTGCTCTTTCATAACAAGATTTAACAGAGCAGGTTTAATTTCATAAAAGTCTGCTTTAGAAGCAGGTGGAGCAATAGGAGTGCATATGAAATCATTATTATTTGTGCTAGTGAAGTCACACAACTTGGTGTTCTCAGGAGTACTCATTTTAGCAAAATAAGACAAAACCGAAATATAAAAATAAATGCAAGTAACTATTTTTTTGTGTTTTTATAAAAAGAAGCAAACAAGACAAAATAAAAATAAACTAAGCAAGACAATAACAAAGAGATTGGAAGTGAGAGACTCCCCTTGCAGAAGGCTTGACCTCCCCGGCAACGGCGCAGAAAAAGGCTTGATACGTGCAAGACACACGTTCGTTGGGAGACCCCAAGAGGAAGCTATGATGAGCGTAGCAGCAAGTTTTCCCTCAGTATGAAACCAAGGTTTAATCGAACCAGTAGGAGATGAAGACACTTCTGAAGGTTGTTGGTGAAGGAGTGTAGTGCGGCGCAACACCAGGGATTCCGGTGCCAACGTGGAACATGCACAACACAATCAAACTATTTTGCCCCAACTCACCGGCTTGCTGAAAACAAAGGATTAGACGTATGATGTGGAAAATGATGTTTGTTTGCAGAGAATGTAAAAAAACAGTGCTTGCAGTAGGTTGTATTATCAATGTAAAAGAATGGATCGGGGTCCACAGTTCACTAGTGGTATCTCTCCATAATAAATAACTGACATGTTGGGTGAACGAATTACAGCTGGGCAATTGACAAAATAAAGAAGTGCATAACAATGCATGTACAAGTCATGATGGCTACTATGAGATTTATTTGGGTATTACAACATGATTCATAGACCATAATCCAACTTCATCTATGACTAATACTCCACCTTCAGGTTAGCATCCGCACCCCTTTCAGTATTAAGTTGCAAGCAACAGATTATTGCATTAAGTAAAGTGTATAATGTAAGCAACACAATTATCCTTAGACAAAGCATCGCTGTTTTACCCCTAGTGGCAACAGCACATCCACAACCTTAGAGGTTGTTGTCACTCCCCCAGATTAAATGGAGACTGAACCCACTATCTAGCATAAATGCTCCCTCTTGGAGTTACAAGCATCAACTTGGCCAGAGCATCTACTAGTAACGGAGAGCATGTGATGACTCCCAAGTGCAGGAGATCAATTGTAGTACCTTTCGATTAGAAAAGGTTGTCGAACCCACGAGGAGTTGAAGGTATTCGTTAGTAAGATCGATAAATAAAACAATAAAAGATGCAAGTGTTTTTGGTATTTTTTGTTGTATAGTTGTAATGCAGAAAATAAATAGTAGCAAGTGAAAGCTCTCAATGAGAGAAAGCTCAATCCTCTTATGTGGCAAGAGGACAAGCTCAAGTGATGTGTAACTTATATGTGGAAAACGTTCCCCAGGGCGGCATGGATATTGCTAGGCATAGAGATTTATTAAACAACACGTTGAATATCTTGTCAAGTTTTAATCTTCTTTGGATGGAGCCATAACTAGGTATAGCTAAATAAATAAACTACAACCCCTTATGATGGATCATGTGGCCAAGTAAATGACTACACAAGAATTATTAAGACATAATGTCCCACCATAGAATTACACTCTAAGGTCCCCGATACTAATACCCTCATAATATAACTTCATGACTCGGTCTCAGGTTTACGTGTCCTCCCAAGTCTCAATCAATTCATTATACTACGGTGTTCTCCTATGAGCCCATATAGGTGAAGTGTTGTGCAGTTGACGTTCGCACAACACCATCATAGAATCACATAAAAGATAAACTCTTGACAAAATACCAACACATGTTATATATAAATCATTGCCAATTCATCCTATGCCCTCAGGAACATATAGGAACTACTCACAACGTGCAAACATGATCATAATCAGTGGCATAAGTGGTACAACACAATCTGAAAATATAAGTTCACCACCAAATAATGACAAGTACTCAATCACAAACATGAATAGTAGCACAAGACAAGTATCTAGGGTATAGCAACTCTCAAACTACGAGGGGAACGGAGTGGATCACGGTGATGATGATGGAGATGGTGATGATCTTGATGGGGCTGATGATGTAGAGGCCTCCTCCCACGCCAAGGAGGAGAGGTGATGACGATGACGATGATTTCCCCCTCTTCGGAGCTCCGGAGCAGGAGGATCTGAGCCCCCTCCGAGGGAATCAGGAGTTTCGCCGCCGCGGCCTCGGATGGACTAGGGAAAATTAGAGCGTAACTTTTCGGGCGAGACGAAGGCGTCGATAAAAAGCCCCAGGCGAGGAGGTGCCCGAGGCCCCTTTTGGTGGGTCCCACGTGGCCAGGTACATGGTGAACGGACAATGATGTCGCCTAGAGGGGGGGTGAATAGGCGATTAAAACTATGTGTTTAAATTAACAAGCCAACAACCTAAATAAACTAGGCTCACCTATGTGCACCAACAACTTATGCTAAGCAAGACAAGCAACGTGGTGATAGCAATATAGAATACTTCAAGCACGAAGGCTATCACAATGTAAATTGCATAAGTAAAGAGCTCGGGTATAGAAATAACCGAGGCACGCGGAGACGAGAATGTATTCCCGAGTTCCTCCTTGTTAAGGGAGTACGTCTCGTTGGAGAGGTGTAAACTGACAAAACGGTTCAACAATCACAAAGGTTTCACCTTCTTCTCCGATGAACCGCACCACAAAGGCTTGGTTCACCTTCCACTATCGGTATTCCTTCGAGGCGGAATCTGGAGCCTTTCAACAACAATCCGGGGGCACAACCCATAATGGGATTGGGGGCTCCCGAACGGCTTTCAACAACAATCCGGGGCACAACCCACAATGGGATTGGGGCTCCCGAACGGCTTCAAGTGACCACACAAGGGTCCAACCACCACAAAGGCGTGTAGGATCAAAGGACCTAAGAGTAACAAGTTCACAAGTTTACAACTTTCACGAATCCTCGTGAAGAGCACACTGATGCACCAAATGCAAAAGGCAAGAGCACAAGTGCTCAAATCCTCCACTCTCAAATTCCAACAAAGCAACAAATGCTTATGGGGGAATAAGAGAGGAAGAACAAAGAGGAGAACCACACAAGAACTCTAAGAACTAGATCCACTATGTTCCCCTCACTTAGAGGAGAGATTGATTGGTGGAAATGTAGATCTAGGTCTTCTCCTTCAATCCTCCAAAGATCAAAGAGTTTGGGTGGAGGGATTGGGAGATATCAAAGAAATGAGCTTGCAACAATGAAGGAGAGAGAAAGCAAATCGTGTTGGGCAGGGCTGGCTGGCTGGAGGTAGGTGGAGGGGCATTTATACCCCTCCCAAAAAAAGAGCCATTGCAGCCAGTTTTGCATCGGAGTTTCCGGTCCAAGTGACCGGATACTCCGGCCTGGGGCGAAAACTCCGGCCCCCACCAGGAGGTGAACCATAAACAGACGAGAGAAACACAGGCAGAAACTCCGGCCCCCTGGGGCCGGAAACTCCAGTCCGGGGCGGATACTCCGGCCCCTTGGGCCGGAAACTCCAACCCCCACCAGGGGCTGAAGATGAACTCTGCCTCTTCGAGGAAAACTCCGGTCCTGGGGACCGGAAACTCCGGCCTGAACAGCAGCAACAAAACAGCACAGCCTGAAAAGCGATAACTTTCTCGTTTGAACTCCAAAACAGGTGAAACCAATTTCGTTGGAAAGATAACGACGAGTGCTATCACACATGGGGAGGTGTGGACCCTAACTCGAAGGTGGACCGGTAATATTTCCAACACGAAAACGCAACAAGTTTTCCAAATGAAATCCATTTTTGAAGAACTTGGGCTTGTCATGAAGATCACGACAAGCACCAAAACCCAACAAGGAGAAAAGCCATATAAGAACCAAGAAGGATGAAAAGCCAAGTATGCAAAGGTTTGAGCTCTCCACAAAGATGCGATCAAGTTACTCACTTGAGAGCCCCTCTTGATAGTACGCCGTTTATCCTAAAACCCGGTCTCCCACTAACAACATGAGACCGGTAAAATAGAAAACCTATCAAGATCATACCTTTGCCTTGCGCATTCCACTTGAGCTCGATGATGATGATCTTGACTCTCTCAAGTTGGAACACCTTTCTTGATTGTGCTTGCTAGCACATGCTTGATGAAGACTTCTCCAAATGCTCCCCCATACTCCATTATGGGAGGGCCTCGCTAAGCTCCGTCTTCATGTCTCCTTTGCAAGCTTCAATCAAATGATGTCTTTCGAGATGGATCATATTGAGCTTGCACTTCATCTTCTCTACACCTGACCATTCTTCATATAAACCCTTGAGTAGAGCATTGATCGTCATGTAATCTTCTAGAGTCCAACACATGAACTCCAAACATTTCCTATGGACAAGATCTACAAGAATATCTCAATGCAAACATTAGTCCATAAGGATTGTCATTAATTACTAAAACCACACATGGGGCAACACATGCACTTTCAATTTCCCCCATTTTGGTAATTGATGACAATCCCTTTTACGAGGGTTTATATAATGAATTAAGCAACCATGCAACACAAAGAGCAAGGATGCAAGAGCAAGAAAGGCAAATGCTTGAGAACGAAACTAAAGCATAAAACCAACAACTCTTAAACCCTCTAAACTTCTCCCCCATTGGCAACGATTGCCGAAATGGGTGAAAAGTAAGAAGGCCAAGATAATAAGAGCTCCCCCATAAGGTGTGCATTTCTCATAATGTGAGTGAAATCACATGCACATATCCAATGAAGAATAGATGGAGGGAGATGAAACTATATTGAGGATCCAAAGATTACAGAGAATATCAAATAGAAAGATACTTCAACGAAAGAAGCAAGCAATCAAAAGGATCCAAAAATGTTCTAAATATCAAGAGGGAACTCCCCAAGGTACGCGCACAAAAAGGATTTGTATTTCAATATAGTGTGCACAACATGGAATCCTCACTCCCTCCTAGATAAATTCGAACACAAGCACATGCAAGAGAATATAGATGAGAAGTGAGGTAAAACAACTTGTAACAAATAAAATTGTTTTGCAACATGAGCAAGGAGCGGCAAATAAAAGGATGGGTGTGAGATATAAAGATATTTTAGGAGACTAATACAAGGATGAGCAAAATCATCAACATAGTCTTTCAAAAAGTGTTGCACATTAGTGCATATCATGTCTTTCACATACTCACACACCAACAAAGATATAGCAAATAGCTCCACAAGCTTATTAAGATTCAAAAGCATAACACATAAACAACAAAGCTTGTGCCTTTAATTAGAGACCACCAAAGATACAAAAGCAAAGGGGTGGTCACTAAAGAATTGGAATACCAAATAAAGAGGTAACTATTCTTATGTGTACAAGTTTCTAAGTAGACCCCAATCACGAAGATATAAGTCCAAAAAAACATGTACACAAAAAATAGGTACAAAGGTAAAGGTCATGATATCCAAGAGGAAGTCATAAATACACTAATAAGATTTTTGCTTAAAAGCATAGCACAAAGCTCAATTTTATCTTAAAGGGATATAGATGAACTTCCAACACATACTCATCATAGCATCAAAAACTATCCACAAAGGATAAAGGTGATAACGGGATGCTCCGAGTAAGATAACAAGTATCACGAAAGGCAAATGATTTTGAAGAAACATCAAAGTTACACATGAGAGACTTTAAGTAGAAAGTGCTAGATTGACATAATTGGGATCGATGAATCATGGAAATGAATATATAGTCCCCTTAATGTAATCATCCCGGCTTACTCACATTTGCAATAAAGATGTTTTGCAAGAATCAAAAGAATTGCAACCAAAGAGATTCATGCCATGAAACAACCTACACAAGGTTGAGAGCTAGAAAAGTATGCATGAGGTAGATACTTGTTACCGAGATAGCATTGGTGATGTAGAAGATAGGAGCTCATGATCATCCAAGCTTGGCTCCAATAAGCACATGGTGACAACACCTTCCTTGTAGATGATACAAGCTTCCAATGCATCTCCAATACCTAAAACAAATTCAAGTACAAAATGGCACCCAAACTCATTGGGTCTAAAGTAGTTAGAGCAACTACAATACATAGGACAAACTCCACATAAATATGTGCATATTAATGTGAAATTGAATTTCATGCACATCTTAGCCATATAGGATTTGATGGAGTTTATTCTATATATTAGATCAACGAAAGTAAGCATGCCAAAGAAATACATATAGTAAATATGCATGCATAAGACTTTCAAGAACCAAAAGTGATATAATTTAGACAAAACACCAAGTAAAACAACAAAGCACACACAAGGGTGACAAGAAAACAAATTGTCCAAACTATATCAAATATCCAAATCAACACATGAGTGAAGATACCACTTTGAAAAGATACCAAATGAAAATGTGGTCAAGGAATAACCAAACCCTCTACATTTTTCATGATGGCACAAAGTACCAAGACGGAAAATGCTTGTCTTCAAAGAGACATATCATCGGGATCAAATACCAAATGAAGACAACTAATGTTCAAAAACATATAGGATTGCTCCCCCAAGATGTGTGCATTATTTATGATTTTGCATTTGAATACAAAATGCACACAAATGAGATCATCACTCTCCATAAATATATTATTCGACCACTAGTCATGTTCAAGAAATGCAAGAAATTGCAATACCAATTTAAAGAGCGGTGTTTTACTCAAAGTAGGATAGCTTCCCAAAGAATAGTGCATTAACAAGAAGTATGCCTTTTGAAGATCAATGCACAAGAATTGGTTCATTGCTTTTCCCAACTTAAGAAAGCACAAAACAAATTTCAAGTAGAGCAATAAAGAAACCAGAGATATAAGGAAGACAAAAGAGAGTTAGATCAAAACAAATCCTTGGCAAACAAATAAGGCAATTTAAAGCAAGAGCCAAAGTGAATATGATCAAATATATACCACAAATAAGATTATCACTTGTCAAGACAAGTAATGTATGGAGATATTTCTCGGTGGTGGATTGCAAAGATATATTCAAGATCATATTCACAAAACATAAGCATATGGCAAAGGATAGGAATAAAAAGCCATGCTTAGATAGATAGATATTCTTGATAGCTTAAAAAATCACGCAATAGTGCAAAGCAACTCCAAGGAGTAGCTTGAAGCAATTGGTTTCCCAAGGAAATATATGAGAACATATTTAGGGAAAGCCATATCAAGAAATTCCATCACAAACAAGATCCAACGGTGAGAGGCAAAAAGCATTTAAGCAAAAAGGAACTTGTTTGAGAAACATGCCACAAAGGAATAAGATAATGAAGAATATCAATTCTAGGTGGCAAAACCTCACATGTTCACATTTTCTAGGTTTGTAATATGCACAAAGCTTATTACTCCCCCATAACGTGATAATCCAAATTTTCTTTAAAGCAAGAGGCAAACAAAAACAACTCAAGAAATTAATGGACATTATAGAATTTGAATTTCTCATGAGCATGACATACCACATAGAGAATAGATAATATCGATATATCATCACTAAGTGGTATTCACCATGTAAACACATTTTTAGGTTTGTGAAGTGCACAAAGCATATCACTCTCCAAAAATGGATAGTCCATTAATCTCCAAAGAGAGCCAACAAGATAAGATAGCAAATAAAGGAAATAAGGCTCAAAACAAGTAAATGGTGTGCAAACCAAAATACACTAGCAAGGTACTAAACCTAACACATGCAAGGGTGCAAGCAACTTTCATTGAATATATGGTATGAGCACAAGTTACCGCAAGGAGGAGCATTGGATAAGAGATAGTACAATGTAACCCAAATGACTTGGCTTGAGAGAATGTCGAGGTGTGTCCTCGGCAATTCCCATGGTTGCTATACCTAGGGTTGATTGTGTGGTAGAGAACGCGTAGTATCGGTGGAATCGATGGCTGACAAGCTGGATTTACCCAGGTTCAGGGCCCTCGAGTGAGGTAAACCCCTACTTCCTGCTTGTCTGTATTTATGGTATGAATATGAGGGTTACAAGGGTTCGGCGAGCTGCTGATCTCGTTGAGGTTTTGGTGGCTATGGATTCCTCCTCCTTAATCGATCACCCTCCCAGCCTATATATTAGGCTGGGTCTCGAGAAACATAACCGACCAAGGTTACATGTATGGAAAGTCTTAACCGACTATAACTTGATCTAACTTGGAAAGTACTCTTCGTCTTGGGCCTTCCTTCGTGGGCTTCGATTAATCCTTGGGCTTCTTTGATCATCACGTGCACTAGGTACCCTTATGCTGGGGTACCCACAGAGTATAACCTCGTCATTAGCACCCGAGTACTTGCTTGACTCGAAGAATCGAGCATGTGCTCACTTCATCGTGCACGTCATAGTCCTTGCTTTTATACTCCTGATCCGATGTAGTCTTTCTATTCTTAATTTGTTTCGATTGTATGTGTATGCGAACCATGGGATATTGACATAGCAGGCCTGATTGACTCGAAGATCGAGCTCAGTTAACCACACATTCGGGCGAAACCTTACTAGTCTTCAGTCAGACTCGAGTCCCTAGACTCGAGCCTGGAACATAGTCGAAAGCTTTTGCCTAGGTATATTGACATAGTAGGCCTGATTCACTCGAAAATCGAGCTCAGTTAACCGCACATTCGGGCGAAACCATACTAGCCTTCAATCAGATTCGAGTCCCCGGACTCGAATCTAGAACACTTTTGAAACTTTTGCCTAGGGATATTGACATAGTAGGCCTGATTCACTCGAAAATCGAGCTCAGCTAACCGCACATTCGGGCGAAACCATACTAGCCTTCAATCAGATTCGAGTCCCCAGACTCAAACCTGGAACACTTTTGAAACCTTTGCCTAGGGATATTGACATAGTAGGCCTGATTCACTCGAAAATCGAGCTCAGTTAACCGCACATTCGGGTGAAACCATACTAGCCTTCAATCAGGTTCGAGTCCCCGGACTCGAAGCTGGAACATACTGGACAGACTCGACTCAAGCCATTGTAGGTCTTACTGATTCGTTCTGTAGTTTAACTTTTGATACCTAACGCGTCCGTCAGGATTTTCATCATGTCTGTTGACACAGAAAATTTCAAGAGAAAACACTGTTGGAGCGTCCCTCGGCCCATCTCGATTGCTCGGCGGGGTCTTACCTGTGCATTTGCGTATGCAGCATCCGAAACATCTGCGCTTGGCATAGTTCGGGAATTTATGAAGTATGATTCTTTGATTTGTGAAGTACTTAATGCATTTTAGTCAAGTCTGTAGTCGAGTGAATTTCTTACCTTGTTTTGAAATCTATGGGAGCGCGACAGCGCTCCCATGGGAGTAGCCCCCCGAGATTGTGGTTTATTTGTCTTGCAATAGAGGACAATCTCAAATCATCCTTCTGCACTGCTTTGGCCAATTGAAATTTTCTGCTTTTTTGAAGTCTATGGGAGCGCGATAGCGCTCCCATGGGAGTAGCCCCCGAGATTATGCTTTATTTCATTTGGAGTAGAGGATAATCTCAATAACTTTGTTTCTTTTCGATAAATCGCAAGAAATTTTTGATGTGCTCCCATGGGAGTACTTTTTGCCAGTCGATTGTAGTCTTGAATCTTGTGTCGATTGTAGTCTTGAACCCATTACTCAAACGTGGATGCTATCTTCTCACCTGACGTCATTCTTGACATCGTAGGTGTGCGTTTTGCTGTTTTGACAAGACCTTCCTGTGTGAGCCCAATTGTTCAGAGTTTTGATCATAGAGGACGCCGTTTTTAGTTTTGACTCGACTGATCGTGGTATAATCGGGGCAGTCCTCGGGTAACACTTCTGTGTTTTTGATTTGTGCCAGGTCCCGAGTTTATCGAGTGGGTTTGTGTTTCCTGTTTGACTCAGCCCCCGAGCATGTCGAGTGGGGTTTGGGTTTTCTGTTTGACCCAGTGATACGTCCAAAACGTATCTACTTTCCCGAACACTTTTGCTATTGTTTTACCTCTAACTTGTGTGTTTTGAATACAACTAATGCGGACTAACGCTGTTTTCAGCAGAATTGCCCTGGTGTCTTGTTTTTGTGCAGAAAGTCAACTTTCGGGAAAAACACCAGAAAAGATCGCAAACCTCCTATTTTACCAGAAGACTCACGGAGCCAGAAGGGGAGTCAGAGATGGGCCACAAGTGGCCCAAACCACAGGGCGGCGCGGCCAAGGGGCCCACCGCGCCAGCCACTGAGGAGGGCGACTCGGACACCTCCCTGAGTCCCCCTTTCGACTACTTAACCCTCTCTGACCTAAAATGCGAGGGGGTCGTCCACTTCATCCAGAAACATCACCGTACGCCGCCGCCATCGCGAAACCTATTTCGGGGACCAGAAACTCCGTTCTGGCACTCCGACGGACGGGGAATTGGAGGAGATCATCGCCATCATCATCACCGACGCTTCTCCATCGACCATCCATGGTTCCCCCATCCATGTGTGAGTAATTCCCTGCTGTAGACTGAGGGGGATGGTAAGGATTGGATGAGATTGTTCATGTAATAAGTTATAAGATCATTAGGGCATGGTGCCTAGTATCCATTGTTAGTACTTATTGATGTTGTTGCAACTTGTTGAGCTTAATGCTTGTCACTAGGGCCCGAGTGCCATGATTTCATATCTGAACATGTTATTGTTTCATAATGATATGCACTGTTTATTGATCATACCTGCAAGTTGTATACACATATTGTTGTCCGGAACCCGAGGTCCCAAAGTGACAATAATTGGGACAGCCGGGGAATGGCTGCGATGTGAGGATCACAGTGTTCACGGCGTGTTAATGCTTTGCTCCGGTACTTTATTAAAAGGAGTACCTTAATTACCAGTAGATTCCCTTGAGGCCCGGCTGCCACCGGCTGGTAGGACAGAAGATGTTGTACAAGTTTCTCATTGCGAGCACGTACGACTATATACGGAACACATGCCTATGTTTACTTAGTACTTGGATGCTTTATCATTATTATCTGCAATGCCTATGTCTTGATTATTATATGAGCTATCTTATCCATGCAGCGCCCGTTCATCCATCCCTATGCCTACAGTGTTTTAATCCTACTGTTTGCTGCAATCACTACTGCTATCTCTATTTACTGCTGCTATTATTTCCCCGCTACTACTGCTATAAAACTGTTGCTACTGATAATCTGTGTCGAGCAAGACTATTCACAGGTGCAGCTGAATTGACAACTCCGCTGTTAAGGCTCCCAAGTATTCTTTGGCTCCCCTTGTGTCGAATCAATAAATTGGGTTTTACTTCCCTCGAAGACTGTTGCGATCCCCTATACTTGTGGGTCATCAAGACTATTTTCTGGCGCCGTTGCCGGGGAGCATAGCTTTATTTGTGAGTTCACTTGTGATCTATATTGCTCGCTGAAATTTATTCATCATGGGTAAAGCTCGTGATGAGAGGGTCCGTGTATTGCCATCCACTACAAGAAAAGGTATGACACTTAGTACCTCTTCTGCTCTTGACTCACCATCTGTATTGAGTCAACTTGTTACACCACCACAATCTTCACGTGTTGGTACTACTGCTGAATCTGAAATTGCCTCTGATAATATTGATGATGCTTCTACTGTGATTGATGAGAGTATTTCATTAGGTCCACTTTTAGATGCTGCTATTGCTAGGTCTAAACAACTTGAAAATACTAGAACACCTAATGGAAGTCCTACTACTCCTGTTTATTCACCCGAGTTAAGGGATTATACTTGTGGTGATGATCCTGATGAAACTTATGTGGAACTTGATGTTGATTTTATTCATAAATGTAATGCTACTACTGGTGCAAGTAATATTAGAAATTTTCTTGCACAACATGCTGTTAAATACAAGTTGTCACCTGATCCTAAGTTTGCCACTTCTCCTATAACATTAAAGATAAGGATTATGATTTTTCTCTTGATTTATCTCATATATCTATTGTTGAGAAAACTCCTTTTTGTGGCACTAAGAGTGAAAGTGCTGTAGAGCACATGAATGAGCTCTCTACTTTGAGTGGCTTATTTTTTGATGATATCAAGAAGCGTAGCTATTTTGTTGCTAAGATTTTTCCTTTCTCATTAAAAGATGATGCTAAAGCTTGGTATATAACAACTTGCCTCCTGGTTCTATTACTGTAACATCCCAAAATTATTAACAAGTATTATTAATTCCAAAAATGGGAGCCACCAAAAACTTTTGTTAAATTATGTATGTTGATCTCATGTTCTTGCTTGTGTTGCTAATTCCTCTTGTTTGTGTGTTGTTTGCTCTATTTAAAAACAAGAAGAAAAGAAGAGAATTAAAATAAAAAGAAAAGCAAGAAAATAAAGTGACAAGTGTCACATAAAATTCTCCAAGTGAGGATCTCATTTTGTTTCCAACAAAATTTAGTGGAGTGGTATTGCAAACCCTCCCATTTCATCCTTACTACTTGTCTCTCTCAAATAATATTTTCAAACTAGTTTTAAAAATTCAAAAGTAAACAAAGTAAAAATAAATTAAAAATGCTTTAATTAAAACACTATAAAAGAAAATGTTTCAAAACATTTTATTATTTTATGCCAATTTTTGTGGAGCTTCTGTACATTATGGGAAGGCCCCACAAATTTTGCCAAATTTTTATAAATTGATTTAGTGCCTCAAATTAAATCAAGAAGTGCTTCTGGTTTTAAACAGAAGGACTAAACCGTAAATAAGAGAAAGAAGAAGGAAAAGAAGCAGAGCACATGAGCCAGGGGGTTTTTGCAAAACCGTCATCGTCTCCTACCTCCCCTAGCTCACTGTCGCCGTGCGTGTCGCCACGGCCGCAGCTCGCCCTTCGCCGTTCCCGGCCCCCAGGGCCCCCTTGCCCGCGTCCACCCTCGCCCCGAGCCTCTGCACCCTCTGCGGGCAGAGGAAACCCTCTCCCCTCGCCTTAACGCCGCTGTCCCCCGCTTCTCCGCCGAGGATGAACGGACGGCGCCGGCCAAAATTGGCCCAGCCCGCGGCACCTCGACACGCGATCCGCGACGCCGCGAACCCTAGCCAACGCCCGGACCCCCAGACACCGCGCGGTGACCTCTCCCGCCCTCTGGACGCCGCTGGACCACGACCACCGTGCACCGCCGCCGCGCCTATTTAAACTCGAGCCCGCACCTCGCTTTTCCCCACGCCCCACTGTCTCTCCCCTTCTCCACCACACCCTCCACTCGCCCGTGCACCGCCAGGAGGGCGGAGCCTCGGCCACGAGCTTGCTGCTGCTCGTGCCCGTGCTCGACAGCCCGAGGTAGGCGACGACCACGGCCTCGCCGTGCTGGCCTCCCATTCCTTTCCCTCTAGCCCGTACTCTCTCCCCCTTTGCACACCGCGCTCACCCACCTCTTTTTCCCTCTGGATCATGCACAGAATCGACGACAGACGCTCGCCGGAGTTCGGGAAGTCGCCGTGGAAGCCGAGCACCTCGCCGTCAACGAACCAGCCCGTCCCAGCAAGTAGGACTCAGCCAGGACGTTCGCCCGAGCCTCCACCGTCATCTCGCATCATCACCAAGTCCTCCCGAGCCCTCTAGGTGAGGAACCATCCACCACCGTGCCGCCGGCGCGGCGGCGCCGCCATTTTATGGTCGCCGCCGTGGCCTTTGAACGTGCGCCGTTGGATCTAGATCCAACGGTCGCGTACGCTTCATTTAGATGAGCGGCTGATGGGCTGGCCCCACCCGTCAGCATTTTATTAATTTCCCTGCGTGCCCTGAGTCACTGACAGAAGGGCCCCACTAGTCAGATTTTTCGACATTATCCACAACAGTGGATTTTCTTAATTCAATTTCTCTGCAAATTTCAATACTGGTATACTTTAAAAATCAATAACTTGAGATTTAGGAATCCAAATAAATCAAACTCAATTGTTCTGGAAAGCTTATAAAATTGTTTAACCAACACAATTGGTCTCATGTCATTTAATTAAATAATTAAAAAGTATTATTGAAAATTCCACAGAAGGTTTAAAATAAACTTGTTTGTTTCTGATACTCTGTTAGTCCAAATAATTCCAAACCAATTTTGCTAGCTTAGTACTGCCTTGTATTAGCTCCCTAATTTTGGTAGAATTAATTAAGCAATTTAATTGTTGACTTTAAGATAAACCCTTCTGGACTAAAATAAACAAATATGTTTATTGGTTGACCCAAATGGGTTAGGACCAATTTTTTAGCTCACATATAGCCATGTTTACTTACCCCTAAAAGGATTTAATTTTTGAAACAACAGAACTTATTTGATTGCCAAAACTTGATTATTAAGCTACTGGATTCAAACCAATGTGTAGGGAGTTTGGTAACTCCAAATGATCCAATTCAAATTGGGTTGTCTTCTACACATCAGTAGCTTTCTATATAAAATTTAGTTTGTATTTTTGTGACCAACAGAACTCAAGTTGTGAATTAAACTTGTTTAACAAGTTTCTGCCATATTTGGACTTAAACAAATAATGTTTAATTCAATTGTTTGAAATCAATTTGTATTGTTTGATGTATCCAGTGGCTATTTAGAGCATTTAGGATTGTGATACTGTGATGTTGTGTGTTGTTTGAATAGTTTAGTGATTGCTTGTATTTGTTTGTTTATCGATTAGACGAGAACGTTGCTGGATTTATCGAGGAGGGGAATTTGTTGAACCTGAAGATCAAGATCAAGCCACTTTGCCGAGCAAGGCAAGCTACTCTCTGAGCTTGCACCTAAACATATATGCATCTACTTTGATCAAATGATTTACTCTTAAAACCAATGGTTTACAAAACCTTTTCAAAAAAGTGTATGGAAATTATTTTGCCACCCTATGTAGTAGTTATATGAAACTTTAGGATGGAAAACAATGTTGTTTATTCAAAACTCCTTTGAAAATACTTGTGTGGTTATGGAATACCGAGATGTCGGTATTGAAGTGGAGAAACGAAGATGTGATGTTTATGAAAAATGCACAGTGTCCTAGTACTATGACAACCAATCTTAATCTGTGCGACCACATTTACCCCCATATGGGAACGGGGCTTAGTCATATAATTTGCTCTTATTAGTATGGGATACCTCATCAACGGAGATGACTCCGTTATGCATGAGGGGATGGTTTGTGAACTCCCCTGACCTGGGTCCTCGCTCAAACTCTATGGAAAGATAAGGAGGAGGATTGAAGACTTCATAAATGTGGTCGCCGGGAAAAACATATGAGTCCTCACACTTAGGGTTGCCGACGGGGACCGGACTGAGTGTTGGTGGGAATTATCATATGGGTAGGATCCTATACTAGCATGAGCAAAGGAGAGGCTAGGGTCGGTGGCTCAACTTCGCATACACCTTGTATGGCGGGACGTGGCTGACACGATGAGTTACCGGATGGATGTGGGTTAAAAGCGTGCTACCTCTGCAGAGGGTCAAAACTATTCGAATAGCCGAGTCCTCGGATATGGACAATTGGGAAGCTGTCCTAAGATCATGTGCAAGTTTTTGGAAAAGCTTTTAAGTTTAAAGAATGAGAATGGTGATGGTGTTAAACAACTATACCAAATGGAGTGGTATAAGTTGTGGGAATAAATGGACCATGGTGAGCCCTGGTCAGGAAAAGGAGAAGTTTTGGAGAAAAAAGAGATGGTGACTTCTTTTAAAAACAGTTATAAAACTCTTCTTACCTTTTTCAATAAAGATATAGAGATGTTATAAAATAAAGTTTGAAAGTTAAAATAAAACTAGTGCATACTCATGTTGGGGTAGTTTGCGAGTACATTCAAATGTACTCATATTGGTTTCGTCCCTGGCTATTGTCCTAGCCAGACTACGAGGAGGAGCACTACGCCGAGCAGGAGTATGGTGACTTCTATGCGAACTAAGGATCTCCACAAGTCAGCTGCCTGTCGGGTGTCATCGTTAGAATATGATGTCTACTACGCCGTAGCTTCCGCTGATATTTTGGTTTGGCCCATGAAGGCACCTATGTAAGAACTTGGTCTAAATGACCATTTATGTAAGACTTTTTATTCGGTACTGTAATGGATGTAAACTTTGGTATCCAATTCGGATTATGTGCAACGACAGACTGATCACGGGATCGTTGTGTTAAGCATAATCGGGTATTTCGGACAGCTAGTCCGGGGTCCCCACAGACTTGGTATCAGAGCCATCCTGACTTTAGGAAACCTTAGTTAGCATGGTCGTTGTCAAATGTTACAAAAAGATGAATTTCTAAAGAGAAAGGGAAGTATTTTTGAAAACTGCTTATCTCCAATCCTCTTACTTATACAAAATTTTACTCTCATTAAATATCATTTTTCTTTGTACCCTTAAAATTGTGCACACTTCTCTTTAAACTTAAATTTCGACTCACTTGTTGCCCACTACATTTAAAATTTGGTACACTCGTCAGCTACTAACTTAAAATTTGCTTAAAAATTTGTAGATGGCACTCCACTGGACCGAGTTCGTTCAGTTGAGAAGGATAGCAAGCTGACGTTCGAGAGTGACTTGTTCGAGTTGACCAAGCTGTTAGGTCGCCCCGCTCCAGAGTTTGAGGGAGCTCAGATTGATGTTCACGGTGTCGGAAGGCTGAGCTGGCTCATCAGGTCGTCAGTTCGCAGGAACATCAAGTCTCCCAGTTCCAGGACGCTCGTCTTCACCACCAAGGAGGCCACCTGGGTTGACGGTCTCTGTACTGCTACACAGAGGATGCTAGCCCGACTTTGTGAGGAGCACAAGGCGGAGTTAGTAGACTCCCGTTTCCGGTTCTACGGGAGGCGCAACTGCGATGGACACCCTACTCCTTCCCCTTGCCACCCGATGTTTGGGAGCTACATCATGGACATGGAGCTCTTACTTCAGCACACTCAGGATGATCTGTTGCGCACTAGGATTCAGCTTCGCTTTGACCGCGAGTCGCTCGTTGAGCTTCGCGAGAGTGAGGAGAAGCTGCTGGAGGAGAAGGTCGCTCTTCTCGGAAGAGGGCCCAGCTGAGGAGGACCATCTGAAGCTCCGCAAAAGGTGGCGGAGCAGGACCAGCTGATCGAGGATCTAGAGCACCATACTGACGAGATGGAGGAGGAGGGCGAGGATCTCCGCAAGGAGAACAACGCTTTCCTCAGTGACGATGATGACTTTGTGGAGGAGATGGACTGTGAGGAGGAGATGATGAGGAGGAGTTAGTTGACGAGGAGGAGGAGCCACTCGAGGCAGTTCTCGAGGACGAGGAGGAGGATCCCGAGGAGCCACTCTACCAGTCAGATGCTGACGTGTTAGAGCTGGAGGTTCCACCTCAGTAGGCGAGTGACTTGATCACTACCGCAGGATTAGGTTGACCCTATCACTAGTCGAGTAGAAGTAGTGGTTCTTTTGGAAACCAGATGCTATGTATCTTAGATGTAAGGTGATGTTGTAAGCTTGTGTTGATGTGAACTCCTTGATGTTGTTTGTGAAATATAAGTATGTTTGTCTTGTTAAATCTGTGTGAAATATTTTCATATAACTTAAATTAATCAACCACTTGCGAATCGTCTTTCCCTTAGTCGAACTTTTCTTGCCTTGCCTCTTATACCCGGTGTGCTTCAGGATGCCGCCCCGTCGTGCGGAAGGAGGATCAGCACCACCACCACCGGACCCAACCCCCGCCCAACTTCTCGCGCTTATCATGGAGGAACGTGAAAATGCCCGGCAGAGCGCCAAGCTCATCTGCTGCCTTACAACAACTCGCAGCCGCTACAACAACAACAACAAAACAACAACAACAACAATGGTGGCAATGGCAATGAGAATCAGCGATCCACCTTAGGCGATTTCCAGAAGACCAACCCACCTACCTTCTCCAAGGGACTTCACCCGCTGGAGGCCGATGATTGGCTTCGCACCATCGACAACAATCTTCAAGTTGCTGCTGTGGGAGAAAATGAAAAAGTGCTGTATGCAACCCACTATCTCGCTGGACCTGCAAGAGCTTGGTGGGAAACTACCAAGCTCTCCAGCAGCTGATCATGTCATCAACTGGGCTGAGTTCAGGAGAAATTCGCAAGAAGCACATTCCCTATGGACTCATTGAAGGAAGAAGGATGATTCCGCAAGCTGAGGCAGGGAAGTAGAGATGTGGTCGGTTATCTTGAGGAGTTTACCGACTTATCTCGGTATGCTCCTGATGACACCGACAAAGAAGAGAAGAAGATGGAGCGTTTCATGAGTGGACTTCATGATGAACTGCAGTGTGCTTGGTTATCCATGACTTCCGTGATCTGGAGTCACTTGTGGACAAAGCCATCCAGCTGAGACCAAGCGCAAGTCTATGTTTGAAGGTCGCAAGAGGAGGATGAATGCTCAGGAAGGTTCGAGCAGTCAGAAGCCTCGTATCTTTCAGCAAAACCCCAAACCTGCCTATCGACCACCCCAAGCTCCACGCCCCAATTTCCCTAACCGCCCAAACAACTTCAACCGCCCCAATGACAATAACCGTCCCAGAGGAAACTTCAACAACTTCAACCCCAATGCCAATGTTGTCTGCTTTGAATGTGGCAACAAAGGTCACTACTCCAGGAATGCCCCAATCCCAAGAGGAATGTTCAGCGCCCCATGCGCCGAACAATGGTCAAGGCCGCAATGGAAATGGTAATGGCAAGAATGCCGCACCCCGCGGAAATGCTGCTGTTGTCAAGGGTCGTCTGCACCACATCAATGCTGAAGAAGCTCAAGATGCGCCGGATGTTGTGCTGGGTACGTTCCTTGTCAACTCAGTACCTGCAACTGTTCTGTTTGATTCTGGTGCAACACATTCATTTGTTACCGAGGAGTTTGTTGCTAAGGGAGGTTTAGTAGAAGGCTTCCTAACTAAAACCTTGAGTATACAAATCCCTGGTTCCACCCTAGAAACCAAGAGATTTTGTCCAAATACTGCCATAGAGATTTCAGGCGAAAATTTGCAGCCGACCTAATTGTTTAGGAACCCAAGGCATAGATGTCATACTCGGTATGAATTGGCTAGCCAAGTACCATGGTCGAATTGACTGTGCCAGAAGAGCTGTATCCATCACCACCGACAAAGAAGTAGAAGTGGAGTATGTGTCTGAACCCAACCACTCACCAGGCTGCCATGAGAGCATAGCTCGACCCACCTAGATGAGATCCGTGTTGTTCACCTATTCCGAGATGTTTTCCCTGAGGAATTGCCTGGTATGCCGCCAGACCGGGAAATTGAGTTCATAATTGAGCTTATCCCAGGAACAGCCCCAATATCCCAAAGGCCTTATCGGATGAATCCGGAAGAACTGGTTGAGTTGAAGAAGCAGTTGGCAGATATGCTCAGCAAAGGTCTTGTTCGTCCAAGCGCTTCACCCTGGGGATCACCCATTATTTTTGTGGACAAGAGAGACGGTACCACACGACTGTGTGTGGATTATCGCAGGCTAAATGACGTGACCATTAAAAACAAGTACCCCTTCCCAAGATCGAGGATCTGTTCGATCAGATGAACGGAGCCCGAGTCTTTTCAAAGATCGATCTTCGGACAGGATACCATCAGTTGAAGATCCGAGAGACAGACATTCCCAAGACCGCCTTCACCACTCGTTACGGTTTGTTTGAATACACCGTGATGTCCTTTGGTCTGACCAATGCCCCAGCCTATTTCATGAATCTCATGAACAAGATTTTCATGGAGTACCTCGACAAGTTCGTGGTAGTTTTCCTTGATGACATCCTTATTTATTCCAAGACCGAAGAAGACATGCTGAACACCTGCGTCTAGTTTTGGAGACCCTCCGAGAGCACCAGCTGTATGCCAAGCTTAGCAAGTGTGAGTTTTGGCTCATGAAGTGGCGTTTCTCGGACATATAGTATCTGCTGGAGGAATTTCTGTTGACCCAGAGAAGATCCAAGCCATTATGACTGGTTATCCCCAACCAGTGTGACTGAAATCCGAAGCTTTCTCGGACTCGCCGGTTATTACCGCAAGTTCGTTGAAGGATTTTCCAGTATAGCCAAGCCTTGACCCAACTGTTGAAGAAGGACAAGAAATTTGAATGGACTCAGAAGTGCGAAGATAGTTTCCAAGAGTTGAAGAAGAGACTAACCTCCACCCCAATCCTGGTTATGCCAGACGTCACCCAGAGTTTCGACGTGTATTGCGATGCATCACGCCTCGGACTTGGTTGCGTTCTGATGCAAGAAGGCAAGTTGTGTCGTATCTGTCCCGGCAGTTGCGACCGCATGAAGAGAATTACCCAACCCATGACCTGGAATTAGCTGCTGTTGTTCTTGCTCTTAAAAAGTGGCGTCCCTATCTTGCGGGACATCGCTGTGAGATCTATACGGATCACAAGAGCTTGAAGTATATTTTCACCCAGAAGGAGTTGAACCTGCGACAGAGAGATGGATGGAATTAATCAAGGATTATGATATTGGAATCCACTATCACCCCGGAAAGGCTAATGTAGTTGCCGATGCCCTTAGTCGCAAACCCTGTACCTTGAATGCCCTGATCCAAGCCGAACAACCAGCCTTGTTCAAAGAGTTCGAAGATTTTGGACTAGAACTTGTTAGCCATGGATATCTCGCCAATTTGGAGTTAGCCCCAACCCTGATGGATCAAATCAAAGAAGCCCAAAAAGGTCATGAAAGCATTGAAGGAATTAGGAAGAAGATCTCCCTCGGCAAAGCACCCGGTTTTACCGAAGATGCTGAAGGAGTGCTGAAATTCAATGATCGTATCTGTGTGCCCAATGTCACGGAACTTAAGGAGTTAATCCTGAAGGAAGCCCATGAGACCCCTTATTCAATCCACCCCGGCGGAACCAAAATGTACCAAGACCTTCGAGAAAGATTTTGGTGGCATGGAATGAAACGAGAGATTGGTTCTTTCGTAGCCAAGTGTGATATCTGTCAGCGAGTCAAGGCTGAACATCAGCGACCCGCTGGATTGCTTCAACCTTTGAAAATTCCCGAGTGGAAATGGGATGAGATTGGAATGGATTTTATTACCGGACTTCCAAGATCCAACCGAGGCCATGATTCAATCTGGGTCATCGTTGATCGATTGACCAAGGTTGCTCATTTTATACCTGTCAAGACCACCCATACCGGAGCTCAGTTAGCAGACTTGTATATTTCCAGAATAGTAAGCCTGCATGGTGTGCCTAAGAAGATTGTATCTGATAGAGGTACGCAATTCACCTCAAGATTCTGGAAATCCCTTCATGAAGCCCTCGGAACCAAGTTAGCATTTAGCACAGCTTATCATCCCCAGACCGATGGCCAAACTGAGCGAGTGAACCAGATATTGGAGGACATGCTTCGCGCATGTGTTCTATCCTATGGTTCCAAGTGGGAAGATTGTCTTCCGTTTGCAGAGTTCTCATACAACAATAGTTATCAGTCCAGTCTGCAAATGGCCCCTTTTGAAGCCCTTTACGGCAAGAAGTGTCGTACACCCTGAATTGGTCCGATACCGGAGAGAGTAAATTGTTCGGTCCAGATACCCTCCGTGAAGCTGAAGAGCAAGTTCAGCTTATTCGGAACGCCTCAAAACTGCCCAGTCCCGTCAGAAGAGTTACGCTGACACCAAGCGCCGTGACCTCACTTTCAGTATCGGAGATTATGTTATCTCCGAGTGACACCCTCAAAGGAATGCAGCGTTTCCATGTCAAAGGAAAGTTAGCGCCAAGGTATATTGGACCCTTCAAGATCATCGCTCGTCGAGGAGAAGTATCCTATCAGCTGGAATTGCCACCGGAGTTAGGAGATTATCATGATGTTTCCACATTTCCTTGCTCCGGAAGTGTCTTGAAGTTCCTGACCAGCCAGATGTTTTCAAAAACATCGACCACCTCTCCATCGACCTGAACCAAGATTTGACTTATCGCGAGAGACCCCTCAAGATTCTCGAAGAAGATGTTCGTGTTACCCGAAGACGTGCAATCAAGTTTTACAAAGTCCAGTGGACTAACCACTCTGAAGAAGAAGCAACTTGGGAACGTGAAGATTATCTTAGGAGCGAATTCCCAGGCCTCTTTAGTACCTAAGCCTAGCAAATCTCGGGACGAGATTTATTTTAAGGAGGGAAGGATTGTAACATCCCAAAATTATTAACAAGTATTATTAATTCCAAAAATGGGAGCCAACAAAAACTTTTGTTAAATTATGTGTTGATCTCATGTTCTTGCTTGTGTTGCTAATTCCTCTTGTTTGTGTGTTGTTTGCTCTATTTAAAAACAAGAAGAAAAGAAGAGAATAAAATAAAAGAAAAGCAAGAAAATAAAGTGACAAGTGTCACAAAATTCTCCAAGTGAGGATCTCATTTTGTTTCCAACAAAATTTAGTGGAGTGGTATTGCAAACCCTCCCATTTCATCCTTACTACTTATCTCTCTCAAATAATATTTTCAAACTAGTTTTAAAATTCAAAAGTAAACAAAGTAAAAATAAATTAAAATGCCTTAATTAAAACACTATAAAAGAAAATGTTTCAAAACATTTTATTATTTTATGCCAATTTTTGTGGAGCTTCTGTACATTATGGGAAGGCCCCACAAATTTTGCCAAATTTTTATAAATTGATTTAGTGCCTCAAATTAAATCAAGAAGTGCTTCTGGTTTTAAACAGAAGGACTAAAGTAAATAAGAGAAAGAAGAAGGAAAAGAAGCAGAGCACAGGAGCCAGGGGGTTTTTGCAAAACCGTCATCTCCTACCTCCCCTAGCTCACTGTCGCCGTGCGTGTCGCCACGGCCGCAGCTCGCTTCGCCGTTCCCGGCCCCCCAGGGCCCCCTTGCCCGCGTCCACCCTCGCCCCCGAGCCTCTGCACCCTCTGCGGGCAGAGGAGACCCTCTCCCCTCGCCTTAACGCCGCTGTCCCCGCTTCTCCGCCGAGGATGAACGGACGGCGCCGGCCAAAATTGGCCCAGCCCGCGGCACCTCGACACGCGATCCGCGACGCCGCGAACCCTAGCCAACGCCCGGACCCCCAGACACCGCGCGGTGACCTCTCCCGCCCTCTGGACGCCGCTGGACCACGACCACCGTGCACCGCCGCCGCGCCTATTTAAACTCGAGCCCGCACCTCGCTTTTCCCCACGCCCCACTGTCTCTCCCTTCTCCACCACACCCTCCACTCGCCCGTGCACCGCCAGGAGGGCGGAGCCTCGGCCACGAGCTTGCTGCTGCTCGTGCCCGTGCTCGACAGCCCGAGGTAGGCGACGACCACGGCCTCGCCGTGCTGGCCTCCCATTCCTTTCCTCTGGCCCGTACTCTCTCCCCTTTGCACACCGCGCTCACCCACCTCTTTTTCCCTCTGGATCATGCACAGAATCGACGACAGACGCTCGCCGGAGTTCGGGAAGTCGCCGTGGAAGCCGAGCACCTCGCCGTCGACGAACCAGCCCGTCCCAGCAAGTAGGACTCAGCCAGGACGTTCGCCCGAGCCTCCGCCGTCGTCTCGCATCATCACCAAGTCCTCCCGAGCCCTCTAGGTGAGGAACCATCCACCACCGTGCCGCCGGCGCGGCGGCGCCGCCATTTTATGGTCGCCGCCGTGGCCTTTGAACGTGCGCCGTTGGATCTAGATCCAACGGTCGCGTAACGCTTCATTTAGATGAGCGGCTGACGGGCTGGCCCCACCGTCAGCATTTTATTAATTTCCCTGCGTGCCCTGAGTCACTGACAGAAGGGCCCCACTAGTCAGATTTTTCGACATTATCCACAACAGTGGATTTTCTTAATTCAATTTCTCTGCAAATTTCAATACTGGTATCAACTTTAAAATCAATAACTTGAGATTTAGGAATCCAAATAAATCAAACTCAATTGTTCTGGAAAGCTTATAAAATTGTTTAACCAACCAATTGGTCTCATGTCATTTAATTAAATAATTAAAAAGTATTATTGAAAATCCACAGAAGGTTTAAAATCTAAACTTGTTTGTTTCTGATACTCTGTTAGTCCAAATAATTCCAAACCAATTTTGCTAGCTTAGTACTGCCTTGTATTAGCTCCCTAATTTTGGTAGAATTAATTAAGCAATTTAATTGTTGACTTTAAGATAAACCCTTCTGGACTAAAATAAACAAATATGTTTATTGGTTGACCCAAATGGGTTAGGACCAATTTTTTTAGCTCACATATAGCCATGTTTACTTACCCCTAAAAGGATTTAATTTTTGAAACAACAGAACTTATTTGATTGCCAAAACTTGATTATTAAGCTACTGGATTCAAACCAATGTGTAGGGAGTTTGGTAACTCCAATTGATCCAATTCAAATTGGGTTGTCTTCTACACATCAGTAGCTTTCTATAGAAATTTAGTTTGTATTTTTGTGACCAACAGAACTCAAGTTGTGAATTAAACTTGTTTAACAAGTTTCTGCCATAATTTGGACTTAAACAAATAATGTTTAATTCAATTGTTTTGAAATCAATTTGTATTGTTTGATGTTCCAGTGGCTATTTAGAGCATTTAGGATTGTGATACGTGATGTTGTGATGTTGTTTGAATAGTTTAGTGATTGCTTGTATTTGTTTGTTTATCGATTAGACGAGAACGTTGCTGGATTTATCGAGGACGGGGAATTTGTTGAACCTGAAGATCAAGATCAAGGCCACTTTGCCGAGCAAGGCAAGCTACTCTCTGAGCTTGCACCTAAACATATATGCATCTACTTTGATCAAATGATTTACTCTTAAAACCAATGGTTTACAAAACCTTTTCAAAAAGTGTATGGAAATTATTTTGCCACCCTATGTAGTAGTTATATGAAACTTTAGGATGGAAAACAATGTTGTTTATTCAAAACTCCTTTGAAAATACTTGTGTGGTTATGGAATACCGAGATGTCGGTATTGAAGTGGAGAAACGAAAGATTTGATGTTTATGAAAAATGCACAGTGTCCTAGTACTATGACAACCAATCTTAATCTGTGCGACCACATTTACCCCCATATGGGAACGGGGCTTAGTCATATAATTTGCTCTTATTAGTATGGGATACCTCATCAACGGAGATGACTCCGTTATGCATGAGGGGATGGTTTGTGAACTCCCCTGACCTGGGTCCTCGCTCAAACTCTATGGAAAGATAAGGAGGAGGATTGAAGACTTCATAAATGTGGTCGCCGGGAAAAACATATGAGTCCTCACACTTAGGGTTGCCGACGGGGACCGGACTGAGAGTTGGTGGGAATTATCATATGGGTAGGATCCTATACTAGCATGAGCAAAGGAGAGGCTAGGGTCGGTGGCTCAACTTCGCATACACCTTGTATGGCGGGACGTGGCTGACACGATGAGTTACCGGATGGATGTGGGATAAAAGCGTGCTACCTCTGCAGAGGGTCAAAACTATTCGAATAGCCGAGTCCTCGGATATGGACAATTGGGAAGCTGTCCTAAGATCATGTGCAAGTTTTTGGAAAAAGCTTTTAAGTTTAAAGAATGAGAATGGTGATGGTGTTAAACAACTATACCAAATGGAGTGGTATAAGTTGTGGGAATAAATGGACCATGGTGAGCCTGGTCAGGAAAAGGAGAAGTTTTTGGAGAAAAAAAGAGATGGTGACTTCTTTTAAAAACAGTTATAAAACTCTTCTTACTTTTTCAATAAAGATATAGAGATGTCATAAGAAATCAAAGTTTGAAAGTTAAAATAAAACTAGTGCATACTCATGTTGGGGTAGTTTGCGAGTACATTCAAATGTACTCATATTGGTTTCGTCCCTGGCTATTGTCCTAGCCAGACTACGAGGAGGAGCACTACGCCGAGCAGGAGTATGGTGACTTCTATGCGAACTAAGGATCTCCACAAGTCAGCTGCCTGTCGGGTTGTCATCGTTAGAATATGATGTCTACTACGCCGTAGCTTCCGCTGATATATTTGGTTTGGCCCATGAAGGCACCTATGTAAGAACTTGGTCTAAATGCCATTTATGTAAGACTTTTTATTCGGTACTTAATGGATGTAAACTTTGGTATCCAATTCGGATTATGTGCAACGACAGACTGATCACGGGATCGTTGTGTTAAGCATAATCGGGTATTTCGGACAGCTAGTCCGGGGTCCCCACAATTACTAGTCCTACTTGTTTGCTTAATGTTTTCTTTCAGAAATATTTCCTGCTAGTGCTCAACATGCTGCTTTGCAGAGAATTTATAACTTTAACCAGGAAGATGAAGAGAAACTTCCAGAGGCATGGACAAGGTTTTGCTCTTTATCAGAGCTCGGCCTGGACATGATTTGGAAAAGCATGATCTACTTGATATATTTTACAGTGGACTAACTATTGAATCTAGAGCATATCTGGATAGTTGTGCTAGTTGTGTTTTTAGGAAAAGAACCCTGAAGAAGCTGAAGAATTATTGGCTAAAATCAGCCAGAATTATGATGATTGGACTCTACCTGCGCCGACCCCCACACCCGCACCGACACCAATATCAAAGAAGAGGGGAGGTTGATTGAATTGAATGATGAAACAATGAAGGAGGCCAAGAAGACTCTCATTGAGAAGGGTATTAAATCTGAAGATGTGAAGAACCTTCCACCTATTGAAGATTTGTGTAAGCCATTCCTCATCCATCCATAATTGAGGTTCACTCTCTCCACAGGTTCGATGAAGGAGATATTCCCTACTCTAAACCACCTGATCAATGCTTAGATGAATTTGATAATTATGTTATTAAGCAAGATAATTTTAATATGAGAGTAGAGAATCATTTGCATGAAAACTCTCAATCTATTAGTAAGTTGCATGATATTGTGGAGAGAACCTCCAATGATGTTAAGATGCTTATTAAACATTTCCATATGGTTCAAACTCAAATTGATCAATTCACTAAAGTGCAACAAGACATGTTTGCCAATGCTCCTAAAGAAAAATTAATACTTGTCTATGTTAGCACTAGAAGTGGAGCTCATACTCAGGATCCTTTATATCCTAAGGGACACCTAAAAGAATTGAACAAGATTCTCAACTAGCTGAAAATCCAGTTTCTCCTTCTAAGAAAAAGAAGAAGAAGAAACATAAAAATGTTGTAGAATCCTCTGAAACTGTTAATGATCCTAATAATATATCTATCTCTGATGCTGAAACTGAAAGTGGTAATGAACTTGATAGTGATAAGGATAAAAATGATGCTCTTGATAAAAAAGTTAGTGAAAAGGAACCTGAAAAGCATACTAAAAACACAAAGTACACTAAGGAAGACTTATTGCTAAGAAACATGGTAATGAAAGGGAACCTTGGGTTCAAAAGCAAATGCCTTTTCCAACTAAGAAACTAAAATCAAAGGAAGAAGAACATTATAATAAATTTTGTGAATGGATGAAACCCTTGTTCTTGCAAATTCCTTTGACTGATGCTATTAAATTGCCTCCTTACTCAAAGTATATGAAAGATATTGTTTTAACAAGAGGAAAATTCCTAATGAGGAAGTTTCTACTATGCTTGCTAATTATTCTTTCAATGGCAAGGTTCCTAAGAAGCTTGGAGATCCAGGTATACCAACCATCCCTTGCTCCATCAAGAATAATTATGTTAGAACTGCTTTATATGATTTGGGAGCAGGAGTTAGTGTTATGCCTTTTTCTCTCTATAAGAGACTATATCTTGATAAATTGATACCTATGATATTCTTTGCAAATGGCTGATAAATCTACTGTTGTTCCTATTGGCATTTGTGAGGATGTCCCTGTTCAAGTGACTAACAATTGTTTAATTTTGACTGATTTTGTTGTTCTTGAAATGCCTGAAGATGATAATATGTCTATTATTCTTGGAAGACCTTTTCTAAATACTGCAGGTGCTATTATTGATTGCAATAAAGGAAAAGTAACTTTCAATGTTAATGATAAAGAACATACTGTTTATTTCCCCAAGAAAGTTGACAAGATTTATGGAGTCAATACCATCTCCAATTTTAAAACTATCAAAGTAGGAAGTATTGATTGCCCTATATATGATCATCAAGAAGGATATCAAAACATTATGATTGGATCCATATCAATACAATACAAGGTAACATGAGTGTTTCATGATGTTTAATCATTTGTGTCATGTAAATTTATTTGGTGCCAAGACTTGATCAACCTTGTTATCAAATGTATTTGCATACATGAAGAGCTAAACAGCATTTCTTTCTTCAACCTTGTTTTACCTCCTGTAGTGATAATTAGGTTGCAAAAGTTTAGTTGTTTTGAATTTTAAAAACAATTTTTCTGCCCAAGTTTTATTAATTTAAATATCCAGATTTCGTGTAAATTGAAAGTTTTCAAAACTCTGTAAAGATTATACCATTGGTCCTATTTTTCAAAAAGCATCGTGGGAGTGCCTGGTGCTGACCAAGGGGACCCACCATGGGGTCAAACCACATGGTGGCGCGGCTGCCTCCTTGGTCGCGCCAGCCACTGAGGTGGGGCACCTTGGCCCTCCAACAATTCCCCACCTACCACTTCTTCCTCTTGCATCACTCAGCTCGTTTTTCTCTCTCACACCCGAGCTTTTGCTGTTCTTCCTCGCGATTTTGATCTCTTTGTTCAGCCCATCTCAGCTGCTGAGATTTGGAGCAATTGCTCTCAGGTATGTGACTCCTCCATGTATCCAAGTAGAATTTTGTTTAGTAGAGTATACCTTGAGTATTTTGCTGCTGTAGGTGACTTGTTAAGTGAGTATGCATGCTTGTTCTATGTTGATATAATCAGTTTTGATGCATGTTTAGTCCTCTAGCAAGTCCATATAGTAGTTCCCCTCATTTGTATGCTTCAAAGATAATTTTTATGATATGTGTCAAAAATTTCAGAGGATGGAGGGAAATGAACACCAACTAAATCAATATGAATTGGTGGTTCCTGAGGTCATGGGGATCCATCGTGAAGAAGGAGTGTTTCCATCCTGCTATCCATGCTTGGAATTCATGAGAAGTTCGGGGATCTTGCGCGATTTTCGTACTCTTGTCTCTATACAGGATTGAGTGATTTTGTAGAGGGAGAACCCTACCAATATGCAAAGCTAACTGTGTCTGTGCAATTAGGGTGCCGCAATGGGGATCACGAGGGAAGATACATGGGCAACCCAAGCATCTGACGGACCTATACGAGGTAATATGTCAAGGAAGAACTACTCAGATGAAGTGGTAAAATTCAAAGTATTCAATTTCCATGCATTCGATATTTTGCTTACTTCATCACGAGGTGTGTACTTGCTAGGAAGACTACAAATAAATTATCCATTCCTGATTTAGCTTTCCTAGCAGCAGCCTTGCAACATGATAAGAGTTATAATTTGGGTGCCTTGATAGCTTTTCGCATTGCTGCCAATCGCGAGAAAGGTGGATTTTGTGGAGGACTCATTGCTTCTCATTTATTAGCTATGCATGGTGTAGTAGCTCTCCTAATGATTTGCAGCTTTCTTTAGAGAGGCTCGATTTTGCTTCCATGGGGAGGCATGGCTTTGTTACTAGTTGGTCTACTTTGAATAATCTATCTTATGAGGTGCCTTTTGCCAAGAAGGTGAGGTGGAAAATGGTTAAATCTGAGCGAATAGTCGCTTTGCCTGCACCACGTTTGTTTGATCTTGGTTGCAGGAATGTTTGGTCAGTCACCGAGGATGAATTCGATGCATACTTGAGGGAACATGCCCTGCACACAGAGGATGATGGAGAATGGGCGGACGAGGACTCCACTCAGTTTTCCGGGACTGGGGGCTATTCGCGCCCCTATCCTGGGGATGCTGGACCTCTGCCTCATCTTCCTCAGCGGAGCCGGATGTTGAGCACGCCCAGTATGACCCGCCGGCTTGGAGTTCCTACCGCGTTATTATTAGCCTCCACTTAGGCCAAAAGCCTAAGCTTGGGGGGAGGTATATCGACATCTCACTCATTTACATATCATATCTTGTCGATACTTTGTATATCCATGTTGTTGTTTTCTTTCTTTCTTTCTTTTTAATTGTTTACCTTTTATTGCTGCATTCCAAAACACAAAAAGACCAAAAATATTTCTGTTGTTTCTCTTCATTTGTTTCTTTAAGTTTCAGTATTAGTTTGCTTAGTTTTAAAATTCGGTTTGTTATTCAAAAATCTAAAAATATTTTGCTTTATTGTTTGTTTCTTTTTGCTCTTGTTTCAAAAACTCAAAAAACCCAAAAATATTTGTTGTTTCTTATTGGTTTTGTATAGTGTTTTCAGAGTTGGACAGCCATCCGTGACTCCGAAGGAGCTTGGTTTTCATTCTATCATTCGAAGCAACACAAGTGAAAAAGCAATAAGGATGATCTACAACAACTCGAGTTGGGGTGAGAGGCTAGTATGAACTCTATTTGTTTTCATTTTAGTACATATACTCATCTATGTGAGCAGGCTTAGTTGGTTCATGTGAGGTATATGTCATTTAGTGGATGCTTAGTAGTTCTTGTTCTCTCATGATCGGTCCCAATTTATTAATAGTGGTAGCATGTTATGTTGATGTTTGCTTGCATTGTTCTATTCATAGAGGGTATGACATTGTGGTATCCTCCTTGAATAATTCATTCGAATTGACTTGGCACATGCTCATGCATGCATATGACTGAAAAACAAAAGTCAATTAAGCCTTGATGATTTATTTTGACTCAGAGTTCTTGTATCACTTTTATGCCTCAATTAATTTCATTTTGTCGCAAGCATGATTATGACGGTTATTGCTCTCTTGATTGTCGCTTCCCAGTCTATTGCTAGCCTTCACTTGTACTGAGCGGGAATGCTGCTCGTGCTTCCAAAACCATGAAAACAAAGTTATTCCAAGTGTCCACCATAAATACCTATGCATGACATTTCGAACCATTCAAGTAAATTTTCATGTGCTACCTTTAAAACTTCAAAGTACTTCTCAATTTGTGTCAATGTTTTATAGCTCATGAGGAAGTATGTGGTGTTTTATCTTTGAATCTTGTCATTCAGACTTTCACCAATGGACTAGTGGCATATACATCCGCTTATCCAATAATTTTGCAAAAAGAGCTGGCACGGGGTGCCCAGTCCCAATTAATTATAACTTTCATCAATAATTCTCTTCACATGTTTTGCCCTGATTTATCAGTAAGCAACTTAATTTGCAAATAGACACTCCTCCATGGTATGTGAATGTTGGAAGGCACCCGAGGATTCGGTTAGCCATGGCTTGTGCAAGCAAAGGTTGGGGGAAGTGTCACCCATAATGAAACTAAAATACATGTGTAAACAAAAGAGAAGAGGGATGATCTACCTTGCTGGTAGAAATAACATCCTTCATGGGAGCCGCTCTGAAAGTCTGGTTGACAAGGGGGTTAGAGTACCCACTACCATTCGTTGACAACAACAAACACTTCCCAAAACAATTTTGCTCCTGTTTAAAAATAAAAAGCTCTAGCACATGATAATCCCTGCTTCCCTCTGCGAAGGGCCAATCTTTTACTTTCAAGTTGAGTCACCATCCTTTCTTTGAGCACTTTCTCGAGAGCATAGTTGTCGTTCTTAGTGTAATGTGTTTGTCCCAGAATGTGGTTAACTGTGATATAACTTTAATACTTTTATCTTTGATATCTTTGATTCTAGTCTTCCCATGAACTTCGGATGTGCCTGGGCATTTATGTTTTGCTGTACAAAAACGGGGAGCGAGATACCATCTTATCATATCCTATTATGAGCATTACAATCTTGTGAATTAATATGTTTCATGTTTGTCGCTATTAGTATGTTGGTATCTTTTCATAGTTTACATGCCTATTGAGTGACATTATTTGCATTTGCCTCATCTTGAATTGCCTAAGCATTTGTTCATATAGTGAGAATATATGCATCATATGAAGCAAATGTGTTCATGAAAGTCTTTTATCGCACTCAGTTGTTAACTGAATTGCTTGAGGACAAGCAATAAGCTAAGCTTGGGGGGAGTTGATACGTCCAAAACGTATCTACTTTCCCGAACACTTGTTTTACCTCTAACTTGTGTGTTTTGAATACAACTAATGCAGACTAACGCTGTTTTCAGCAGAATTGCCTGGTGTCTTGTTTTTGTGCAGAAAGTCAACTTTCGGAAAAAATACCAGAAAGATCGCAAACCTCCTATTTTACCAGAAGACTCACGGAGCCAGAAGGGGAGTCACAGATGGGCCACGATGTGGCCCAAACCACAGGTGGCGCGGCCAAGGGGCCCACCGCGCCAGCCACTAAGGAGGGTGACTCGGACACCTCCCCGAGTCCCCCTTTCGACTACTTAACCCTCTCTGACCTAAAACACGAGGGGGTCGTCCACTTCATCCAGAAACATCACCGTACGCCGCCGCCATCGCGAAACCTATTTCGGGGACCAGAAACTCCGCTCTGGCACTCCGCCGGGACGGGAATTGGAGGAGATCATCGCCATCATCATCACCGACGCTTCTCCATCGACCATCCATGTTTCCCCATCCATGTGTGAGTAATTCCCTGCTGTAGTCTGAGGGGGATGGTAGGGATTAAATGAGATTGTCATGTAATAAGTTATAAGATCATTAGGGCATGGTGCCTAGTATCCATTGTTAGTACTTATTGATGTTGTGCAACTTTTGAGCTTATGCTTGTCACTAGGGCCCGAGTGCCATGATTTCAGATCTGACTGTTATTGTTTCATAATGATGCACTGTTTATTGATCATACCTGCAAGTTGTATACACATATTGTTGTCCGGAACCCGAGGTCCCAAAGTGACAATAATTGGGACAGCCGAGGGGAATGGCTGCGATGTGAGGATCACATGTGTTCACGACGTGTTAATGCTTTGCTCTGGTACTTTATTAAAGGAGTACCTTAATTACCAGTAGATTCCTTGAGGCCGGCTGCCACCGGCTGGTAGGACAGAAGATGTTGTACAAGTTTCTCATGCGAGCACGTACGACTATATACGGAAACACATGCCTATGTTTACTTAGTACTTGGATGCTTTATCATTATAATGCAATGCCTATGTCTTGATATTATATGAGCTCTTATCCATGCAGCGCCGTTCATCCATCCTATGCCTACAGTGTTTTAATCCTACTGTTTGCTGCAATTCACTACTGCTGTCTCTATTTACTGCTATTATTTCACCGCTACTACTGCTATAAAACTGTTGCTACTGATAATCTGTGTCGAGCAAGACTATTCACAGGTTCAGCTGAATTGACAACTCCGCTGTTAAGGCTCTCAAGAATTCTTTGGCTCCCCTTGTGTCGAATCAATAAATAGAGTTTTACTTCCCTCGAAGACTGTTGCAATCCCTATACTTGTGGGTCTCACCCAGCCCCCGAGTATGTCGAGTGGGGTTTGGGTTTTCTGTTTGACCCAGCCCCGAGTATGTCGAGTGGGCTGTAAGTTTGTGTTTACTGATTTTTGAGCTAGAATTTTGATGCTTATGTTTTTATGCTCGAGCCCCTGAGTGTTTGAGTGGGGGTAAAGGCATATATGAGAAATATGGAGGAACATGTATCTTTATTCGAAATATGTGTTCGATCAGCAAGCCGCCTCATTAAAACCTTCCAGTTCCCTTAGGTACCCTGGTAAGGGAAAAGAGTGCGTCTGAAACTTGCTGGTTCTTTGACATTATGTGCTATTACATATGAGGTTAAGAGATCTATGCATAGAACTGACGCAGGTGCGCCACGTTCCATGGGTTTGATGCTACTTGCCCGTCTTTGCGTTCTTCAATCGATAGGCTCCTCCTTCGATGACTTCTGTGACGATGTAAGGTCCTTCCCATGGTGATGCAAGTTTATGGACTTTCTTCTGTTTTCCTGCAGCACCAAGTCTCCCACCATGAAGGATCGTGTTGCGTAATCGACGACTATGGTAGTTGCGGAGGTCTTGTTGATAAACGGCCGTTCATGCTAAAGCTGTATTGCGTGCTTCTTCCAGCAAATCGGCTGCGTCTTCGAGTGCCTTGTTCGCGTCATTTTCTTCATATGCTTCCACCCGTGGTGCATTAAACTTGACGTCGGATGGTAACACTGTTCCGCACCATAGACCATGAAGAACGGTGTGTACTATGTGGAGGCATTTGGGGTGGTCCTTAAGCTCCATAGTACTGATGGGAGCTCATCAACCCATGCACCCGCGCCCTTTTGAGTGGTACTAAGAGTCTCTTTTTGATACCGCTGCATACGAGTCCATTGGCCTTTTCGACTTGTCCATTGGATTGTGGATGTGCCACAAAGGCGTAGTTTAGTTTGATGTTTTGCTCCTTGCAAAAGGATTTGAACTTTTCCGCCATGAAGTTTGTACCATTATCAGTTATGATGCTGTCCATTACTCCAAATCGATACATGATCGATTGTATGAAACGAACTGCCGTAGAAGCTGTTGAGCTTGTGATGGGGATAGCTTCGATCCATTTGGTGAACTTGTCGACTGCCACTAGTAAGTGAGTATGCCTCCTTTTGATGATTTTTCAGTGGTCCCACCATGTCAAGTCCCCATTGGGAAAAGGCCATGCTAATGGTATGGTTTTTAGCGCAGATGCGGGTGCATGTGGCTTGGAAGCGAACTTCTGGCAACCAATGCATCTTTTGACTATGTCATCTGCGTCCCTTAGCACTGTAGGCCAGTAAAACCCTGCTCGAAAGGCTTTGGCTACGAGTGATCGACTGCCAGCATGGTGCCTGCAGGTACCTGCATGAATGTCCCGAAGGAGATCCTTGCCATCTTCGAGTGCAATGCATCTTTGGAACATACCTGAAGTGCTGCGTTTGTACAACTCACCGTTTATGATGGTTTATGCTTTTGCTCGTCGAGTGCGTGGCCTCGTTTGTATCTTCTGGTAGTTCATTGCGAAGTATGTATGCGAGAAAAGGTTGAGTCCATATTGGCTCAATGAGAAGTACCTCAATCGGAGGATCCTCTGTGCTTGGCGCTTTGCTCTTGTCTGTAGCTGCTGTCGTGGTCGATGGCCGTTTGTCGATTGACCTATGCTCTATTCGTTCAAAGAAAACACCCGGCGGGACTGGTGCTTTTGTGGAAGCAATGTTGGCTAATTTGTCAGCCTCTTCATTGCTTTCTCTTCCTAAGTGTCGTAGTTCGCAGCCATCAAAGATGCCCTCCATTATGTTGTACAAATCTCGATAAGCTATCATGTTGTCGCGATTGCATCACAGGCCTTCATTGTTTGCTGCACAACTAAGTGAGAGTTGCCATAAATCATTAGTCGAGTGCATCCCATGGCTTTTGCCATGCGCATGCCATGGATTAGACCTTCGTACTCGGCCTCGTTATTTGATGGGAACTCGAAACCCATTTGCAAGATATAGCGCAGTTTGTCGCCTTTTGGTGATATGAGTATGACGCCCGCTCCTGCTCCTTCATTCTTTTTGGATCCGTCGAAGTACATGGTCCAGGAATTTGACATCAGGTACTCTGGCAATTGAGCTTCTATCCACTCGGTGTGAAAATCAGGTAGGATTTGTGATTTGATGGCTTTCGGGTGTTCGTACTTGATTCCTAGTGGTCCCAGCTCTATGAGCCATTTTGCTACTCGCCCTGTTGCGTTGGGGTTTGTGAGGACGTCTCCAATCGCTGATTTATTGACCACCGTTATCGGGTGTTCTGTGAAGTAGTGCGCCAGCTTTCTGGATGTCATAAATACGGCGTACGCCAATTTCTGATATTGCGGGTACCGCTGTTTGGACGGGGAAAGAACTTCACTTACGTAATATACTGGCCTCTGTATGCTTTGACTGTGTCCTTCTTCCATGCAGTCAACCACCAACACGGTGCTGACCACTCGATTGGTGGCTGAGATGTATAGGTAGAGTGGCTCATTTTCCTTAGGTGCTACGAGGATTGGCGGACTTGTGAGCATATTTTTAAGTTCGAGGAAAGCTGCTTCGGCTTCATCCGTCCACTCGAACTTGTCTGCTTTCTTCATCAATTTGTAAAATGGAAGTGCTTTTCGCCTAGTTTGCTGATGAATCGACTGAGTGCTGCTACTCGACCAGCTAGCTGCTGTACCTCATGGAGTTTGGTAGGTCTCTTCATTGTGAGTATAGCTTGTATCTTTTCTGGGTTGCTTCGATTCCGCGTGCAGATATCAAATAACCCAAGAGTTGTCCAGCTGGGACACCGAAGGTGCATTTCTTTGGATTAAGCTTGATGTTATATCTATTGAGATTCTTGAATGTCTCCCGTAGATCACTGATTAATTGTCCTCCTTTTCAGTCTTGATGACGATGTCATCGACGTAGACCTGAACATTGCGTCCTATCTGTTCTTGTAGACAGTTTTGCATCATGCGCTGGTAGGTTGCACCTGCGTTTTTGAGCCCGAAAGTCATGGTTGTGTAGCAGTAGACCCTGAGTGGGGTTATGAATGCCGTTTTGTCTTCGTTTCTTCCTTCATCCGAATTTGATGGTATCCTGAATATGCATCCAAAAATGATAACCGAGCGCATCCTACTGTTGAGTCGATGATCTGATCGATTCGTGGTAGTGGAAAGTGATCTTTTGGAAACATTTGTTTAGGGCAGTAAAATCTACACACATCCGCAGGGTGTCCGTGTACTTCTTTTCGACCAGTACAGGGTTAGCAACCCAGTCTGCCTTTTTGATTTCTCGAATGAACTTTGCAGCAAGTAACCTGTCAACTTCTGCCTCGATTGCACCTCTTTTGGAATCAGAGACACGGCGCATAGTTTGCTTGACTGGTCTAGATCCTGGCTTGAGTTGTAGAGAATGCTCGCGAACTCTCTGGGACACCTGGCATATCAGCTGGGCACCATGCAAATATTTCCCAGTTTTCACGGAGAAATTCAACGAGCGCATTTTCCTGTTCGCTGGTAAGACTCGATGATATGTTGACCGTTTTTGAGGGATCAGTCGGGTGCACTTGATGCTTCTTGTGTCGTTGGTAGCATTGAATTCTCTGTCGGATGCCAACCTCTTGTGTTCCGGCAGAAGTGTGCGGTCGTTAGAAACCTCGAGTTTGGCGAATGTATGTTCCATCCCATACATCTCGAGATTTTGTTGAAGTCACGGTCGCATGAATCTGACCTCTGAAAGTTCCCGTTGACTGTGATGACTCCTTTGGCCCTGGCATTTTAAGCTGGAGGTAGGCGTAGTGTGGGACGGCATGAATCGAGCGAAAAGTGGGGCGCCCAAGTATTGCATGGTATTGTGACTTCCAATCGACCACCTCGAACTCAATCGACTCAGTTCTGAAGTGAGTAGGATCTCCAAACGTAACATCGAGTTGTATTGTACCTGCGATAACACTGCTTTGCCTGGGACAATACCGTGAAAGGTGCTTGTGGATTTTGGCAGGTTTTCGACTGATTTGTTCATCTTGCGCAGCGTATCTGCGAAGATTATGTTGAGACCACTTCCTCCATCCATGAAGACCCTGGTCATGGCATAGCCTCCGATCTGAGCGTCGAGTACCAGGGCTGCATGCCCTGGTCGATATATTGTAGGTGGGTGCTCCACTTGGTTGAAGATAATTGTAGTTTCTGATCCTCGCAAAAATCTGGGACAGCTGGGGGTGCCATGACTGCCATGTTCAGTTACGAGTATGTAATTTTTGCTCTCTTTGATGGACATCCTTGCTGAATCATGTTCATCTGCCCACGCGGTACGGGATATTTTTGCCCATCCTCTTGCTTCATATGGTGCATGGCAGCCGTCATTTGTGTATTGGGTTGTGCTGGCACATGTACACTGGCGTCGGTTGCGCTTGTGTTGGTGCAGGACACATTTGAGTAGGCTGGTTTTGTGGCGATACTGAATATGCATGTGCTTGTTGTACTTGTTGCGGTGCTAGATATGCCTGAACAGGCTGTGTTTGTGGTTTAGTCGATGGAGTGTGCGTCAGTTGAGGAGGTGCACGTCCATCTTTTTGCAGTCGTAGTATATGTTCAATCGCGAGTTGATCGAATTCCCTGCAATTTCTCAGCGAGTGGTTAGAGCGAAGCTTACCATCATCCCTCTGTAAAGATGGAATCTGTAATAATCGTCCATCCTTCTTCGACTGAGCGCTCAGGTTCTTTGTCTGCTCGCCTGCGCCATTCTGGCCTCTTGTAGCTATCACGGTCGTCGCGTTTGTTATCTCCGCAGCGGTCTCGACTGTCGCGTCGATCATCTATGTGATGGTTTCGATTATCTCGGCAGTCATCTGCACGATGATCTCGATTGTCACGATGATCGTCAAGTCGTTTATCAGTTTGGTCGCGGTTGTCTCCTGGCTGGACAAAACCTGCTGCGATGAAGTTCGGATGGTCTCATCGTGATAACGATGCTTCCGCTTGCGCCTTCGATCAATCTCTGTAGCTATCTCTGCGGTCTCGACTGCCACTCTCATGGTTTTATGTGAGGATGCGGGTCGAGTGCCCCGTACAGAATCTCTCCATCCGCCCATTTGTTGTGAGTACCATGAGTGCCGCCATTGACCTTGGGTTTTCTCGACCAAGAGTCTCTTTGAAGTCTTCTCTCCAGAGTCCGTTTTGGAAGGCATCGATTGCCCTATCTTTGATACGTGGCCTACTGAGTTGCGGATGGTGGTCCACGCCGTATGTACGATCTCAGAGATTCATCTGACTTTTGCTTGCAGGTTCGGAGCTCTTCGAAAGTTTTCGGGCGCTCACATAAAGGCTTGAAGTATTTGATGAAATCGCCTTTGAAGTGCCCCACGAGTCGTAGTATGATTCGGGTAGCGACTTGAGCCAATCACGAGCTGTTCCTTCCATCAGAGTTGTATGTACTGCATAGCTGTAGTTGTGGTGCCGCGCTGACATCCGACTGCCAGCCTGTAGTCTTCTAGCCAGCCTGATGGCTCTTGTTTGCAATTGAATTTTGGCGTGGTACCTAGCGAGAACTTCTTGAGCATGCGAGCCTCCGGATTCGTCGAGTGAAGCATAGCGCTCCACAGGGTCCGATTTCTGCTTCCGAGTCTGAGCTGTTGCTTATGACCTCCTCGAGTGGCTCCTGCTGGAATGGTGACGGCGTGAGTTTTTCGACTACTCCTTCCCGAGGACTTTGACTGCGACGGGCCTGATCAGTATCTCTCCTTGGAGTTGCTTGTGGTTGCTGTATGGCTTTCGCTGCTATCGCCAGTTGTTTGTACAGTTGGAGGTGCTGATCCCTCTTTGGGTCTCCCAGGAGGTTCGATTGTTCTGAGATAGGTGCCTAGCGTCATCAGCGCCCCGGCTGGCTCAGTAGGTATGAGGACTCCTTCCGCGTCGACTGCCATAAAGGCTGGGTTTAGGTTTCGAGTGACCGCTGCACGATCTGCGTCTCCGAGGTTTATGAATCGTGACCTATTTGCGGGGTCGTTTCTGACTGTTGAACTCATAGACAATGCTCTTCGCCGAGCACTCGATATGCTGGCTTGCTTTTTGCGTTCTTCGAGTACTGCTCGATAGTTCTCAAACCGTATCGATTCTTGCCACTGGAAGTATTGTAAGGTCAATGCCTCTTCCGGAGTTGCGTTTGCTGGTAGCATTGTGCAATTTTCGATTAATTTTCTCACTTTTTCCGCCATCTCTGCGGTGATGGTCAGCGTGGTTGTTCCGTCAGGCATGTGACTGTGCAAGGGTATTCTGTAGGTCGACGGCATGCTGCAGCTGCTGACGTTTCTGCTGTACTCGCGGTGTAGACCTGATAAGGTACCACCCGATCTTCTACCCATGTGCTGCTAATGCGCATTATGGATTCGGCGTCGTCATCCAGGCTCATGTTGGAGTTGCTTTGCTTGCTGGGGTTTCTGCCGCAATCGAGTAGATCTTCGAGTGCTTTGTCCAGGCTGTCTGCATCGCAGGTGAATATCTCGTGGCTGGCATGGTATCTGGGTCATTGAGATCGGCGAGGTATATGTTGTCATCTATGTTCTCCTCGTTCCCGCGACGTTGTTGCAGTCGACGATGTTGTCGAGTGACTCGGTTGAGTTGTTTGGGCGGTACGTAGATTCGATCTCGCTTCTTCCAAATCTTTTTGCCACCTCGTCACGGAACTCTTGCGAGTTCATGGATGTTGCAGAGTCACTTGGCGATTGGATCGGGACGATCTGTGACGATGTCGCCGCCAAGATGGATGGTGTTGCAGTCGGCGTTGTCGAGTGTCTCCGTGTCGAGTGTCTCCATGTCGAGTGGATCTAACAGGTCCTGCACACCATCTTTCTCGACAAAGAAGTTAAATTCTGCAACTGTAATATCCAAACCTGATTCGAGTCTGGCAAAGGCTTGTTGAGCCTCCATCGAGTGTGGCGTGAGCCTCTTTGGGGATTTTGGCGAGTGATCGCTTTTTGAATTGATGCTGGTCGATCTTGTCGGCGAGTCGCCGTTTGCAGCGGTGGTCGGTGATTTGCTGTTCGATGATGTAGTAGGCGAGTTACCTTGTGCAGGTGCGATCGGCGGGTGGCCGCTTGATGATGAAACCGGCGAAACCGTGAGCCCAATACTACCTGTTCCCACAGACGGCGCCAATTGTCGAGGTGTGCCCTCGGCTATTCCCATGGTTGTTATACCTAGGTTGATTGTGTGGTAGAGAACGCGTAGTATCGGTGGAATCGACGGCTGACAAGCTGGATTTACCCAGGTTCAGGGCCCTCGAGTGAGGTAAACCCCTACTTCCTGCTTGTCTGTTGTATTTATGGTAGAATATGAGGGTTACAAGGGTTCGGCGAGCTGCTGATCTCGTTGAGGTTTGGTGGCTATGGATTCCTTCTCCTTGATCGATCACCCTCCAGCCTTTATATAGGAGGCTGTGGGGGAAACATAACCGACCAAGGTTACATGTATGGAAAGTCTTAACCGACTAACTTGATCTAACTTGGAAAGTACTCTTCGTCTTGGGCCTTCCTTTGTGGGCTTCGATTAATCCTTGGGCTTCTTTGATCATCACGTGCACCAGGTACCCTTATGCTGGGGTACCCGCAGAGTATAACCTCGTCAGAGAATATAATTGATGAAGATCCCTTAATTCTTCATGATGTCGCCAAGTCTCCAATGTCCTCGAACAACAACTATTGATCAAGTTTTAGCTTGTTGGTCCCCAACCAAGTTGGGTCCTAAGAGGTTAGTCACAATAGGTTTGGTAACCCAAATGGTTCTTTCTTGACACCACTTTGAGTCCCAACATATTTGGCAAACACATTGCCAACCTTATCCTTTTGAAGAGAATAAACATCATCAACTATAATCGGGTTGGATAAGGTACCATTAGTGCATGAAGAAGAAAAGTGACCTTCTCACGGCATAAGTAGCAACATCGACTTCTGTAACAGCCCCAAGTTGTGAACCTAAAATGTGAACCAAATTTTCACTTTTGCATCTCATTCATGCATCATAGCATTATTTGTTTTTAGTGTTCAAGTTGAACAAAGTGATGAAAACAAATTAAAACAAATGAAAACAAGGGCACCAACTAAATTCAATCCTTGCAATTCAATTGTGTTTGTTTCTGACGAACACAAATACAAATGCTAATCCATATTTGTCAAGGAAGTTCCAAGAGTTCATAAATATTATTTTGAACTTGCTCTGAAAATTCTAAAGATTATAAATTTGGAATTAGCAAAATTGCCATAATCAAACCCTATGAACAAATCTTGCTCAAAACATTTTATTTTGAGACGCCAATTTTTGTGGAGCCTCTACATGATATGGGAGGCTGCACAAATATTTTCTTAATTTTTGAACTAGTTTAAGTGCCTCAATAAAATACCTAAACAGCTACTGATTTGGAAAGGAAAATAAAGAAACAGAAAAGGACCTATCTGTGAGGAAAAAAACAAAATATGCCAGGGGGTTTTTCGGAATATGTCGTCTCTCTCCTCCTCCCGACACGGGCGCGCCAACGCCGGCGAGCGAGGGAGGCCCCCCACGACGCCCTGCCGCGCCTCGCCAGGCCCCCCCTCCGCTCCTCTGCCCTGCGAGGAGCATAAGAGCACCACGAGGCCGCCCTCATCCTCTCCCCCTCAGATATTTTCCCTCTTCCCCATTTCTTCCTCTGCCATGGCCGTGCCCGAAGCGAGCTCGCCGCCGCATCGCCGTCGCTAGAAGAACCGCAGAGCAGATCGAGCCGACGCATCTTCTCCGCCTCGTCCTCCTCTCTCTCCCCGTGCACGGAATCGAGCTGGGGCGCCGCCATCGCGGAGATCGGCGCCGTCTTCTTCAACTCCGGCCGTCGGACCTCCGAGCAAGCTCACCGTCGACTCCGGCCTCCTCCGTCACCGCTGCGGGCATCCACGCGACTAGGTGAGCAGGCGCATCTCCCGGACATCTCTGTCCTCCTCCTCTCCCTCTATTTCGACGGGTAGCCGCCGTTGCCGCCGTCGCCCGTAGCTCACTCCGCCGTAGCGCGTCGTCGTCACCGTTCCCGGCGACCTTGGTGGTCCGTAGCCCCGTCACTAGACGCCCCGTAGCCGTGCGCTTAGTATGCGCCTACTAGTCCGTCCCCGCGCGTGCTCCTCCGCCGGAGCAGAGCTCGCCGTCGCCGCGGTCACCGCGCGCGCCGCCCAGTCGTGGCCACGCCGCGGTCAAACCGCACCGTGGGGCCGCTTGCTTGCGTGGCAGCCTACGTGGCTGCTGGCCCACTCGTCAGTGACGTGGTGTAGCCAGTCCCGCGGTAGAAAACGCCTCGGCTAATTTCTCTGAAAAATAAATAAAAGGCAGAATCTTATTAAAACTTGTAAATTCAATATCTCCTTGAATACTTGTCCAAATATTACAAATAATATATCAAAATGATCAGAAAAATAAAGTGAGTCTATTGGTATACCTCACACATCCAACTAAATTAATTTAGTTGCTGTTTTATTAAAATAACTAAAATGGCAGAAAAGAACTCCATTTTGTAAAATTCATAACTTATTCACTGTTGATCCAAAATTTGCAAATAAGTTATCAAAATGATCAGTGGAATAAACCTTACACTCTAACATCATTCTCATGTTAAACTAAACACTGGAGATAGCTTTTACTTGCATTTCAGAAAAAGGGCAGATTATAGAAGGAATTTGGGAAATTCATAACCTTAACATTAATGATCCAAAAATTATGTCTGACCTATCAAAATGTTCAGCACTTAGTATACTTCATGTTTCACCACTTCACCAAGCATGGATAATTAGTTTTGATGCTATTTAAGTGATGTTTGTAAAATGGCAGCATTAAATCAAATATTGAAAATACCATAACTCTTTATTGGATTATCAGAAAAATGTGTTCGATACATCAAAATGCTCAGAATAATATGAACCATCCATTAACATCATTTCCATGCATGCTTGAACACATTTGTAGTACTGCACCCTTCTGAGGAAGTAAGGAAAACATTAAATTAAATATGGGGCTTTATCTCCTCTTGTCAAAATAATTATCTTGCACCCCATTTAACTTGTTAGTTAAATTTCAGTGCATTAAAATGTCATGCCATCATGTGTTTGTGCATTGCACCTGTTTTGCTTGTGGTTATTGATTGTTGTCTTTTCGGTGTTTTATGCATCGATAGATCAATCAGTCGGGGTGCCACCGCAATACCCTGACGAACCGTATTATCAGCCCCCTGAACAAGGCAAGCGTAATCCCCCCTCTGAGCATGTCTCCCCTATGTTTTCGCAATTATTTTCCCCACTATAATATTGCATTCGGTTCCAAATGTCTTTTGCTTGGATTAGAGTATCCTACTAGTTGCATTAGAAATATGTTGCCATTACCTGTATCCTTCCCTAATATCCATAGGATTGAAGTGTTGGCCCGAGATAAGTATAATTGCTATGTATATGCTTAGCCATGCTTAGTTAAATGCTTAGATATCCGGTGGATGTTGCAATGATGGAACAGTTGATGGAATGGCCGGATGTGAGGAAAATGGTGATGACGGTTAATAAATTGCTAGGCGGGGATGAGAGGCCACGGGGAATGTGGTGGGTTGTCTCGTTCTCGCCGCCTAAGTGCGAGTTCTCCCCTTCGAGCCAAGACTGAGCGTGCTTCCATCGGTGGGCCTATGGGATCCCTATCGACCAACTAACTTGCGGGGCTAGCCAGGGTCCTCTAGTTTGAGCTTCCATTTGCGTGTGCGTGAGATGGTGGCCAGACTGAGATGAGGATGGTAGTGTTTAGGAAAATGAGTGGCCGTAGGGGGGGTGATGTGATCCTGGCAGTCCTACCGCCACTGATGATCCTGGGTTAGTCTCAACAAGGTAAAGGTTGTAACCGCTCCCACTCAGCCGGCTTTCCCGGAAGAGAGCTAATGTCAGGCAATGAGCCGGACGGTACCGTGGTTAAAAACAGTACACCCCTGCAGGGTAAATCTTTTCGAAAAGCCGTGTCCACGGTTAAGGACGACTTGGTGCCGGATCAGAGACCATAGAGAAACTTGAACGGAATGATTAAAACCTGAGTACTAAAGGTACTACCAAGAATGCAAGGTTGACTTCCTCGAGGGTGATTCGGGGAGGTGCCTTGGTAGACAGGTGAAGTGATTGATGGTGGTTGTTGATGAAGATGATCAAAGAAAAGAGTTTACTTCTTCCCCTTTTAAAATATTCTGATTAGTCGATGCCAGATGTCTTTTATAAAGAAAACCAGCTTTATGCAAAACAGCCATAAAACCTTTGAAAGCCAATCATCGAGCTAGTAGCTCTAATAATCTTGCAGAGTTCGTCGAACTCAACGTTGTTTATTTGTTTCAGTGGAGGACTTCACCGACACTGAAGGTGGGTTCTATGTGGACGTCGACGAGTAGTCTGGGGTTCCCAGGTGGCAGCTTGGGACATCCCGGAACAGCTGGCGCTGGAATGTTTATCTATAGGCCTCTTAGGCCATAATTGGATCTTGTTGTTTAGAACAACTTATTTGCTTCCGCATGATGTACTGTTGGGTCTGTGACCTCTGGTTGTAATATTTGCTATCTTTCTCTATTATAAGAGTTGAACTATAATGTTTGTGTCGTAGAGTCTGTGATGTGCCAGTTGTTCCACAAGTCTTGATCTCTCTATTATACTTTGATAGTGTGTCTGGTGGTATGGATAACCGGGACACAGTATCACTGTATAGCAGTCGGGTCGGGGCGCTACAAGTTGGTATCAGAGCAGTACTGCCTGTAGGAAACCCTTCTACTGGTCGATGTTGAGTCTAGTGTTTGTGAAAATATTTTAACCTAAAAATGAGTTGTGAAAACCATCTTAGGATTCTTTTTACTCCTTACCTGGTTACACTCTAATCTCGGAGCTATCTTACCTCGATTTGAGTTAAAAGTTTTACTTCTCGTCTATCACCTCAAAACTTTAGGATAACGTGGGTGGGTTCGACCTTAGTGTTATGTGTCCGTTGCTCCCGCTGCGTTGAATCCCAAGTCAACTCAGATGTTTCTACCGATCTAATCATTTGATCCTTTTTGGGTTTTAACCCAAGGACTTGAACATAAGGTCCGGATTGTGCCAACTAGAGGTGTTAAGTTGTTCTTAACTTCGCTAGTAGCACATGATGCTGATCTTGACCCAAGTTCTATCTTGTTGACTTCCTTCTCAAAGTATTATCGTCCCTAGTCTGTGTACTTGTGTAGACGCTAATGCTATTGTTCGACATTCGGAGAAAGATACTACTGTGTCATCGTCAAATCTCCAGAATGGCTCGAGGAGGCCGTGGAGGCCGTGGTGGTCGCGGTAACCACGATGATGATGAGGATGATCTGCCGCCACCACCCTCGATGGCGAGGTCTTGATGGCCATTGAGGAGAACCGTGGGCGCAATGAGCGGTTGCTGGAGCAGTTGGTGCAGCAGAATGCACAGAGGAATGGCTGCAACACTCTCACTGAGTTCCTGCGCTCGCAGCCACCCACCTTCGCCGATGCTAAGGAGCCACTGGACGCTGATGACTGGCTTCGTGCTCTGGAGCGCCAGTTCGGCGCGCTGCATGTCCCAGTGGCCGAGCAAGTCAACTTCGCCACCTACCTCCTGACGGGTGCGGCTGGCTGCTGGTGGGAGAGTCATGTGGCGCTATTCGCCGCAGACCATGTTTTCACTTGGGCAGTTCCGCGCAGCCTTTCGTGCGGCGTACATACCTCAGCCAATGGACCTGAAGAGGAGGGAGTTCCTGGATTTGCACCAGGGTAATATGGATCTTCGAGCTTATGGGTGCAAATTCAACCATCTCTCTCGTTACGCCCCTCGGGACGTGACCAATGATGCTGACAAGCAAGAGTTGTTCCGCAAGGGGCTTGCACCGAGGCTCCGCTATGAGTTGCTGCCCTTCAAGTTCCAGAACTACCAGGAGCTGTTCAACCAGGCTCTACTCTTGAGCAGGAAGGAAGGAATTTGAGGCTTCCAAGAGGCCACAAGGGGACCACCGAGTTCCTCGGCTCTCAGAGCAAGAAGCGCAGGGTTTTCGTTCCCTACAGCGCTGTGCCGCGTGCTCCATTCATGCCGAGGGCCGCGGGTACAGGCCACCACCGCCGCGCCCCACTACTTCGACACCTGGGGCGAGCGGAAGTGGGTATCGCCCTCAGCTATCTCCCTCCTGGAAACACTTGCTACAGCTGTGGCCAGGCTGGCCACTACTCCAGGGAGTGCCCCCAGAAGGCACCTATCACGGGAACTCCTGCACGAGCCCCCGCCACTCCAGCTGGCAAGGCTGGACCATTGTGCGTGGTCGCCTAAACCACGTCTCTGCTGAAGAAGCTGAAGAGGACCCCGGCGTCCTTATGGGTGAGCTACGAATCAACAACAATCGCTACGTTTTGTTTGATTCTGGAGCATCGCATTCATTCATATCCATAGCATTTGCAAAAGACCACAAAATACCGTTTGAGAAGTTGAGCCGTCCCTTGATGATCTCCACGCCTGGCTCCAAATGGCAAACCGATGGGGTTACCCCTGAGGTCTCTATTACTATAGGGTATCTGTCCTTCCCTTTCGCGTTGGTAGCTTTGAAGTCCAACGGCATTGATGTCATATTGGGCATGGACTGGTTAGTAAAATACCGGGCTAATCTCGACTGTGCGGCCAAGACCATCACCGTGACCACTTCGTCCGGCGACATTGTTGAGTATTGGTCTGCACTATCAAGACCTCCATCTTCAGTCATTCCCAACTCACCGGAGATCAGCCTCTACTTTATGGAAGGCTTGTCCCCGCCTGAAATTCATGAAATACACGTGGTGTGTGATTTCCCGGATGTGTTCCCGGAGAATTGCCTGGCATGCCACCTGATCGAAGTGTGGAGTTTGTCATAGATTTGCTTCCCGGTACTGCTCCGATTTCCAAGAAGCCCTACCGTATGCCGGTGGAAGAGTTGGCTCTGTTGAAGGAGCAAATCGATCAGCTGCTAGCGAAGGAGTTCATTCAGCCAAGCAGTTCACCTTGGGGTTGTCCGGTACTCTTTGTCAAGAAGAGGGATTCTACCGTTCCTCGTTTGGTCTCTGATTATAGGCCGTTGAATGCGGTGACAATCAAGAACAAGTATCCTATTCCCCGGATCAATGATCTGTTAGATCAGTTAGCTGGTGCAACGGTATTCTCCAAGATGGATCTGAGGTCAGGATACCATCAGATCAAGATCAGAAAGGAGGATATCCCAAAGACGGCATTTGTTACTCGTTATGGCTCTATGAGTACCGTCATGTCCTTTGGTCTCACCAATGCTCCAGCTACTTTCATGAGGCTCATGAACTCCATCTTCATGGATTATCTCGACAAGTTTGTCGTCATTTACATCGATGACATCCTCGTTTATTCCAAAACCGATGAAGAGCATGCCGAACATCTTCGGTTGGTCTGACACGACTCGAGAACACCGCCTCTATGCCAAGTTCTCCAAGTGTGTGTTCTGGTTGGATAATCTGTCTTCCTTGGTCATGTGATATCCGCTAATGGTGTGGCTGTCATTCCCGACAAGATTCAATCCATTTTGGATTGGAAAACTCCAATGTCAGTCAAGGACATCCGTAGCTTTCTCGGATTGGCGGGTTATTACCGCCGATTCATTGAGGTTTCTCCAAGATAGCCAAGGCCTGACTGACCTTCTCAAGAAGGACAGAAAGTTCGTATGGACGGACGAAGCTGAAGAGAGCTTCAACACTGAAAGCCAAACTCACATCTGCTCCTGTGCTTGTCCTGCCGGACACGAGCAAGGATTTTGTCGTCTTCTGTGATGCCTCTCTGCAAGGCTTGGGCTGTGTGCTAATGCAAGATGGCCATGTGGTGGCGTATGCCTCTCGCCAATTGAAGCCGCATGAGCACAACTACCCAACTCATGATCTAGAACTTGCCGCTGTGGTTTATGCTTTGAAGCAATGGAGACCATACCTGTTTGGTAACCGTTGTGAGATTTTCTCGGATCACAAGAGTCTGAAGTACCTCTTCACCCAGCCGGATCTAAATCTCAGGCAAAGGCGTTGGTTGGAGTTAATCACGGACTACAATGTGAGTCTGAACTATCAACCCGGCAAAGCAAATGTCGTGGCTGATGCGCTAAGTCGGAAGTCTTATTGCAACAATATGATGATTGAAAAGGCTCAACCTGCTCTCCATGAAGAGTTCGCCCGTTTGAACCTGGAAGTCGTTCCCTCTGGCTATTTGGCAAACTTAGAGATCAAATCCACTCTTGAGGAGGAGATCAAGGCTGCCCAGCAGCAGGATGCGGAAATTCTCGAGATTAAAGAGAAGATCGCTAGCGGCAAGGCTAAGTGTTTTTCCGTTGATGACACTGGCGTGGTCTATTTCGGTCGCCGTCTAGTGGTGCCAAAAAGTGGGAATGTGAAAGGGGTGATACTCCTAGAAGCCCATGAGTCCCCCATCTCTATCCATCCTGGTAGTACCAAGATGTACCAAGATCTTCGGCGCCAATTCTGGTGGTCCTGCATGAAACGAGAAATTGCGGAGTATGTTGCGGAATGCGACGTCTGTCGCCGTGTAAAGCTGAACATCAAAGGCCAGCCGGCACTTGCGCCCTATTGCAGTCCCTGAGTGGAAATGGGAGAAATTGGTATGGATTTCATTACTGGACTGCCGAAGTCGCCTAGGGGAAGCGATGCAATTTGG